>PYHW01010143.1:2133782-2192133 GCA_013186435.1 Turdus rufiventris
GCAAGAAAAGAGGTGAAAATCCACATTCCCAAACTTATCCCTCCAGAAGCAGAAGCCGTAAACAAACCGTGAAGCCGCCGCGCCTCCCCGAATTCCTCGGAAGCCAAGGCGGTTGAGCGTGCTCAGCGGAGCCGTTAAAAAAGACTGGAGCGAGCATCTTCCATTAACGTTACGACCGTGAAATATGACAATAAAATGACGGCCGTATGGTCCCAAATTTGCAGCCCGCCGAGCTGCTCGGGGTTTTTCGTCACTCAAACGTGCAGAGAGCTGTAAAATGTTTACAGAAAGGGTCGTTTGCGGCTATAAAATCCTCTTTTCTCTCCTAAACAAGGCTGAGCGGAGCCATTTACAAAGCCCGGAATGTTCATCGGGGGAGAGGGGAACATCTGTTCTCTCCAGGAGTTTGCAGTGATCTTCTCGAACAAATTAACTAAAATGGGTGCTTTCTAATTAAATTAGCACTCGATTGGAATGGTTTGCATTGGTGCAATTAGCGCGGGGAGGCCAGTTAGGCTCCAGCACAGGCGATTTAACTGGAAGGTGAAATATGGAAAAGCCCATTACCTGGAAAACAGGAGTCGGAGGGGTAGGGAAGCCTGTTCTCCCTCTGGCTCCATGCTCCTGGGTGGATGAAACAAGGTGAAGGATGGGATGCCACCAAACCCACTCTTCCCATTTGGGAATGCTCAGCTGGGAGCAGTTGGCTGTCCCCGTGCTGCATGGATCGGCTTTTTGGAGGATGCTTGGAAAGCACCAGCGGCCTCAAATTACAGAATCCCAGAATCATTTAGGTTGGAAAAGTCCTTCGAGATCAACCCTTACCCAATCACCACCTTGTCAACAAATCACTCTTCCTACCTCAATTTCCAGGCTCCTCTGGAGGGCTGGGAACACGACATGGCTCAGCTCCATGCACACAGACCACATCCCTCCTTTCCAGCCCCCTTTCCCTATATCCCAAGCCCAGACCCCCACTGAGACCCTGCAAGCTCACACCATGCTGGTCCTTAAAGTTCATCTCCAAACTCCCTCCCTGCCCCTCCTGTGTTTCTCCTCGTTACTCTTGCATTTTCCAGGATTAAAAGGGCATTTCTCCAATTGTGAACACTTAACCAAAGAATTAATTTCACTCCTTAATAACAACCTGTCCTCCTCCTTATTTACCATCCCAATAATTTGTGTGTCAACTTCAGGCTTCACAAGCACAAACCCAACGTTATCGCTGGCACAGCTCCCCAGATCCCACCCCTAAATCCCACCACAGTCTCCAGCTACTTCCTGGAGCTACACAAGGATTCATCCTGACCACCTGCTCAGCTCCAAACTCAGTCTCAGGATCACCGAATATTCTGAAGGGATACAGGAATATTGGAAGGGATCCACAAGGGTCGTGGAGTCCTGTCCAAGTGATGTGGCCACCAAGAAGCATTTGGTCCTTTAGAAGCATCAATCCTATGTCCTCTTGGGATGGTGGCCAGGACTTCTCTTATCCCATTGGATTTGGGGGTCCCCAGGTGCTGCTGTACCCCCAGATCCCTTGGCTGGGATTCAGATGAGACCAAGGACGGGCAAACGCATGGACCAACATTCCCATGACTCGGCACACCATCATTTTGGCAGGAAAATTGCTTCATCATCAGATGATTTTACAGCCATTCTGCTGCCTGGTTTTCCTTTCCTATGGATCCTCCAGCATCTGCTGGAGCTTCCCTGGGCAAAGGAGCACCGAGGGATGAATGCCCTGACCTCGTACCTGCCAGCTTCACCAGCCTTCCAGTCAACATTCCCAAATGAACCAGCTCCTCCTCCTCATCCTCCCATCCAAAACATCTGTAAATCATCCTGCCTTGGATGCACACACCAGAATTAAGAGGAAAAGGATGCCCCTGCTCCCGAGTTACTCCCAGCTGCCAAGTGTATTCCAAGCCATTTTAACAGTCCTCTTGTCCATTAATTAATTGTTCCAGCTTCCTCATGGAGATAAAAATCCCGGTTAAGTCGCTGCTTTGGGAACACTTCCGAAGATCAAAAGGGAGTTGAAGCAGGGCCAAGGAAAAGGAAGGAGGGGAGAAGAAATCCCTGGAAAGGGAAGCTGAGTGTTTAACTCAGCGTTATGGAGAGGAGCATTCCCTGCTGGAATGGTCCACCACACCCATATTCTTCTGTGACTTCGGGAAAATGTTGCTAATCCTGGAAATTCTCTTTCTGACAGTATCAAGGCTTGAAGTGGCTGAGCCAGGAACAGCCTGGAAGATCCTTATGGATGATCCTGTAAATGCTTCATTCTGGCTTTTGCAATGGAATTCATCCCTTATCCCAGTGGGATCCTGCTCCAGCCGCATGGAAAGTAAGGATTAAAGATGGGAAGGGCTCACACTGAGCCAAATCTTGTGCCAGCAGAGCTGACAATGGGAATTTCATCGTTACTCCCCCAAAATATTGTGATTTCTGAGCCCATTCCTGAATGGCGCTCCAGAGATGAGGCTGCAAATCCTTCTGGAGAAGGATGTGAGAGGAAAAGGGAAGTGTGGAGCATCATCCAGCCAAAAACCTCCCACTCAGAACTGGGAAGAACCAGGCACAATCCCAGCCTTGCCATCTCCATCACCTGTGCTCCTGGGGGTACATCCCTGGAGCACCCCCAAATCCCATCCCTTCAGGGATTTTCCCATGGAGGAGCTGAATGAGGAGAGGAGGAACCAAGAACATTGGAGAAGCAGAAGCCACTTCCTCTCACGTGTCAGAATTCCTAAAAAGTTCTGCTTATCCTAAACTGCATTTTTCAAAAATTTTCCTGACTTCCAGAGTAGATAAATCCCAGACTAACAGCTCTTCCTTCAAACTTCCAACCTGCAAATACTCCACTCCACCTCCCACTGAAGTGTTTTTATTGGAAAGCTTCCAAGCGTTCCTATTTCCTGCTGGGAAACAAGTGTGATGGATGGTCCAGAGATCCTCCAGAGGCAGAGCATCCTTGGATCCCACTAAACACCTTCCCTATAGGGCAGTGCTGTGATTCCATCATGGAAATGAGACTGGATTCATCACTGGATAATTTACAGGATAAGGAAGGAGTTGATAAATTAAGAAGACGAAGTCCTGACACATAATTTTGGGAACAGACACAATGGGAATCCTGATTGCCACCCCAGTTCGGATTCCCAGTCTTAACTGATTTGGTGACTCACAAGAACATGGATCCACCAAAACCCATGGAGAGCAGCTGAGAATAACTTTTTTTCTTGGAAAACCAGAGCAGCTCCAAGCAGAGGATGTGATTCCTACCTGGTTCATCCTCTGGCTCGTCCTCATCCCTCTCCTCTTTGCAGCCCAGGGAACCAGGAGATTCTGGGGATCGGAGGGAGATGAAGGATGGCAGCTTTTGCAGGCAGCTGCTTGGCTTGGGGTCTTCCTCTTTCCAAAACTTAACCTCTTGCTCTGCACTGGATGGTCCAGGAATTTCCCCATCATCCTGGAGCTGAGCTGGATCATTCCTGCAGGAATGGGAAATATAGTAAGTAAAAGTAAAACAATCTCACTTGGCAACACTGGACATGGCATCACATGCAATGAAAGAGGCTTGGAGCTCCTGGGTCTCCATCCAAGGCCATTCTGTATCTTTGATTTCCTCAGAGCCAGCACAGATTCAGTTGAAGTTTCTCCCTTCCCAGCTGGATTTCCTGTCCCGCATTTCCCTGCAGGTTCCCAGCTCCTCAGATCCTTGTGGAAGTGCTGGGCTCCTGTTTGTGATCGAGCAGAGAGAAGGGGGGATGGAGGGCGTGGGGAGCTGGGATGGCTTGGAGGTGTCCTGCTGGGCTTGGCTCTTTCCCAGCCCTGCCACTCTCTTCCAAGCTAACTTGACACTCCAGCTCCTTCGACGTCTCCCATGACGGTGCCAATAAAGGAAAAAAAAACCCTCTGGAACAGCTTCCAAGCTGGGGTGTGCTCCCTTCCCAGCGGAGGACGCCAGGAGCCTCCCAGCAAGCCAGGCTTGCGCTCATTCCTCCTTCCCTAAAAAGAGCAAGGAGCTATTTTACACCTCGTTCACACCGGGAACGTGAGCTGGGTGTCATTCCAAGGCTCTTCTGTCACCCGGGATAAGTTCGGAGAACCCACGGAGCTGCTCATCCCCCTCTGCTACCTTACAAGGCAGGGCCAGGATGAGGCTCAGGCCCAGACCATGGAGGATTCCAGGAGCATGGACCAGCCTGGCAAAGCTCCCAGGTCCCTCCCTTTCCATCCCACCTTCACTCCCACCTCCTGCTGCAAAACGCCACGGAGAAGCCAAGCACCCAAACTGATCCTTCCTCTTCCCATTGAGCAGGACTTGGAGATTTTGGCTTTTAAAGCCAAATTTCCATTTGGCTTTAGTTTTAATTCCATTGGAATGTCATTGTCCCGCATGCAGGACTTGGGAGTGAGGGCAGAGGATGTGCCAAGTTTGGGAAAATCCATTTCCCTGTGAGGATAAGGATCAACACATCCATCATAAGCCTGCAGCTCCATCCCAGCACCCAAAAACATCAGGGAGAGCTCAAAGAGCTTCCAAGGATTAATGAAGTGCCCAGCCTGGCACCAAACTTTTCCAAAGCCTCTTATCTCCACGTCCATCCCCATTTCTGATTCTCCAGCCCTTCCATGCCATGGAGAGGGCTCAGCTCTGCTTTCCAAGATGGATGTTAAGGAAGAGGGATAATGTTTTCCAGTTTCCCACGGAATTATGGATAACCTGGACCCACTTTCAGCAGTGGAATCTCCATCAGGGCTCCTCCATCTCCAAGAGGAAGGTCTACAAAAGCCTCAAAGACACCTGGAGGTGCTAAAGCCCTCGATGGCACATTCCTAAGGGTGAATCCACTCTTTCCTCTCCATCAGCTTTTCCTCAAGCATGGACACTGCCCATCTCAGAGGCAGCTCCATCAGGAAGCACCACCTCAACATCTTAAAACAAACCAGGATGGAACATGCCTGGAAAAAGGAAAAATCTCAAGCAGGCTGGGAAGAAAACTGTTAAATGAAGCAAAACGAGCTCTTTCCTACCTGCCTGACGCCTCCTGGATCCGTCTCCACTTGCAAGGGGGGTTGTTGTGGTCTCCATCCCCTCCAACCTGCTGTGGGTGACGTCTCTTCTGGGGGTGCAGGAGTTTGCACTGGGCACCCTTGGGGCAGACGCCTTTCTTGGCAAAATCAGGACAAACCAGCGTGTGCTTCTTCTTGCACTGCCAGGGAAAGAGGGAGCAAGGTTGGAAAAGGCAGGGAAAACCCAGTGGGAGCACAGGAATCCACAGCTGAGCTCCTTCAGGTGGCACCAACACCTTGCTAAAGGGAGAGAGAGGGATGTGTTGGCGTTTCCTTTTCTGCATCAAAGTAATATTCCAAGAAAAAATGCTACTAAAAATAATATTCCAGTCTGGTGCATGCCACACTCGCCCACGTTTTTTCAAGTGCTTCATTTTATGGATTCAACCACCAAAGCCTTAACAGCAGTGATTTACCCCTGGAAAAGTCCAAGGAGGTTATTTGGGCTGGAGAAGCTGGTTTTGGAGATGACATAGGGTTTTGTTGTCCCAGACATGCTTGGGACTCAGGAAACAGAAGGGAAGTGCCTGAACAAAATCCTTTTAGGGCTTATTTTGGAATTTCTGCCTGGACCAGCCTTCTGAGGAAGATGGATGAGGACTGGAGCTCAACCTGCTCTTCCCAAGGCTTGGTTAATGCTCTCCCATCTAAAGAAACTCAGCATGGCCACAGAATGGGGCTGTTAAAACAACAGCAATGAGATGTTCATCCCTAAAAATGCTCCTGCACTTCCAGCTCCAGATTTTGGCAGCTCCCAGCAGCCACCAGTGGTTCCAGTGGGCATGAGGTGTCATCAGCATCCCAGAGCTTCCCCACAAGGCTTTCTGCTGGGAAATGGCACTTTCTGGCAGTGAGAAAAGCAGGAAAAAATGCAGGCAGGGAAGAGGAGATGCCTTCAGCTGGGATTTCTATCTGAGTGCTTGGGAATGAAGGTGGGAGGAAGGAAGAAGAACAGCCTCGCCCTAATCTCTGTTCCCAGCAATCCAGAGATCTCAACCCAGCACATCCCAAGGGATGAAGGGTGGGAGCAGGTCCTGGACTCCTCTTAGTCCCATGTGGACCCATTCCCACCCAGGATGCTCCATCCCACCCAGCTTGGCTTTTTTCACATTGTGATTTCCATAGAGAAACTCAACTCAACACAATGAAAAATTCCCAACTCCAACATCCATTCCCTTCTCCACGAGAAATGTGGGTCCTTCCACACTCGGATGCCCATGCATCCCATTCCTCCATGCTCCAGACACTCAAATTTTGGGGAAAACAAGGCAAATCCATGGGGAGAGAAACACAAGGAGGGTTTCAGCACCACCATTCTGGCCTGTTTATAAAAATCCATCCTGACGACAAGGCGGGATGGAGGTCAGCTCCTGCCCTTTTAATGCCACTTTACTCTGGGGACACAGGAGCAGCTCCCAGTGCTGACCTTTGGGATTAAGCGGGATCCCTGCCGAGCTCTCTCCCTGAAAAGCAGGAAGATTCAGCAGCTCCATGGCCTGGGGCTGAGTGCTGAAGCTGGCAGCGGAGCGAGGAGCTTGTGTGCTGGAGGTTGGGGAGCAGCAGGAGGGCTGGGATCCACATGGACACAGGGATATGGGCTCGATGGGGGGGACAGCTCAGTGACAGTGCTGCTTTTCAATAAAAAAAATACATTTAAAACCCCCATTCCTATGATTTTCCACCTCATATTTTAAGGAATTTGAATGGGAAGTAACTATACAACCAAAGGGCAACCTGGAAGTAGAGTCAGGTCTGAACAGTGCCTGGCTTTGCCATTATTCCCAAATCCTGTGTTTTATGGAATAATGGAATGCTTTGGGTTGGAAAGGACTTAGAAATCATCTCATTCCAACCTCCTGCCATGCACAGGGACACCTTCCACTATCCCAGGTTGCTCCCTCCAACTTAAACTTCAACATTTCCACAGATGCAGCAGCCACAGCTTCTCTGGGAATTCCTCATCACCTTCACAGGGAAGAATTTCTTCCCAAAATCCCATCTAATCCTGCACTCTGGCAGTGGGAAGCCATTCCCTCTTCTCCTGTCACTCCATTCCTTGTCCCAAGTCCCTCTCCAGCTCTCCTGGAGCCCCTTTAGACACTGGGAGAGCCTCTACAGTCTTCCTGGAACATTCTTGTCTCTAGGCTGGACATTCCCAGCTCTCCCAGCTGGGAAAAAATATCCCACAGGATATTTTCTTCATTTTCTTACTTTATCTGCAGACAGGATACATCCTGGACCAAAGAGAAGCACTTGGAAAAGGCGGTGACCGGGCAAGAATTCAAACACAGGAATTTGTCCCAAAATATTAAACGAGAAGAAAAGTAAATCCCTCAACCTGACAACTTCTTTTAAAATAAATGAGACAAAATTAGAGAAGAGAAGAAATTAAAGGAACAGCTCATTAGGGATTTGAATACTGGGATGAACACATGGGCAGAGATTCCAAGCCCACCTGGAAGGGACAATCCCAATGGAGCATGAGAGTGTGGGGATGGGCTTTGGTGCCAGGTCCTGCTCTGACCATCCCCAGTTCCTGGAATCACAGAATATCCTGAGTTGAAAGGGACTCCCAAGGATCATCAAGTCCAAATTCTGGCTCTGCTCAGGAAGATCCCTGAAAAGGATGTGAAATCCTCATCTGTAAAGGGGATTCCAGGACAAAATGCACTTGGAAAGGAGAAGAGAAAACAGAGCCCTGACCTCAAAAAGCCACATGGATGCCTCACTGCTACATCAAGGAATTATGCTGTTTTGGGAAAAGGCCAAGAAATGTGGCTGTTCCTTCCCAGTGGGGCATGAATTATGGGATGGGACAGTGCTGTGATCCTGGCTGGGCACCAGGATCAGGATGTGCCACCCCCCCAGTGCTTTACCCAGCCCCAACCTCTAAGTGAATCCTTGGAGCAGCCCATGTTTATTGGCTCCATGGTAAAGAGATACTTAATAAAGAAAACAAACCATGTGCAACTAATCCCAGGGCCGTGTCCCTAGCTCGGGTTTCTAATGGTTTTTCCACACTGCTCCCAGCACTCCGGCCCTTCTTCCATCCTCCTTGTCCCACAGCTGGGATGGTGAGGCTGGAATCACCTCCAGAGGCTGGAAAAGCCCCTCCTGTTTATTTACAGTAGCTCTCCTGCTCCTGCCAGATCCAACATGCTGGGGCTGGGTTTCTGTAGGGAATTTTGCTGGGCTGTGGGGTGGTGCTGGGGGCCATCTGATCCCTGCCACCTGTCGGGGTGGCTAATTATACCCCCCGGGACCCCCGCCAGACCACAGGTTGGGCCATAAAAAGGGAAAAAAAAAGTCTGGTCCCTTCCACTAGAGAGATGAGAAAACCCCTGAGAATCCCTAAAAAGCCACAGGGAGAAATCTCACCCCTCTCCTGCTCCATGCCAGCATCCCCATGGGTATGTCCCAATCCCAGTCTCCCCGCTGTGGGGCTCCCCCCACAGCCTGTCCAGCAACAGTGCCCGGGGTTGGGATGGTGCCCAGCTGGCAGAACCCGTGTCCAGGACTCCTCCCTGGCTGCCAAAGCAGCTTTGGGTGAAATTCCAGGTGCTGTCAAGGATCCACAAGGCCTTAAATGGTCCAACGGGGCCCAACGTGCTCCAGGAGCGAGACAGGGATGAGGAGGTTTGCAGGGTCCAGCCTTCTTTAGCAAGGAGTTGGCAAAGGAGGAGGCAGCAACTGGTGGAAAGTCCTGGCTCAGTCTTGGGAATGATGTTAATGAACATTTTCCACGAACAAGCTTGGCAGGAGGGGATGGAGGGTGGGAGGAAAGTGAAGCTGGGTCACTGGGCCAACCAACAACCACCCAGTGACCTTATGGGGTGGGGAGGAGAGATCCCACCCAGCCTGGCACTCCTGGTTCCTGGGCAGCAGTTTGGCCAGGCTGAACTTCTCAAGTATCTCCAGGCTTAATCTCACCCCCTGCTCCTTTCCCAGCGCTGGGGGACAGCAGGTCACAAGGGCTGGACTTTGATCATCCTTGTGGGTCCCTTCCAACTCAGAATATTCTGTGATTCTGTGAAGATAGGATAAAGTGCAGGAGCATCTTCCCATCTCCTTGGCATCCATGTCCATCTCTCTATCCATCATGACAGACACAAATCCCACCAACCAGACCTTCAGGGGTTAGGGGAGCATTAAAATCCCCAAAACTCATCTGCCTCAACGCCAGTGTTTTCTACTTTTTAAAGCCCTCTTGAGCATCCATGCAGCTTTTGCCAGAGCTATTCCAGGTACCCCCATGGCCAAGCAGTGGGATTAATGGACTGAATGGATGTCAGGCTGTTTTAATGTCCTTCTAAGTGGCTGTTGGGAAGTGATGGCTGGAGGTGCCGGAGCTGTTTTGACGCCGCTCCGAAGTGACAGCCAGTAAATGGCTTTTTTCCGATGGCTTTTTTTATAATTGGGTGCAGATGGAAACAGCCTCAAAAAAAATAAATTAAAAAAAATCCTGGCTCTTTGTCATTAAAACCTGGAGGACACCACATCCGAACATCATCCAGACTGGGATAATGATGGAGAAATTTAACCGAGGTGGTTATCCGAAGGAATTTGCTCCAAAGGAGGTTTCTGCCCTCAAAACAGTTTGCCCAGCAAAAGGCCTGCAGCAAAATGATGACTCCTGATGGTCATCTCCAAATGATCAGAGGGATTTGGGATATAAAAGCTCTCCAGGATCCACTGCAAATCTATAAACCTTCTCCTTTGGTATTTCCAGGAAATAAAACAACATTTGAGCTAAATTACCTCTGGAGCTGCAGCAAGACCAGGATGGTGTTTTGAAAATCACTGGGAAAATCATATTTAAGAGGCAGCAAAGCAGCTGGGAGGGAATTCCTGCTTATGGCAGGGGGTTGGAACTGGATGGTCTTTAAGGTCTCTTCCAACCCAAATAAGTCTATGATCCCAGGATTCTGTGGAACAATAGAACCACGCACTTGGTGTCATCTCCAAACTCGCCAAGGCGGCACCCAATCCCATTACATCATTAATGAAGGCATTAATTAGCACTGGTCCCAGTACAGACCCTTGAGGGACACCCCCTGTCACTGGTTTCCACTGGATATTGAGGTTGTAACTTTCTGGACATGCAGAAGGTGAATTTTGAACCTGGCATTCATCCTTTTGTGGCAATGCCTATGGAATTCAACCATCCCCTGCCCTGCTCTGAGGAACCCCATTTCCATCAGGGACCTCCATGATCCCATTGATCCCAAAAGTGCCACTTTCACGTGGGCTACTCACCAATGATAATTCCCACCCCCAAATCATCACTGCTGGGTGTGGAGTGAGGCAGACACCCATGGACATTCCCAACAGCATCATCTCCATCAGGGATGATGGGGTTCCACCACATTCCTGGTTCCAGGTGGCTCAGGGAAGGAGCACAATGGGATCCTGGGGTGCATTAGG
Organism: Turdus rufiventris; assembly: GCA_013186435.1. Classification (NCBI taxonomy): domain Eukaryota; kingdom Metazoa; phylum Chordata; class Aves; order Passeriformes; family Turdidae; genus Turdus; species Turdus rufiventris. Next base: position 2,144,289 of record PYHW01010143.1, read on the forward strand.
AAGAGCAAGTTGAGGGAGGTGATGCTGCCCCTCTCCTCACATCTGGAGTGCTCTGCCCAGTGCTGGGGACATGGAACTCCTGGAGCAAATCCAGAGGAGGACAACAAAGATTATGAAGGGACTGGAGCAGCTCTGAGAAGGAAAGGCTGACGGAGCTGGGGCTGTTCAGCCTCAAGAGGAGACACAGCTGAGAGGGAACCCCATCCCTGTCTGTCCCTGTCTGCAGGGAGGGCTCAGAGAGGGACCAGGNTCTGCTCTGGGGGGCCCAGCAATGGCACAGGAGGAACAGGCAGGAACTGATCCCAGGAAGTTCCACCTGGACATGGGGCAGAACTTCTTCCCTGGGCAGTGACCAAGCCCTGAACAGAGACCAGAGAGAGTGGGAGTCTCTGTCACTGGAGATATTCCAGAACTCTCTGGGCACAAGCCTGTGCCAGGTGCTCTGGGATGACCCTGCTGGGACAGAGAGCTTGGACTAGATGATCTATTGTGGTCCGTTCCAACCTGACCCACTCTGTGATCCTGGGAATCACCCACTGCTCACAGGATGTGGGGATTTTCCAACAGAGAACAGATCAGATGAAAGGGAGATTCCACACGAGAAACAAATAACCAATCTGCTGGGTTTTGTGTTCATCTCTGCAGAAGTTCAGGTTGAAATTAGGAACTCTCTGCCTCATCACTATATTCCTACTTTAGAGCTGTGATTCTGTGGCTGCTCTTCTCCCAAACTTCCCAATTTTCACATTTTGTGCCCCACCTCCTTTTACAAAGATATTAAAGTGTAAGAAAGAGAAAAATCTTAGCCTGGGATTTATCTTGGTGCTGTTATCAACAATCCCAGGCTATTAAACAGCTCCAGTTCATTATGATAAGCCCCATCTTTAAGGTAAGGATCAGAATTCCATTGGAGATGCTACAGTTAAATTAAAGGAACAATAAGAACCCTCATTATCCCATTACGAACTATGAGATAGAACTGGTAACCCACAAGATTTCCATAGAGATACACAGATAGGATTGGCCATGAAAGCATCCTGATTGGTTTTAAACCTCTTCTGAAGGCTACAAAGTGTTTCCAGTGGGAAGATCCTATCGCCATAACTGGGAATTATCATTTATTATCAGCAGCATTCACTGCCCAGAGGATGTGGACAAGGTCTCAACGCTCCCAGCAAACCAATGGGATGAACCTGAAGAGATTTCAGCTGGCTCAAATCCATCCTGGACACTACTGATGGCCTTAAAAACAGCCCCATTACCCATCCTACACATTCTTTATTTTAAATAAAAATTTCACTTACTCATCAGTTTGGTGACTGAAGATTTCTGCTACACTTTATGGGGAAAAAAAAAATCCCAAATCAAGCTCTCAGAAAACATCTGTCAACCAAAGCCAAAATTAAGAATAAACAAAATGAAGTTGCTTTTGTAGTTGATTTTCATACAGCTGCAGTGGACTATAAAATAGCTATCAAAGGCAGAGCTCTCCATCAGCTATTTCCAAATTATTACAGATTCAGGGAATCATTTAGGTTGGAAAATCCCATTCCCCCAGCACTGCCAAGGCCACCACTAATCATGTCCACAAGTGCCACATCCACAAGGCTGTTAAATCCCTCCAGGAATAAATATTCCACAACTTGTCGGGTCAGCCTGTGCCAGGGCTGGACAACTCTTTGTCCAAGAGTTCCTCAAGGAAAAGCCAAGTTGTTTGGGAGTCAGCCTGGGATCAAAGGAGGGAAAAAAAGACCCAGAAACACCAAGATCTGACGGCTGTGAGGAAAGAAAAACGCTGGTTGAACCAGAAAAACCAGCTGAGATCAAAAAGCATGAAGAGTGTTGAACTTCACCTTTCCACGATAAAAGATTAAGGAAAACAAGGATCCCAGCCTGCTGCTCTCTATCACTGGACAATTAAGAGAAAGCCCCACAGACATTTAATATTTACTGTTGTAACACAGCTCATGTGGCTTTTTCTAAAGAAATGTGTTAAATTGAACGTATCAGACACACAAAATACTTTTCTGGTGGGAAACTGTTAAATTTCCACCAGCAAAGGAAAAAATAACCAACCAAACACACAAAAAGCCACACAAGGACAAGGTTTCAGCTGAGGAAAAATCCCCCACATTTGGATTTCCTACAGCAAAACCAAGCAGCCGCCACTACAAAAAAACCCAAGCTCCACCTGGGGGAGGAAAATTATTCTTCCCAAGGAAGCAAGCACTTCCTCAGGCAGTGCTGCCCTGTCCCATCTTTTTTACATGGATAAAGTGGAAATTAGAGCTTGGCCTGATGAAAAGATGGATTTCAGGAATAAGATGAGCTGGGATGAGCAGTCCCAGCACAGCTCAACCCTCCTGCCATGGCAGGTGCCCATGTCAAGCTTCACCATCACAAGGCTGGTTGTGCCAGTGGGGATTCCAGAGGGATGGGAACAGATTCTCTCCTCTTATCCATGATTTATTCTAGTACATCTCCCTGTGCCTTTCCAGGGAAGCCTTGTTGTTTAATCTCACTGTGTCTTACTGTTTAACAGCTCCCAGGAGGGAACAATTTACCCACAGGCTCCAAGGCAGCCGATGGAAACAATCCGGAGAGAGGGATTTAATGTGGCTCTGGTGCTAATGGGCACAGAAGGGGGTACGATTATTTAATTATTATTTAATTTTCCAGATGCAGCAATGGAATTGTTGAGTGGTTTGAGTTGGAATGGACTTTGATGATCTCATTCCAAACCCCTTTGCCGTGGACAGGGACACCTTCCACTATTCCAGGTTGCTCCAAGCCTTGTCCAACCTGGCCTAGGACACTTCCAGGGATGGAGTATCCACAACGTCTCCATCCAGTGTCTCCTCCTTCTTGTCCCTTGCCCTGGGGTCACATCACCACAGACACTTCACTCAGTGGTGCTGCCTCACCCCTCACACCCAGCAGGCCTAATTCCATCCTCTCCTGGAGAATTCCTCCTCCAAGCCCCTACACAAGGCCCCATATGGGAGCAGAGATGTGGGAACACAGAGGAGCTCTGACTGTAGAGCAGCTCATGAAAACGCCTCCAGAAAACTCTGGGAAGAACCTGCAAGAGGCCCCATTTCTCCCTCTCTTCCCACTTCCCTCTTGGGGCTTCCTCCAGCACAGATGGCCAGCCCAGAGGGACCTCCCAGCATGACCAGGGCAGGGTGCCAGGGAAGGGCAGGGAGCTCCTGGAAAATCAGGACAGAGATCTCCAAAGTGGGAATCACTCTGTGGCTTTAAGGGACACATTGTGTTGTGTTTAGGGATGATCCCTTTAGGAAGCACAAATGGTGGAGGAACTTTCCAGCCCATGACCCAAGAACCTGTAGGAATGCAGGAAATCAAGGTCCTAGCTATGCCACCAGCTCCCTTCTGGAAACAGAATCCCAGAACCATTTAGGCTGGAAAAGCTCTCAAAATCATTAGGTCTGACTTTTGACAAATCAATATTGGGGGTGACATTCCCTTTACAAAGGATGTGATCATGATCTTGTACAGGAGCTGTCCCCTTTCCCAAAAGGTGGATTTAGACCCTTCTACAGTCCACATTGCTGAAAAAAGGAGTTGGGAATGCAAAATTAAAACTTTCTCACTTAATTCTAAATTCCTGGTGAAGCCAGAGCAGGTCAGTCCTGGCGTTATTTGTATGAAGAGTAGCTGGAATCACAGCCCATGGAATGGGTCAAAGGTGTCCTGAGAATCCTACAACACATCCTAGCAAGTACTTAAGAGACAACACTGCCAATGACACATCATAAATTATGGATAATAATGGACATTTTTGATGGAGGTCTGCTAAAAACCAAGAATTGTGCTTGTCTGGAGAGCACAAAGAGGAAAACGCCTGGGAGAAGAGCCCAGTGTGTCAAATATCAGCATAAAACAACCTAAATTCCTAATTATTGATGATCCCCATCAGAGGTTATCCAGGTAGGATGCCCCACTGGAGTCTCACACCTTTACATTCCGAGCTCTTTGTGCTTCAAACCAACATTGCCCGGACAGGGAAAGGCAGAACGAGGGAAGATTTACTCCCATCCTAAATAATTCACAAGAAAAGGGACTGCGCATCTTTAACAAGCCATCGTTTTATGAAGCAAGGTTAACATTTTTCCTTGATTCAGTGGAATATTATAAACTCTCCGGGGTCCATTTGAGGACTTTCTACTTGGAGCAAAGGCACGGACTCAGCACTTTTTATATTATTTAGAGAATAAAATTAACCCTTAATGGCCCAAGCTGGAATTTCTCCTCCCCAGTTAAATATGGCCCGCTCAGCAATTTCTCCCCATATATAATTACAGGCTGCTATCCATCATCTGGAGGAGAATGCTTTCCCGACATTCCAAAAGTGACGCCGTAAGCACTTTTCCTAATAGAATAAATATTCTAAATATCTCTTTTATATTTTCATTTAAATTGGAATATTTTAAAAATAATTGTCGGGACCCTGCCTGCGTGGTTGGCGCTGCGCTGGAGGGAGGTGGCAGGATGCCTGTGTTTTCCTTCTCAGGGAATGTTTATCCTGCATCAAGTCCCCCTCCACGAGCTGCCACAAAAAGTAATTAGGTCCAGACTAATTTATTAGAGCTTCCCTCCGTTGATGATGATGTCCTGCTTTCCTTAAAACTCTCACTTTTGGCTTTTTTTCCCTGGTTTTTGCTCTTTAGTGGTTTCTCCTCGGGAAAGGATGGGGAAAATACCAGACAGGGTTTAGGGAGACTTGACAGTGCTGGGTTCAAAGCCAGGCTCAATGATCTTGGAGGTCTTTTCCAGCCTAATCCTATCCTAGGATTCCATCTGACATTGTGTTTGGATTCTGGGACAGGCTGGGGGGATCTGAGCACCAACAGCTTGTCTTGATGGCAGCAAATGAATGCTGCCAGGATGGAGAAAAGGAGGGGAACAGCCCTCTGGGGCACCCATACCTCCTCTGGACAACCTGTGCCAAGGCCTCATCACCTTCACAGGGAAGAACTTCTTCCCAATATCCCATCTATCCCTGCCCTCTGGCAGTGGGAAACCATTCCCCCTTGTCCTGGCACTCCAGCTCCTTGTCCCAAGCCCCTTTCCAGCTCTTCTGGAGCCCCTTTAGCCCCTAAGAAATGGTTCTAAGGTCTCCTCAGAGCCTTCCCTTTTCCAGGCTGGACATTCTTTTGGAGTATCTCTGTGGCCTCCTCTGGACTCACTCCACATCTCTTTTCTTCTGCTGGACCCAGGGCTGGAAGCAGCTCTGCAGGTGGGGGTCTCACCTGAGTGGGGCAGAGGGGCAGAATTCCCCCCGTTCCCACTGGTCACAACTGTCCAAGGATGAGCAGAAATTCCATAATCCATAACCCAGTTGGAAAATGGCAAAGAGAAGTCAGGATTCCCAAGGGAACACCAGGATGGCCAATCCTATCCCTGAACCACAGAAAGGTGAGATCCTATGCGCTCCAAATTCCTTTGGAACAGCAAATGGCAGCTGGCTGCAAGCTCCTGAAAAGCTGCTCCCACAATTTCCACGTTACATTGGATACCAAAAGCTCATGGATGAGGTTGCAACTCTTCCCAGGGTGCACATGCAGCACTTCACTGCACAGATCCAAACCATCCCCAGGACCTGGAGGTGGCTCTTGAAGTCCCCCAGGCATAGCTGGATGCTGAGCTGGCTCAGCAAGGCTGGTCTTGCACCTAAAACTAAGCCACAGGATTTAAGGCTCAAGCCACAGAGCCAGTGTGGAAAATAAGCATTAATGCCTATGGGTAAAACAGGGAATCCTAAATATTTTCCTATATTTTTCATCTGTTTCAGTGAGGGGTTTTCAAGGTAGGTGCTTCCAGCTCAGACACTGATAACAACAACACCCCATGGAGGCTCTTACCAGAGAAGCACCTGCTTAAAGGTGTTGATGACCTCAAACCTTTGATTTCTTTCCCTTTTTCCCCAACCAAACCACTTTGGAAAAAGCACAGGACTGTTCTTCATCACATCCAGGTGCTGAGCAGCTTCCAGCTCTTCCCTGTGGTGCCACAGCTGGTGCAGGACGCTGCTCGTGGCTTTGGCCCACAACACCTGGGACAAATCCCTCTTTACCTTTTCTCCCATGGGACAATATCCTTTGAGGAAATCCTGGCACACTTCTGCCTTCCTGGACACGTAGACATGGCTGTAGGGGCAATTGCTGTTGCTGCAGATCCCCTTTAAGTAGTAGGAACACACTGGCATCTGCAAGAGGAGGAGAAATCCATCAGCATTCCCTAAACCCAAGACTTGGAATCACTGCACCCCCAGACCTGAAATAAACGTGTGACAAGTGTGGAATAAATAGAAATCTTTTGCCAGACTGATATCCCAGAGGTGTTTTTAGCTCTTCCATTGGTGTCCTGCAAGGCAGCTCCCTGGTATTACGTGTTCCCAGTGTTTGGATACGCAGGGAGTGAAGGCGCTGCCCTCAGCATCCTTCAGGAGGGAGGATAAAAAGCTGGAAACTGCCACCAGGAAGAAAATTCCCTCTGGACAGGGTAGGGAAGGGGATGGGAAATGTCATAAATTCTTGGAACACCTTTCTCAAGGGATGATGGAGATGGGAACAGCAGCACAAGGATCACATCCAGCCCGGCTGCAACATCCCACAGGGAATTCTGGCCATCACAAAGGCCAAAACAGCATCCTGGGGGTGCTTCCCATTTGGCTCTTCCATGAATAGGGAGGTAGCTGGAAGGGGGTTTGATAAAGGCTCCAAAATGTGGTTCCTAGAAAGGGAGGAAAAAAGCACTTCCACAAGAATTTTGGGGAGGCTGCATAATTGCAAGGCATTATCCTGGAATTCCCAAGGGCTGTGATGCCTGTCCCTAGGTGCTGGAGGGATGCTCCAGGAGGGAGTGAAAGGAGGAGGAGATCCCAGGCTCCTGCCATGAGCGCTGGAGAAGGAGAGCAGCGGGATACATAGAGCAGATCCCTGATCGCGCGCTCCCGAGCTTCCGCAGCGCGACAGCCGACGGGGAAAACCGACGGAGCAAGGATTCTCCTCATCGTCCTCAAAGCACAAACTTCACCTTCTGCCAGCTGTTATCATTAAAAACAAATTACCAGCCTGCTGCCATATTTCAGCATCCTTAACTCACCGGCTACCGCCGGCAGCTTCGCGCTTCCCGCCCCGACCAGGCAGCTGCCGCCAGGGATGCGCTTCCCAAAGGTCCGGCTCCTCCTGCTCCTACATCCCAAATTTCCTCACTACTCAGTGTGGTATTGATCCTCCCACCATCCACCAACAGCATTCTGGTCCCACCAATTCAAGCAACCCCAAGTAATATTTACAATCCCGCAATAACCACGGTTGGGGCTATCCGGAAAAATCCCTTATCCCTGAAGGGCACATTAAGGGTTGAACCAAATTGCCTCGCTGGAGGTTGAGAGGAAAGAAAACAAAGGGTGCTTTAAAAGAGGAGAGTTTATTTTTAATTGTCTTTTAACTGCAGACATTAACATAAAGGACAGGGCTCTGGGGCGATCTTTGGCAGTGCTGGTGGTGTGACCGTAAACGATTCCCTTAATGTAGTTTTTGATATAGAGCCCAAATTAGCTCTAATAAAAAGGGATAATAAAGGCAGCTCTCTGACAAAAATAAACTCCTCCTCGCTGTCAAGCCCGAGCCATTATCAAGAGGAAGCAGCGCTCTCATTTCAATTAACCTTGTTTGCACCCCAGCACGTCCACACAAATAACAATAACATTAATTCAAGGCACTGGGGCGCTGCGGCCGCCTTCGACAGCTTTGACTCTCTACAAGCTCTGGAGGCAGCAGCTAAATGAACCCGAAACTCCACGTGAGCCTCCAAATTGCTCACAACTGAGTTTTGAAGCTCTATTAGGGAGAAAAATGCTGATTCTTTCTGAGTTCCTCAAGGGGAAAAGCTGTTGGAACAGCAGCGGGCGGCTTCGTCGAGTCCTGGCCTCTCGCAACCTGCGTTTCCTTCAGATTTCCTGGTTTCTCCCCATTGCTGGGATGTGTCAGCGGCTCTGATCCATTGTGGAAAAATTCCCTGTGTGTCATTTCACTGGGTGCTTATTGACAAATGCTCTGCAAATTTTGTGGAGCAAAATTCTTTGAAATGTGAGGCCCTGGCAGAGGTTGCCCAGAGAAGCTGTGGCTGCCCCATCCCTGGAAGTGCCCAAAGCCAGGTTGGATGGGATTGGAGCATCCTGGGATAGTGAAAGGTGTCCTTGCCCATGGTAGAACAAGAAGAGCTTTCCTTCTTCCCCAGGCTCTTTTTTTTCAAACACCAGAGGGTGTTGGAAACCACTGGAGTTTGGATCTGCAAAGCCCCGTGACAATCCGGAGCCATCCTCCATCCTGGAGACCATTCCCTGCTTGGAGCAAGGGGTTTGCTGCTCTAGGGTGGGAAAAAGCTCCCTGCTGCTGTGACAGCTGAATCCATGCAGTTTTCCATAGAAAAGAGCAATTTTTCCCCATAGAAAACAGTGATTATTCACATTTTTCAGTGGGGAAACCGAGGCATGGGAGTGCACAAAGGGTGAGAAACAGTTTTGTCCTGAAACCAAGAGTCAAGCCCCTTGAGCCTTTGATGCTTCACCTCCGGGGCTGGACATTCCATCCCAGAAAAATCTCATCAAGGTGAGATACACAACAACCTGAACTTTTTCCGATGAGGAGATTTTGGGGTGTCCCTCTCCAATAACCACAAAGTGAAGTCGATGGGACCAATGAAATCAGGAATCCCCAAATTACCACATCATCCCATAGGGAAAAAAAAAACATGGATTTTATTAAAACCTCAACTCAAACAGCCAAAAAAAACCATGCACAATCCTTCTCATGAGAAAAAGGTGGGATTTACTCCACAAACTCCACAAGCAGGAGGAAAACTGCTTCCTTCCTCTGCTGAGTGCCTTCACCTGCTTTTCCCAGCCCTGATAAATGAGGGAAAAGTCACCTTTGCCAAGAATCACCCAGGTTAACGGGGAGCTCTGGGAGTTGGAAAGCAAAGTTACCTCTCGCTGTGGGAAGCAGCATTCCCGTGGCAATAAATCACCCTGGAACAAGTTTGAACTCCATGGAGGAGGTTGTTTCTCTTCCAGCCCTTGCTGATGACAAGGTGGCAAACAGGGAGACCTTTGAACCACCCTCAGGGTGGTTAATCCTGTGAAAAATAATTCCCCTTCCCAACAGAGCATGGCAGGAAAAACATGCTCCAAAAGCTTTCAGAGCTGGCACCGCCTGCTTTGATTTTGGTTTGTTAATTAATGATTCGTCTTGAGTTTAGGTGATGCTTCCTTAGCTCAGGATAAAGGTTGAGATGGGCTGAGGTCACTGCATCCCATGGGATCCCATCCCAGGGATTCTGTCCCCCAGCTCCTTGGCATGGTCATTCCTTTTTAATTCAGTTTTATTACCACGATATCACTGTTACTGTTCTCAGACTGGTGAGGTGCTGCTAAAGGCTGAGTTTTCCACCATTCTCCATTTATTCACCCAAAACAGAGCCCAGAAGCCAAATCTGGAGGTTGTCCTTGAGGGACCTGGAAGGGAAACTGAGGCCACATCTCCACCAGGAATTTAAACATGTCAAGGAATATTGCTGGGTAGAGAGATCACAAATCCACATCCAACCATCATATTCTTTGGTGGATAAACCACCAACTGCAACAGCTCCTTGGGCATGTCCAGCTCCCAAGTTTCATCTAGGTTTTTTGCCCTGGGATGAAAAAAGACTTTACCACCTTCTAAAATTCCATTTTATTTGGAGTTTATGGTTGTGTGGATGAATTTCAATCCTTCACCTCAGAGGTGCAGGCAGAGGGCTGCACATCATTTACTTGGATGACAAGAAGTAGTTTGCCTCATTAATCACAATAATTTTGGATAAACCAACAGCCAATCCCAATGCAAAGTTTCCTTCATTCCTGGCTTCTTTATTTCTGAAGTCTGATGTGGTTACAGGATGAAAAACAAAAAAAACCCCAAACTGTCCTTTTTTCCATCAATCAATCCTCATCCCCATTCATGCTCTGACACGCCACAAGCCAGGGAATGCAGCTGTCCCTGTCCCTGTTTTATGCACTTGTGATTAAGTGACTCTGAAGAGAAATCCATGTAAAAAACATCTGGTGCTCCGTGTCTCATTCGGAGCCACTTCCAGGATAACTTATGAGCTCCCCACAGACAAGGAACATGCCTCAGGCACCTCAGCTTCCCTGCTGGAGTCTCCAAACCCACATCCAAGTGGAGATCCCAGCCACTAAACACAGGCTGAGGTGCTAAATCATCACTGATAAACCCAAAACAAAAACCTTGGATTATTTTCCCACCTTGTGTAATAAAAGCACAGAGCTCCAAATACATCAAGAAGGTGGAAAACAATGAACTCCAAAGTTGTTACGCCACGGTTTCAACCTGATTCTGCTGCTTGGTGTTTTAGAATTAATTTTAATTAATTTATACCCTCTGACCCCAGCACAGAGGGATTCCCAGGGAAATGTGATCTTATGGAAGTAGGGAAGCATTAGACACAACTAAATTGACTTGATGATCTTGGAGGTCTTTTTTTAGACCTCTAAGAGCTCACAGGTCTTTTCTAAACCTCAACCATAGGGTGGTGAGGCCCTGGTACAGTTGCCCAGAGAAGCTGTGGCTGTCCCATCCCTGGAAAAATTCAAGGCCAGGTTGGATGGGGCTTGGAGCAACCTGGGATAGTGGAAGGTGTCCCTGCCCATGGCATAGGGGATGGAATGAGATGATTCTGAAGGTCCCATCCATCCCAAACCATTCCATGGTTCTGTCACAATTCAGGAGCCCCAACAGTTCAGCAAGGAAACTCCAGATTCAGTTGGAAGCACTCAGTGAGGAAGAACCTTCCAGCACCCATCCCTTTGCACACAGAACTACATTCCCACTGGGAAATCACACAGACCTTGTCCTTGGACACCTTGTGGGAAAATGGACAGGTCCCATCTGTCTTCTTGCACGTGCCGCGGAGAAACCTGGAGATAAAGAGGGTTGGACATGAGGTGGGTCACAAAATGCGTGGTTTTATACGAAACCTCACAGTTGCTGCCAAGCTCTTCCATAAACCCATTTCACACCCTCAGTTAGTACAGATCCCCCCTGCTGAAAGAGCAGCTGATGATTCCTGATAGATTTTATTCTTTCATCACATTTGGGTGCTCATTAGTAGGTACAGCAAGGCAAATCCCAAAATTCAGACATGATGCTCCCAGAAGGAGAAAGATCCTTCCCAGAGTTCTGATTAGTCCAAGCTGCCAAGAAAAGTTGTGGATTCCCCATCCCTGGAAGTGTCCAAGGCCAGGCTGGACAAGGCCTGGAGCAATCTGGGATAGTGGAAGGTGTCCCTGCCCATGGCTAGGGGTGGATTGGATGATCTTGAACGTCCTTCCCAATCCAAACCATCCCAGGATTCCATGATCCCATTCTCTGAGATGCTAGATGAAGCTCCAGGTGGGAGTGGCCACTGACCAGGAGAGCAAAGACAGGCCCAGAACAGGAACCAAGATCCCAAAGCAAATGAGGGTGTTAAGAGTTTTCCTAGGAGTGACCACTGTGAGAGCAGATGAACAAAATTTATAAAAGATAAGGGAAAGCTAAAGAATGGGATTGGAGATAAAGGATAAGGAGACACAAAACTGGGAGAAATCAGCATTGTCCTCCAATGATGCATGGAAATGAGACAGGATAGAGACCCAAAAGACTTCAAGCAGCCCAGTTCCTAAAGTAGGCAAGGAGTTATGGGATTTGTTATGGGAGAATGAGTGAGAAGGAGTAAAATCAGTTTAAAAAACAATAAATCACCTTCCCCTCCTCTATCGTCTCCCATCGAGCTTTGAGCAACTTCCAAGTGATTCCAGCACAGCAGTAACTTTATGGAGAAATTACTCCAGGAGTTCATCAGTGGAGTTGGCTTTTCTGCACTTTTTAAATGACTCATAATAGAGTTTAATCAACTCTTGGGCAGGTCTAATGAGCTGCCAACATGGATCAGTTCTCCTGGAATAAATCACCGAGTCTCGGAGCTGCACGACGTCACAGGCTGAGGGATTTAAACCTATTGGACTGATCCAAATGGATCTGAGGTATGTTCCAGAAGGAATAATCTGGAGTGTGGTCAGAGTAGAGGCTCAGGTCACCCAGCTCACAAAAGAAGGCTCCAAAGAGATCTTAGAGCCCCTTCCAGTGCCTAAACAGGCTCGAAGAAAGCTAAAGAGGAACTTGGGACAAGAGCTGGAGTGACAGGGCAAGGGGAATGGCTTCCCACTCCCAGAGGGATAGACAGGATATTAGAAAGATACTTCTCCCTATGAGGCTGGTGAGGCACTGGAATGGAATTTCCAGAGAAGTTGTGGTTGCCTCATGCCTGAAAGCGTTCCAGGCCAGGCTGGACAGGGCTTGGAGCAATGTGGGATAGTGGAAGGTGTCCCTGCCCATGGCAGGGGTTTGGAATTCAGTATTTGATGTCCTTTCCAACCAAAACAATTCCATTATTCTCTGGTCTCTTCTCTTCCTCCTTCCAACCCAACAGTGCAGAACCTACATCTGACCCACAACTCCCATCCTTGTTGTCCTACATCTCTCTTATGGGTTTGTTTCCCTTAGGAATATCCCACAAAGGAGCAACAAAGCCACCCAATGTCCCAGTTGACCAGGATTCTGTGTCCATCCCTACCTGGTGCAGACAGCCACTTTCTCTGGATCGTGGATGTAGGGGCATCTATCACCCCGGTTGCACCTCCCAAAGCGGTTGTAGTACATACAATATTCCTTCTTTTTCTTCTTCTGCTTGGCTTGACGGATGATGGCCAAGCTCCTCTGCACAGCACGGCTGAAGGAGAAAGAGGGACAAGGTCAGGGAAAAACCTCCAGCTCCAACACCACGATGACATGGAGAAGACACCTTCACAACACCTGAAAACACAGAGGAGCCCATCTTTGCAGAGTGAAGTTTCCCATCTTTAGGAAGCTCATGCTCATAAGCCCTTAAGCTTTTTCAATTTTTGGCTGATTCATTAAAAATCTTGAAGATAACACTGAAGTCACCAGTGAGATCCCTTCCCACCCCCATAACTGATTTTCTCCTCATATTTTATGAGTGTGGAGAGGGTTTCCCACACTTTTGGGGAATACGGTGAGGAAGGAAGTATCTTTTCCTTGTGCAGGATGCCAAGGCTGAATGACTTGGAGGGCTCTTCAGCACATGTCCCACCAGCTGGGTCTGATGCTATTCATGGCCTTCAAGTGGGCACCTGCTCATGAACCTCAAAGAACGAGGACCTACGTGATGGCCACAGGAACAAAAAGTGCCACAAAGAGCAGAAAAGCTCCTTTTTAATTGCCTGGTCCTACTAGAAGCTACTTGAGGAGCTCAGAAGTTGCTTAGCACGTTTTCTATGAGCTTCCAGGTGGAGAGGGAATTATCCAGCAGCTCTTGGGATGTGTGGGACCAGGTGGAAGAGGGGAGGTGTTGAGATCTGGATGAACATAAACCATGGGGGGCACATCAGATCTCTCAGAGCAGATAGTTCGGTGGTAGGGCACAGTCAGCCCTGGTGTGCTGATTACGCAGTGCATTATTTAGGAAAAATACAGGTTCAAGGAACTTATTTTCAGAGAAAATGCACATTTTAACCTCTGTAATGGTTGGCTGCCTGCTCCTGGATTAAAAGGAGGTGCAAGGCCAAGTGTAAGGTCCTGGAAGTGTGGTGGGTAATCCTGAGAACAAATCCAGTCTGGGTGGAGAATGGATTGAGAGCAGCCCTGAGGAACAGGACTCAGGGGAGTTGGTGGATGAGAAGCTCCACATGATCCAGCCATGGGAGCCCAGAATGTACCGGGCATGGGCAGCAGGAGAGAAGAAATTTCTGCTCCACTCAGGTGAGACCGCACCTGCAGAGCTGCCTCCAGTTCTGGGGTCCAATGTGAGAAGGATGTGGAGCTGCTGGAGCAGATCCAGAGGCAGCCATGGAGTTGCTCCAAAGGGCTGGAGCCCCTCTGCTCTGGAGCTAGGCTGGGAGAGCTGGAAATGTCCAGCTGGGAGGAGGGAAGCATCCAGGGAGACCCTGGAGCCCCTTCCAGTGCCTAAAAGGGCTCCAGGAGAGCTGGAGAGGGACTTTGGATCAGGGATGGAGTGCCAGGAATAGGGGGAATGGTTTTCTCACTGTCAGACAGCAGGGGTAGATGGGATATTGGGAAGAAATTCTTCTCTGGGAGGGTGGGGAGGCTCTGATTTAGCTTACAACCACCTCAAAGTAGAAGCTGCGGAAAAGCAGCAGCCAGAGCTTCACCAAATCATCCTCCAGTCCAACAGCTGCTCCTGAAGCTCCTGACTCACTCCTGAGAACAATTCCAAAGAATGGAGCACATCATTCCTGCTTCCCACAAGTACAGACCTGGCAATGTATCGGCACGTTGAGGATCTGCTCAGGCTGGGTGTAAAGACTCCAGGAATGGGTGTGGAGTGCAGTCTCAGTGCTGGAGAGAGAAAAGAACATGGATCATTGCTTGGAATCGAGAAATTTTACAGGAATTCACACAGCCCTCACTATCTTAGGTCCACAAAAATCATCGGAGGGACGGAGACCCTTTGCTATGAGGGAGAACTGGGAGATCTGGGGTTGTTCAGCCTGGACAAGAAAAGGCTCCAGGGAGAACCTGGAGCGCTCCAAGTACCTGAAGGGGCTCCAAGAGAGCTGGAGGGAACTTTGGACAAGGGTTGGAATGCCAGGAATAGGGGGAATGGCTTCCCACTGCCAGAGGGCAGGGAGAGATGGGATATTGGAAGAAATTCTTCCCTGCGAAGGTGGGGAAGCCCTGCCACAACTTGCTCAGAGAAACCATGGAAGTGTCCAAGGCCAGACTGGACAGGGCTTGGAGCAACCTGGGATACTGGAAGGTGTCCCTGCCCACTGCAGAGGGGTAGAACTGGATGATCTTCAAGTTCTCTCCCAGCTCAAACCATTCCATGATTCCATGACCTTATTTAACCCAAAGCACGGAGCTCCCAGAGAACCAATGGACAAAGATGCCCTTTAGGGACTTCCCACTACTGGAGGTGCTCCTTGCCAGCCCCAAACACAGGAATTTTTCCTCTCAGCACCCAAACATGCCAAAACACTCCTCTAAGCAAATCCCACGCTTCCACCACCAATCCAAGAAATTTCCACGCTTGGCTTGGCCACTCCCTGCAGCTGGACAGGGAAGCCCAGCACTGCTCCCATCCATGCACGCATGGAATTAAATCATCCTTGACTGGTGCAGGGAAGAATGAATTGGAAAGCAAGGCTGGTTTTCAGTTTTCCAGGTGGGATGAGAGCAGCTCAGTCACTCACCTGCCAGCCCGGGCGTGTTGGGAAGTTGAGCGAGTGGAATTTGATTGCGCGGCGCCGTGAGCTGTCACTCGGCTGCCGGCGTCGGCACAGCCCCATCTGTTCCCTCTGCACATCAAATTCCATCAACAGGGCATTTGAGTCACCTCTGAGATGTTTTTTTCTCTATTATTTTAAATTCTTTCTCATCCCAAGCCATAGGAACATCTTTTTTAGTGCTACAATAAACATTTGTCAACTTTGGGATGCTCCGAAGACGCCGCTGAAGGGTGTCCATTAAGAGCAAGGTTGACTTTCCAAATGATGTGGGGAGAAAGCCTCAAATTAAAATCTATTAGGATAGGGCTGGAGCATCCTCAGCCCTCTGGAATTCTGTATAGTATTCCTTAAAGCTACACCAGGAATCAGCTCCTGAGGGCAGCAGATAATCTCTCTAAATATTTAATATTTGGGGATAAAAGCGCATACACAGGGATGAACAAGTCTGGAATCACAGAATCATGGAATGGTCAGGGCTGGAAATGCCCTTAAAAGTCATCCTGGCCAGAAAGGAGGAATCACTAAAGAGATAACTTGAGGATAAATAAAGGGGCCAACAGCCTCCTAACAGTGGGTTGGAATTTTCATGTAGCAAAAATACAACAATTGAATGATTTTTTGGGCTTTCTTTTCACCCAGTTTTCATCTTCCAGCAAGAAGTCATGCAATAACATCACATGCACCTCCCATTCCAGGAAGGCAGTTTAATCATCCAAGAGCTGGTCCCATCCATGACAAAATCCACGTGAGATCCATCCAGGGCTGGCAAAGCTGACAAAGAAATCCCCCATCCACATTTTCTCACTCCCTAATTATTCATCCCGTGTGCAAATGTTCCCCAAAGTATTAAAAACCACCCAAATATTTCTCCAGGAGCCAAGCCAAGAAAGCTCTGTAATTAAACATTTCACTATCCATTGGGATTTATGGAGAAAACTCAACTTCTGTCATGAGGGTATTTTTGGAATCTCTTGCATTGTGGAAAAAAAAGTTTAAATAAAAGTAAAGGCTTTGTGTACATCCAAATAACAAAAAAGGTGTGCAAGAGAGGGGGTTGGATGTTCCCGACTTTTCAGGGGGCCCAAGGAGCCTAAATTTGGATTTTTAGGGTGGATGTCAACTTAGAACTCCCAACTGGCCACTACAAGAGATCTGCATTAATAAATAAATACTCCTGGCATTGGAGGGTGCATTATTGAAACTGGGGTGAAATTGGGACATCAAAAGACACTGGAAACTGGGATAAGGGTTAAATTCCAGCATCAGGAGTGTGGGCTAAATTAAACAACAAGCTGAAACGATGCCCTCAGGGCTCAACTTTGGGAGTCTTGTTTGGTCCAGACAAAACACTGGGCACATCCCAGCGCCAGATCTGTCCATTTTTTCTCCTCAATCACTTCCCAGCTGGGGAAAACATCAGGACACAGCGGTGCTGTGAGAGGAGAGCGACTCCCACATCCCTGGCACTGCCGAAGTCGCTCACTATGGAAATTTAAAGAGGTGCCACAGCAAATTCCTCCCATGTGCATGCTCCAAGGCAGTGAGAACAGAATAGAGAGGGGAAAAAAAGCAGAAAAATAAGAAAAGCTGCCACAGAGAGCATCAAGAACTGCACACTGAGGGCTTTTGAAGGGATTACACCCAGCACAGCGGTGTCAGCCACGATATTTTCCACCCTGTGTGGAGGGGACAGGTGGATTTCTCTCCCCCTTTCCCGATGATTCAGTCGCTTGGAAGAGCATCATCCGTAAGGAAACCCACAGCCCGTGCAAACGGGGCTGTTTCTCTCAATGCATCATCCCAGCCCGACGCTGGCAGCTCCGGTGGCTCGCGGTGAGGAGTGATTGTTGTTCCCAATCCAGCCGGGAGACTCCGTGCGTCCCTCCGGAGGGAGCGGGAGCTGTCATGTTCATTAAATGCATGATTACAGCTATGATTAATAGCAGGGGCTACAGCCTAACTCCTTCTTTTTTTTTTTTTTCCCCCTGCTCCTAGGAAGGAATCCACAGCCAAGCAGTCCCGTGGTGTTTTCCGCAGCGTTTGGCTCGATGTTTGGAATTCCGGCTTTTGATGGAAAAGGCACGATTTGTCCTTGTCAAACAAAAAAATGCTTAAAACAAGCGGGTGGGATGCTGCACTCCTGCACCAACATCTGTAAATTAATTAGGACCTTTTCATATCCTTAATCCTAAAACTCAACTCAAGTGGATCCAGGTCTATCTCCAGCATCCTGGGTGGTTTTTTTCCATAAAACCAAAACACAGCTGGAGGCTCAAGGTCCTTCTCCTCCAGGGAAAGCTTGGCAGAGATTTCCCTTGGCAGCCCAGGAACTGCACTCAGGAGCAACACTCCGTGCTTTCCAGCATTCCCACATGGATATCAGGATGCCCCCATTCGGTCCAACACTCCTGCTCAGCTCCCCATCACCCAAGGGATGCAACAAACACACCCCAAAAACAACATTCCAAATATTCCCTTGAGTTAAAAACTGGCTGCAAATATCACAATTAATTATCACCTGCTTAATTATTTAGGATGGACTTTATTGCTCCAAAGCACAGCTCTAGGATCAGGACCTCATCTCATGGAAAGTCTGTTGGAGCATCTTATCCAATAATTTACTTTTTTTAAATGGTGGAAAAGCTGTGGAAAAGCTGTGGAAAAGTGATTTAGCAAAAAAAAAAAAAAAAAAAAAGGAGAAAAATCCAGAAAAGGGAGAAAAATCCAGATCTGGGGTTAGCCAGAACTAAGGGATGATGGGTGAGAACATTGTTGGAATGATGAGTATTGGGTATCAAGCCCATTGCTCCCCATCTACTTCCACCATCCCAAGTCAAGGATAATTTATAGAAATCTTACACACGGAGAGAACCAGCCAGGGTTTTCCCAAGCAATGGCAGGCAGGTAATCAGCTCCACTGGCCAGTGCTTCAACCTGGGGATGACCACAACAGGGTCATCCCATCTTATTGTTATTTTTCACTCACCAATCCCATGGTTTTGGAATTGTTCAGTCCCTTACCCACTTTGAACTCAGTCTTTTGGTTCATTGAGTTCAATCCCTTGGGTTTGGGATTCCTCAATCCCTGACCCCTTTTGAGCTCAATCCCACAGCCCCTTTAATCTCAGTGCCTTGTCTTTGGGATTACTCAACTCCTTATATCCTTTGAGATCAATCCTTGGCCCCCTTCAAGCTCAATCCCTTCGTTTTGGGGTTCCTCAATGCCTTGGCCCCTTCACTCTCAATTCCATGGTTTTGGGATTGCTCAATCCCTCAGGTGTCAGCATCACCACACAACCTCTCCTCAGCCTGATCCCACATGACCTGGAAAAAACTTCCTTAAACCACACTGGCTCCTTTAAATGTTCCCATTATCATCCCACCTCTCCCACCGCAGCCTCCTTCGGAAAGAGCCGAGCGATTCATTTTCCAAGTCTCTCCTAGGCTTTATTGCTGAACCGAAAGTTTTGAGGCTGCACTCGGGGAAATTTATTTCTTTAATTATTATTCATTTAAGTGAGTTCCGCGGATTCCGAGGATCAGCACTCGCAGCTGCTGGGGGTCATTTATTTCCCTCACTGGACAGCACAAGTCCTCATTCCAGAGAAGTCAACAGAAAAAGAAGGGATGAGCTGCTGCTAAACAAGCGGAGATTTTTCCCATTTTCCTCCTTGACTGTGCCCACATCCCATGAATGTCCCTGAGTCAGGTGATCATAAGGGTTTTATTAACAAAGTAACTTCAAGTAATGAATCATCTTCAATTAATGAAGCAGCTGTGGGATGAATGTTGTATGAGCAGATGTGGGCCAGGAGCAGGATCTGGCCCCTGAAATTCCAGACTTGAGGAATTGAGCTCATAAAGCAAAAGGGATTGAGCAATCCCAAAGACAAGGCATTGAGATTGAAGGGGCCAAAGGATTGAGTTCCAGAGGGATAAAAAGATTGAACAATCCCAAAACCAAGGCATTGAGATTGAAGAGGTCAAAGGGATTGAACAATCCCAAAACCAAGGGACAGAGCTCAAAAGGGGCCAAGAGATTGAGCTCAAAGAGGCTGAGGGATTGAACGATCCCAAAATCAAGGAAAAAAATGGGATTGAATCATCCTGAAACCAAAAAAAGGGGCCAAGATATCCCACAAACCCAGACAAAATACTGAGACTGAGGTGGCCACAGACCTGATCTGAAAAAAGGTAAGGGAGTGAAGAATCCCAAAGACAAGGGTTTGAGTTTGAAATGGGTAAGAGATTGACTCATCAATCCCCAACAATACATGGGAATGCAGCCCAAAGGGGTAAGAAATTCAGTCATCCCCAAAAGCAGGGATTGAGCTAAAAAGGGGTAAGGGAGGGAGGAATCCCAAAAGCAAGGGACTGAGTTTAAAGAAATTGCAGGACTGAGCTCAAAGACACAGAAAATTCCACAAACAAGGGATTGAGATTGCAGGGGTCAAGGGACCATCCCAAAGACAAGAAAGGCATTGAGACTGAAGGTGCAAAGGAATTGAGCTGAAAAGGGGTAAAGGATTGAAGAATCCCAAACCCATGGGATTGAGACTGAATGGACTGAGATTAAAAGGATTCCTCAATCCCGAAGAAAAAACCATGACATTGAAGGGGCCATGAAACTGAGCTCAAAAGGGGCCAAGGGATTGAGCAAAACCTTTCTCTGAAAAGAGGAAAGAATTGAGGAAAACCAAAGACAAAGGATTGAATAAAAAAGGGGCCATGGGATTGAGATCAAAAGGGATCAAGGGATCCCACAATCTCAAAGAAAAAGCACTGAGACTGAGGGAGCCAGGGAACTGAGGTCAGAAGAAGTGAGGGATTGAGCAATCCCAAAGCCAAGGGAATTACTTCCAAATGGGCCAAGGGATTTAATTCAAGATGGGTAAGGTACAGAGCAATCCCAAACCCAAGAGATTGAAGTGTCTGAGGGATTAAACAATCCCAAAACAAGGGACTGATCCTGAAGAAGCCAAGGAATTGAGCTTCAAAAGAAGCAAGAGACTGAGCAATCCCAAACCCAATGAATTCAACTCAAAGGGAGTGAGCACAAAAGGATCCCAGCACCAGCAACACCAAAACCAGAGGAAACCTGAGGAAAGCAACATTCCAAATTTGCCTGCTCTCACACCTCAGTGCATTGGGCTGATGTCTCCTCCACCAAATTGTTCCTTATCCCTTCAGTATGATCCCAACACATTCAAAGCATGTTGAAGACAGTAGACAGGAAAATGGGTCGTGATGAACAAACAAGAAGCTTGGGATATTTCCATGGACATGGGGAAAAGACAAAGATTGGCACACTGGAGCAAATCCTCCCTAATTCCTCTTTAAATTAAAAACAGAGGCAGAAGATGGGTGGTGGAAACATTCCAGCCCTGAGCCCCTCTTTTCCTTCTGCAGAAAGGAGAGGCTCAGAGGAAGGAGCATCATTCCTGCACTGGGCCAGCAGCAGCGCTGAGCATTTCATCACCCTTGAAAAAGTGGGAAGAGTGTTTCCGTGACATTCAGCATTTTTAAAATTAGTTGGTAACAAGGGAGGCCAGAGAGCACTTCCTTCCAGCACCATGGAGATCTCTGAGTGTGGAGTTCTCCCACTGCAGCCCAAATCGTGTTCAGGAGCATCTGTCACCTGTCCCCATCCTGATGCAGTGGAGGGGGAGTCCAGAGACGCTCTGAGGGCTGGAGCCAGGCTGGGAGAGCTGGGAATGTCCAGGGAGAACTTAAGAGCCCCTTCCAGCGCATGAAAGGGCTCCAGGAGAGCTGGAGAGGGACTTGGGACAAGAGATGGAGAGAGAGGATACAGGGAATGGCTTCCCACTGTCAGAGGGCAGAATTAGATGGGATATTGGGAAGAAATCCTTCCCTGTGAGGATTGGGAAGCCCTGGCACAGCCCAGGGAAGCTGGGGCTGCTCCATCCATAGAAGTGTCCAAGGCTAGGCTGGGTGGGGCTTGGATCAGCCTGGGATAGTGGAAGGTGGCCTTGCCCATGGCAGGGGGTTGGAATGAGATTGTCTTTAATCTCCTTTCCAACCCAAACCATTCCATGATTCCATGACCTTCCATCTCCCCATCACCTTTGCAGCAGAGAGGGGAAACTGAGGCAGGAGGGGACATTACACTGCAGGATGGAGACAGGAAGTGAATCTGGATGCAGGGAAAGTCCCTCCCAGTTCTGAAAGGTTGAACTCAACCATATTTTAATTAATAATTTGTTTCTCTGGGATCACCCTTACAATGTGTGAGAGATGCCTCAGTTCGGGAGGACTTAAAACTCCTATTAAAACCTCCACTTTTGGGAGCTCAGCAATGCTGGGTATCTCCAAGGCACTGGAATCTAATGTTATGGAGACAATTTGAAAACCCAAAAAAATAAAATCACATTGCTCCAGGGGTGGGCTGTCACCTCTGGAGTCCCCACAGCCACCAGTCCCTCTCCAAACAAGACCTAAAAACTCAGCATGAGGAAATCATGCAGGTGAGGATTTGCCCATGGTAAAAAAACAGCCTGGATACTTGGAAAACCCTGCTGGAGTCAGCCCCAGTTCACAGAGTGCAATTCCTCTCTCAGCAGCAGCAGCTCGTGCCGAGATTGGGGTCAGGGCTGGTTTCCGGACAATGTCAAACCTTAATTTGCTTTCTGCTGCTTTCAATCTTGTATTTCCCCTTCTGTATTCCTTTGTGAAACTCTACATTGCCCAGGACCTTTTGCTTCTCTCCCTGATTTCATGGAAATTCCTCAAGAGTCTGGAAAACGCCTTAGCAGCTCGAGAAGGAAATGAAGGAAAGGTTCCTTGTGAGCAGAGAAAGCCAATTATTCTGCTTGTTTAATTAATTGCCACGTAGCAAATGCTTTCCACACCATCCCACTGCCGATTTTCCAAGACTTCTGCAAACTGAAAAAATACATGGGTGCTGAAATACCAGTTATCACAAAAGGAAAGAGCCTTTCCATGTCTGATTTCCATGATTTCTGTTTCCTGATTTCCATATCTGATTCTGAACTTTGTCTTGCACAGGGATGAGCAGAGAGTGTTTAAACTCTGGGTTTTAACTCTGTGTTTTCTTATCCATCCTTGCCTGAGCAATTAGTTATGCCACATCCAAGGTCCCTATCCAGCTGGGAAGGCAAAAAAAAAAAAAAAAAAATTTCTGCATTTTGTTTGCAGTTTTCTGGAGACAAGTGTGGAAGGCACAGAAATCCTCTGGGAGCAGAGCCACTCGTGGGATGAGAGCAAAGTTCTCAGCAGCTGCACAATCCATGGTGATGCTGTGATTCCTCCAGGGATGTTTTTTATGTTCAAAGCACCTCCAAAAATTTTTCCTGGGATTACAGGACACTTTCCTTATCCCCAAGCTGTGTGCTCTCCTCATCTCTCCAGCACTAACAAAGTGAATTCCAGAAGAGCCATGGAAATCTGTTCTTCCCATTGCCTTGGCAGCCTCAGGATTGATCCCAATACAGCACAGGCATGCAGGATGTGCATCCCCAGGACCAAATCTTAACTCAGCACCAGCATCTATCAATAAATCACTTGGGAATGCTACGATGGTGTGGATGGATCAGCCCCAGCACCCGGCATTATGTAGAGATAAAACCCCAACCCTATAAATCCAGGGAAAGAGCAGAATTATAACCCACTGGAAGCAAACTCCAAGCTATTAAACTGTCAGGAGCATTTCCTGTCTCTCCACTGTTCCAAACACATGGTGCCTGGCACTGAAAGGGAAAGGAAAAGCCGTTTTTTTCCATCTTTTAAATAAACTTTGTCAAGTGTTGAAAAACACAGAGCGTTGAGCAAACGTTCGCAGCCGATGAGAACACACAAATCTTCCGCCCTGCCAGGCCCAGTTATCCTAAGGCAAGAGGAATCTGTGGAATCCATCCCTGGGAAGGAGGATGAATTATGGGGAGAGATGAAAGATGACATGAAAATACTGATCCACAGCAGTTCCTCCTGTTTTGTGGCAGGGGGAAAGAGGTAACAGCAAAATAAGGAATATCTTCAAAATAATAATTAGATGGGTTTGTATTTTATAGAGAATTATCCTGGAAGGGGATCTTCACTCCCAAAGTGGGATAATTAAGCCAAATTTTCTGAATGAGACCCCACTAGAAGACGTGGTTTCAGTGAGAAAGGAAAAATTGAGGATCCCATCTTGCCTTGTCACGCCAGATCCCCTCAGGAACCCCTCACAAGCAATTCCAAGGCCTGAATCTGCAGAAATCTTCCCATCATACCTTTGGCTTAATCCTTCTTCCAGAAATTTGCCTCTAAGTTGGTGTTTCTCCACTTTTTCCCAACCCAGTGATGGATATTCATGTACAGGCCAAATCCATCAGCTTTTGCTGAGTTGCCCAAATGAGACTTTGCTATTTCCAGACAAATTTAGAGACTTCCTTGCGCTCGTATAAATAAAAAAATTCACTTTCTTGAAGGAAGGTGGGACCTTTTCCACCCATGTGATCCCCCAAAAGAAGTTCATTAAACCTGTTTTTAAAAAAATCTTTAAAATAATGGAGATTTTAAAGCCAAATGAGTCCAGCACTTCACCATCCTTATCCTTGGAAAGTTCTCCCACCAGTTTAAGCTCCTTGGCTCGTGGCTGCTCCAGTTGGCCATATAGAGACATCCCTCCTTTGCTTGGCAGCTCCAGATCCTCCACCTTTCCAGTTCTTCCAGCCATCACTTCTCCCCAGGACTCTTCCTAGTGGTCCAACTCTGTCCTGAAATCTGTCCCCTGCTGCATCCAACAACATCCCTGCCCATGTCCTGGGGTTTCTCCACTTTTCTTGCATTTCTGCAGGATATTTTCTGCCTTTGGTGATGTCTTCAGTGCCCAGACATGGTGCTTAAGGCAGAAATGCCCTCGAGCTGTATTTGGGCAGCCATCAACAACAGGCAGCTCCAATTCCTATCCCACCACAAAGCTCCTTCCCTCTCTAATCCTGCTCTTTGTGGATTTAAAACCACCCAGGATACCCCAGAATTCCCACAGGAATTGTGGTGCAGGTGGTTTTGAACTGCATCTCTTCATCTGCTTTCCCATTACATTTTGGCATTCAAGGCGAGGCTGGACAGGGCTGGGAGCAGCCTGGTCTGGTGGAAGGTGGCCCAGGAGGATGGAACTGGATGATCTTGAAGGTCCCTTCCAATTCAAACCAACCCTCATGCCTGATTTCCAGCACTATCCATAAAAATCCTCACCTCTGCTCTGTTCATCCTTCCAGCCAGGAAAATCAGCACAAAGCACTGGTTTTGCCTTCTCCAGTTTAACTATCCCCAGAGATTCTCAATAAACCAGTTAGGGACCAAAAATATTTGAGACCAAGAAGAAATTTTAAAAATACTTTAAACTCAGTTAAAATCTGCTCTTTTTTAAGAGCCACACTTGAGGTGTCAAACACAGGAGGAGCTGAAACACAAATTTAATCAAAGCTGCAATGTAAAGCCAGGAATTCACTGAAATGGGGGCAGAATGATCTTCCCAAAATTTTAGGTCAATATTAAATGTAATTTGATGATCATCTCAAGCATATTCAACCTTGTGGTGCTGTTTCAAGTCATCCAAGACTTTGCCCTTTAAACCAAATTTAACGGCGCATCTCCACAAGCTTGAATTAAGTCTGACTTAAAAAAAACCTCAATTCTCCTAAACCTTTAATTTCTCCACCATTATTTCATCTTCAGAGCTACTGCAAAGCAAGAACAGCACTTGGCACCATGAGATGTCCATACCTTCACATCTGGAATTCTACGAAGTTTGAGGATGAGTCGCAACCCCACAGGCTGGGAATAAAACACTAAAAACTGAGCTC
Organism: Turdus rufiventris; assembly: GCA_013186435.1. Lineage (NCBI taxonomy): Eukaryota > Metazoa > Chordata > Aves > Passeriformes > Turdidae > Turdus > Turdus rufiventris. The sequence goes on from PYHW01010143.1 coordinate 2,169,513, forward strand.
AGTGGATTTTGGTCATGAAATGGGACAAATCCCTGCTCACCTGCTCTGATGGGAGTTTTGGTGCCCAAGTCCCTGGCCCGAACAGGGCTGCTGGAAGTTTTGGAGAGTTTGTTGGCCGACACCCGGTACATGACCCCGCCGATGCAGCGGAAGCCTTTGTTCCTCCAGCGTTGTTGGACGAGCTGGGATTTGCCACCTTGGAGTGAGGGTCGGATTTGGTTTGACAATGGGGATCTGCAGGAAAAATAAAGTCAAGGTCAGCCCAGATTTGGGAGAACGTCACAAGGAGATGCTGCTTCATGAGCAAACCATGGGATCAGTGACTGATGGAATGGTTTGGGTTCAAAGATTATCTCATTTCAACCCCACTGCCATAGACAGGGACAGTTCCCACTAGAAGTGAGGAGGTGTATGGAAGGACCAGGGATGTTCTTGCTGTTGACAGAGGAAAAACTCCAATTCTTCATGACTGACACCAAAAAAATGAGTTAGAGACTCTCATCCAACTTCTCCCACCCTTGCTTGCACCTCCAGCCCCAGCAGAAACAAGGAAATGGGGATGCAATCCCATGAGGGAATCAGCAAGGTGGGACCTTCACTGAGCTCAGCCAAGTTTTACAGAGTTCTACAAGCTTTGACATCCCTGGAAGTGCTTCAAAGCCAGGTGGGATGGGACTCTGAGCAACCTGATGCAGTGGGTGGCATCCCTGTCCATGGCAGAGGTTTGGAACTAGGTGGTCTTTGAGGTCCCTTCCAACCCAAAATATTCCACGAGTCTGTATTTTTAGTCTGTCATTCCCATTATGAATCAGACACCACAATTTTTATATTTTTATTCTGCTCCCAAATCTGGCTCTTTGAAGGATTTTCCTCAATCCCTCCATGGGACAAGTCACCCAAGAGCATTTCCACGCCCCACCTGTCACCTGGAGCTGATGCTGGACCTCAGCAAGGTCCAGTGGGTGAGGCTGGGACCTGTCCCCACCTCCTCAACCATCCATAAATTCATAAACCCCATCTTGATGAAGTGGGATCGAGATGGATTGGGAATCACAACTCAGTTACTGTTGCCCATAACATTATTCTGAAGGACCAGTAAGTTCTGAAGTGACACCTGAGAGATAAATATCACAAAATTCCAAAATCTTTTAGGTGTGAAAAGACCTCCAAGGCCAGTAAGTCCAACCTGTAGCTGATCACAACTTTGTCAATTAGACCAGAGCACTGAGTGCCATGTCCAGGTATTCCCTGAACACCTCCAGGGACGGAGTTTTCACCTCATCCCAATGTTTAACAATCTTTCCACGAAGAAATTCCATCTGATGTCCAACCTGAACCTCCCCTGGCACAGCTTGAGGCCGTAGCCTCTCATCCTGTTGCTGGTTGACAGGGAAAAGAGGCCACATGTCCCAGAGAGGCTCCTCTGCCACCCAAAAATTTTGCCCACTCCATGACCTGATACCTCCTGTACCATCCACATCCCTCCCAACCCACAACGCAGCTTCCCAGCTCATTCCTATCCATCCCCCATTATCCAAACAGAGGCACTGCAGCCAAATCAAATCTCCTCCAATATCAGTCGCCTTCCTCATTTAGCACTAATCCAAACAGTAATTTGTTTATGCAAATTAGAGCTCTAATTTTGTATTAGCCCAAACTATGCTCATAATGCTATTAGCAGAACGTATATAAACCGCGCATTACCGGAGAATATCCGTAAATTAAGATCCCGCTATCCTATCAGCGGAATGCAAACCCCGATGAGCATTTCCTTTAAATGAACATGTGCTCCAAAGAAAAAGAGAGATGGAAAATGGAATAGTTACATTTCCTAATGCTGAGCGTGACAGCCTATTCATTCCGGAGGGCTGTTGCCACTGGCTACCGAGCTCGGAATTTTTGCTGCCTGTTTTTTTCTGGAAGGGGATGGGAATTCAATAAATTCGTCCTTCCAGTTCCCCCAGGGTTTCTCCCTCATGGAACTGCTCCAGAGAGGAGCATCAAGTCTTAGTGACTCGCAAAGAGTCACAGAGGTGGCGTCATTGGGTGAAGGTGGCGATGGCATGAGGGACACTTGGGTCACTCATGGATCACCCAGCACATCCCAGAAAACTCCAGCAAGGCTAAGGATGCATCCAGCACTGAAGAAAGGTCATGAGGCTGTATCAGGGCAATAGAAATAATATCAAAAATCCAACTGGGAGGGTGATGGAGATGATTCTCCCCCTCTATTCTGCTTTTCTGAGATCCCATCTGGAGTTGTGTGTCCAGCTCTGGGGTCTCAGCAGTAGAAACCGTTGGAGCAAGTCCAGAGGAGGCCACAGAAATGCTCCAAGATCTGGAGCCCCTCTGCTCTGGAGCCAGGCTGGGAGAGCTGGGAATGTCCAGCCTGGAGAAAAGAAGGATCCAGGGAGAGCTCAGAGCCCCTTCCAGTGCCTAAAGGGGCTCCAGAAGAGCTGGAGAGGGATTGGGGACAAGGGATGGAGGGACAGGACAAGCAGGAATGGCTTCCCACTGCCACAGGGCAGGGTTAGATAAGATATTGAGAAGGAATTCTTCCCTGGGAGGGTGCTGAGGTGATGGAATGGAGTTCCCAGAGAATCTGTGGCTGCCTCATCCCTGGAAGTGTCCAAGGCCAGGTTGGATGGGGCTGGGAGAAGCCTGGGCTTAGATATCTGGGATAGAGATAGCCACACACATCTATCTCCATACAGATACACTAATAATTGATTATATATACCCCGACTATATGTATTGAAATACAAGATCTATGTATTATCTAGAAAAATAAATATTGATACTTTTATACATAAATCTATACATTATCACCTATATTCTCTGGGCCTTCTATATCCATAAATTGTCTCTAGATATTATCGAATATATGTACTGAATACATATATTGAATTCTATATGCTCAGTAACATCTAGATATATTTAATATATGTATTTCATAACACCTAGAGATAATTTATATGAGGCCCAACTACTATTTTTATTCTTAGCATTTTATATCATTCACATATTGAATATACAGATATATATTGAATTACATATGTTCACTAATATACAGGTAACACATGTAATACATAGATACAATTTTCTATACATTATACATTTCATATTTTCCTTAAGTCTACTAGAGGGGAGGGAAGAAGTCAGGGGTTGATCCAACATTCCCCACTCTGGTTTGTAAGGAAAGGTTGAGATGTGGCACAGCTGTGGAAGCACTCAAGGCATGGATATACAGATACGAAGATCTAGAGATCCAGAGATATATAGATACACTATATATGTACATATCTCTCTCTTCTTTAGAATTTCGTAGGGATGGCCAAGCTCCAAACTGAGGGAGCCTCCAAATGCAGGATGATTTTTAAGGCTCCTTCCAGTCCATTCCACAAATCTATGATTTTTTCAAGGATTTTGGCAAACAGCATCAAAACTCATCTCAATTCCCCAAAGGGAGTGGGACTGAACCTTCTCTAATTCAGAGCTGCGGTATTTTTGAGGGAGACAAGTGACCTCTGGGTGGTCTCAAAGCAAAGCTTCTGCAGAACATCTGCTCAGCTGCCAAAGCCCCAGGGGCCACCAGACTGAAGCCATGGAATCATCACAGAATGATATGGGTTGAAAGGGATCTTCAAAATCACCAAGTTCCACTCCCCCTCAATGGTCAGGGTCACCTTCCAATAGAACAGGTCATTCCACTGGCTTTGAACACTTCCAGGGATTGGGAGTCCCATCCAGGAGCTCAGTTTGAGCTCACTGCAGGCTTGGCCACCTTCTGGACAGCGCAAATGTCCCAGCAGTGATGTCCCCTCATCCTTTTATATATATAAAGTAATATTTATGAAAATATTTATTTGGCTTATTATTTATTATATTAGGCAGGATATATATCATGTCATAGGAGCCTTAGGAGATTTAAAATTTAAGGGAAATTATATTTTACATGGCAAAACCACAGAAAAGCGGAGAGAGAACTCAACTTCCCAACCTTCACCTGCAGGAACCCTTTATTTCCCTTCTGAATCAAAGCTGTTGCTCCCAAGTGGTTGTGTGGCCCCAACACAGCCACTAGTGTGGGTGTCCCCCTCCCTCTTAGTGACATCCAAGCTGGTGGTGGCGGGGAAAAGCCACCGGCGAGGGCACGGAGCCAAACGCCCACTCGCTTTTCATCGGCGGCGGGATCCCAGCTCTCCGCGGAATTGTTACCCTAATGGAAAGGACGGCCTTTGGAAATGAACTGTATTGACAAAAGAGGATAAAATTAATGAGATAATAGCTGGGCCAAGGACCTGAAGAATACACTGGGCCCCCTCGACACGAGGGACTTGTAATTCCCTTTCTGCCGCACATCCCGCGGATCTAAAGAGTCCTCCCGTCCGTCCACAAGGCCCCGCTCCGGCAGGAAATTTCATTAACGCTGGAAAATAGGAAAGGTATTAAGCGTGGATAATGAAGGCTAGAGTGTGAACAGTGCCTTAAGATAGTCTTCTTTCTAGCCTTTGTAATGGGAGGCATGAACTTTCCCTTCAAATCCATTTCTAATCCATTTGAAATACTACAGCAAATTATCTCCCCTTCAGCCCAAGAGCGGCCGGCCAATTTACTCCGAATAGAAGTGACAATGCTCCGGAATTTATCGCCATAACCTTGACTACACAAGGTTGAGGGTTGTCTTTCCCCCACCCCCGGGGTGGACAGCGGAAGAAAAATTTTTAATGAAGAGGGGGTGGAGGAACGACATAAAAATGTTTAAAAACGGCAGCATAGCTGGCACAGGTTCGACGTCGACTACAGGGAAAATCAGAGTCTGGTGCTAAAATTGTTACAAAGGGAGGTCCCAGGCTGATAAAACATTTATGGCCAGGTTGGATGGGGCTTGGAGCATCCTGGGCTAGTGGAAGGTGTCCCTGTCCATGGCAGGGATTTGGACAAGACCATCTCTAAGGTCTATTCCAACCCAAACCATTCCATGATTCTGTAGGACGAGGTTTGGATTTTTCCAGCGCATCTCTAAAAGCAGCAGCAACTTTGCCTCACTCAGAACATTTCATGCTGCTGCTTAGTAGGTACTCCTGTTGACCAAGTCTAATTTCCCAAGGATTAAACACCACCCTGCTGTGTCCTTCAAAGAATTCCAGAGGTATTTAGGTGGGAAAAGCTCTCCAAGATCATCCAGCCCAATCATTCCCCCAGCACTGCCAAAGCCACGACTAAGCCACGTTCCAAAGTGCCACATTCACACAGATGTTAAATTCCTAAAGGGAGGGAGATTCCACCACTGCCTGCCCAACCTCTCCATGAAAAAAGCTTCCCAAGATCCAAACTAAACCTCTCCTGGCACAACCTGAGGCAGTTTGCTCTTCTCCTGTGTCTTGTTCCCTGGGAACAGATCCTGATCCCCACCTGGATCCACCCTCTGATCAGGAAGTTGTGCAGAGCCAGAAGGTCCCCCCTGAGCCTCCTTTTCTCCAGGCTGAGCCCCTTTCCGAGCTCCTCAGCTGCTCCTGGTGCTCCAGACCCATCCCCAGCTCCATTCCCTTCTCAGAATGGAGCTCCAAACCTGCTCAGAATGGAGTAAAACCACCAAAACTTCAGCCAGGAGCTAGCAAGAGATACTGGGAAAATACATTCCCTCTTCAAATAATCAATGAAAAGTAGAAAAAAGGGAGATTTCCAAGCCAGCATGGAAACTGAAGGTTAAAACACAAGGATGAGTCGCTCCAGCTTGCTCAGATTTAACACCGCCATCCCCTCATCAACACAAGACCAAGTGATCCAAAAATCCCACCCAAACCCCTGCAAAAATTCTCCTATACTTGAGACACAAAATTTTTAGAGTATTTAATGTCTCTATGCTAAACACAACCCCACGAGCAGAGTAGGAACATCCCAGCGGTGTTTCCAGCCGGCTGAAACGGAGAGGATTTCCCGGCGCTGGCGGCTATACAAGTGGTTCTTAAAGAATGGTTTTCTTTTCCTACTGGATTTCTTCTTTGGGCTTAGCTTGTATTTTTTTTGAAAGTAATCCTCACATAGTCAGAAATCACATTTGCATGCTGGCATTTGAATCCCGAGGAAAGAGCGGATCATCGTGCGGGCAGCGGTTACGGAAAGCAACAGGGAGAGAGGTGAGGAAGGAGGGAGCTCATCCATCACAAGCCTGGAAGTTTGCAATGGAAAAATCCTCATTTGGGAGAAAAAAAACCCAAAAAAATCACATTTTCCTCAGTCATTCATCAATCCTTAGCAAACAACACAGGATTTAGGGCTAGAAGTGTTCTTCACCAGGAATGCTCCAAGATGACTCTTGGAAGCTTCTCCATCTCTATCCTCACCTGCCAGATTCCTGAAGACTCCACATCTACAGATAAAAGCAAGTAATCCCACTAAAATGCTTCATTTATGGGATTTTTCTCAATATTGATGCTTTCACCTTAAAATAATAGAAGTCAAACCTCAAATAAACACTTTCTACATTAAAAATTAATTTATTTAAAGAACCTGATTGGAAAAAGTCAAATAATTCAGTCCACTGTTGATGCTATTTGAGGTTGGAAAAGTGATTGCAAAATTAAAAATAGAAAGTGATGTGTGAGAAATGGATTTGTAAAGGATTTTCCAACAGGGATGTATCTTTTCCCAACATACATCCATAAATACGGAGGATCCATTAGTTTTAAATACACAGTGACTGGTAAAAATGTGTTAATTTACCCATAAACAATTCCCTCCTTTCAATAATTACTTCTAATTATGAAACAAACACTTTAAAAAAAAACCCTACACTAATTTGGTTCAATTGAATCCAAATTTCCATTCAAATGCAGCTTAATGTTAATCTCAGGGAAAAAAAATAATAATCCATCCCAGATCTCATTTAGCATTTTCAAAACCTAGGAAAAATTAAGAATTTCAATGAGCACCTATTAAACTCCTTAATTACCTAAATAAAGATGTACCTTCCCAATAAATCCCCCTGACCTGGAAAGGAAAATAGTTGCAAATAAATTTAATGGTTATCAGCCAATGAGAACAGAGATTCCACCCACAAAAAAAATCAGAAACATGGGATCATACCTGCAGTGAAGTGTTGTGGAGGAGTTTTTTGTGGTTTTCCCCAGTTTCCACATCCCATAGAAGGATGTCTCTTCCCAATCCTTACATAGACTGGAAAACTTTTCAAATAATTCCACTTGGAAAGACCCAGGTATGAACAAAATATCCCAATCTCCTCCCAGTGGCTTCTCAAAAGGCTTTAAAATTTACAGGCAACTTTGGGCTAAACTGAAGGGGAACATTCCACAGAATCATGGAATTGTTTGGGTGGGATGGGACCTTTAAGATCATCCAGTCCCACCCCCTGCCATGGATAGGGAGACCCTCCTCTATCCCAGGTTTTTTCAAGCCCCATCCAACCTGGCCTTGGACACTTCCAGGGATGGAGCAGCCACAGCTTCTCTGGGAATTCCACTCCAGCACCTCCCCACTCTCACAGGGAAGAATTCCTTCTCAATATCCCATCCTTCCCTGCCCTCTGGCAGTTTGAAGCTATTCCCTGTGTCATATCCTTCCATCCTTTCTCCCAAGTCCCTCTGCAGCTCTTCTGGAGCCCCTTTAGGCACTGGAAGGGGCTCCAAAGTCTCTCTGGAGCCTTCTCTTCTTCAGGCTGGACATTCCCAGCTCTCCCAGCCTGGCGCCAGCCATTGGAACATCTCCAGCCTTCTCTGGAATTGCTCCAGCAGCTCCACATCCCTCTGCTGTTAGACCCCAGAGCTGGAGGCAGCTCTGCAGGTGGGATCTCACCTGAGCAGGGTGAAGGGGCAGAAATTCCCCCTCTCCTGCTGCCCACATTGTGGGACGAGCCCAGGACACAGGGAATTCTTGGGTTCCAGCACACATGGAAGAGGCACATTCAGTTTTTCAGCCACCAACACCCCCAAATCCTTCTCAATCCAGCCTGGGTCTGTCTTTGGGACTGTCCCATCCATTTGCAGGACCCTGGCCTTCCCAAGGTTTGCACTGGCCCAGCCTGTAGCAGTCCCTCTGGATGCCATCCCATCCCTCAAGTGTCATTATTCCCTCCCTCTGGATTTATTGCCATTTCCCTCTGAAAGCCATTCATTCCCTTTCATCTCTCCACTGTGTCCATGAAAAGCCAGAGCTCCACACAGCACTTGGCAGCTCCTGTAGGGCTCATGATCCTGCTTAAAGCCAGAGAAAGCTCTGAAATCCTGCCAAAACCTTCCAAAAACCACCAGAGATCCAGTAACACCTCGAGGAGCTCAGAGCAGTGGGAGAGGAGAGCTCTTTTCCCTGCCCCTGTTTCTGAAATCCCTGCTATTGTTTATGACCCAATTCAATCCTGTGGGAGATGGAGAGCCTGGATGCAAACCCAGCTCCGTGTGCCAAGCATAAAAAACACGGAGAGAATTTGCCTTGTGCTGAAGGATTGGTGTGGCCAGGTAAGGAGGGCAGGGATGGAACTGGGAGGGCTGGGGGTGTCCAGCCTGGAGAAAAGAAGGATCCAGGGAGACCTTAGAGCCTCTTCCTATGCCTAAAGTGGCTCCAAGAGAGCTGGAGAGGAACTTGGGATAAGGGATGGAGTAACAAGGAATGGTTTCCCACTGCCAGAGGGCAAGGAAAGATGGGATTCTGGGAAGGGATTATTGGCAGTGAGGGTGGGGAGGCTCTGGCACAGGTTGTCCAATGAAGCTGTGGCTGTCCCATCCCTGGAAGTGTCCAAGGCCAGGCTGGATGGGGTTTGGAACAGCCTGGGATGGAAAAAAAGATGTCCCTGCCCATGGCAGTGGGACCTTCAAGATCCCTTCCAACCCAAACCATTCTTTAAACCTGTGCCAGGGCCCCACCACACTCACAGGGATGAATTTTATTCTGTTATCCCATCTAACCCTGCCTTACTTCCTCCACCACTGCCCTGTTCCAATGATTGACAACCCCTTCCATGAAGAAAGTCTCCCTGACATCCAATCTAAACTTCCCTTGCCACAACTTCAGGTCATTCCCCACTCCATGAGAGCCCAACTCCAAACCATCTCCTTGGTTTCTCTCCAGCCCTGGGCCTGATCCCATCCACAGCAAGTCAGGGGAGGATCCCCAAAAACAATTCCAACTTCTCCAGCGAAGTTTGCGCTACGAAAACGCCTCCCTGGAGATGAGACAAAAGACCCTGTGGAGAAGACAATTTCCCAACATAAAGCTGTTTTCAAGGTAGGTCAAGTCTCAGCCCAAACCCCCCCTGCCAAGGTCCCGTTAAACCGCTTAGGCTGAGCCTGAGAATGGAAATGCTGACAGTCCCTAATTCTCAGCTTTCCATCCCGCTGCTCTAATGCTGGCGGCGGATCAGTGATTACACCGGGAAGACCGGGAACTATTGTCCCGTTAATTAGATTCCTTTTACCCCCATTAGCTCAGGCGATTGGACAAAGTTCATTAGGGTTTAACTCTGATTAGCTGAAATGGAGCTCGAGGCGTTGCACCAGGCAGGTGTTGCCGTTTGGGAAGCTCCAGGACTTGTGTCCACGTGGATTAATCCTTAATCCCTCCCAGGCAGTGTCCTACCACCCTCAGTGACGGGCTAAAAGCAGAGGGAAAGCCAGAGCAACTCCTAGACCTTCCCCTGTCCTGGCACAGAAGTGATATTCCTCCCTCTGCTCTTCCCTGTAAATCCCATTTCAGAGGTCTGGATGTGCTCCAAGCGCTGGAATATCCCAGGAAGGCTAATTGCCGAGGATCATTCCAATGCTGTGTCCGTATCTCGACCCAAACGGCTCCAACTCTGAATATTTATCACTATAATCAGTCAGACACGGAGCCAAATCCCACTGGAGGCTTTCCCTCCTGCCTGCTTTCCAAAAATACCTGGGATAATTGCTTTTTCCAAAGATATTTTCCCTTTAAATGCTCTTTTCCTCACGCAGGAAACAGCAATAATACTATGAAGAGCCAGAACAGCTGATACATTTTAATTAAAGCAAGTATCTCGGACAAGGAGGAGGATTCCATGGAAAAACAGGAACTCAGCATGCAAGAGGTTAAAGAAGTTCAGCAGGGCTGTGCTAAAGGGAATTATCCACTGGGAAAACTCTGGCTGCCTCTGGAAAACCCCATGCCCACAGCTTGGACTAGGGATGGATACACATCCATTTTGAAAACTAAATTTAAATTTGATTGATCAATTAAAATTTAAATTAAATTTAGTTACAAAGGCACAGAGAAAACAGTGTATAAATATTTTTTCCCTAAAGAATTGGTTTTCCTGACATTATATTAAACTTAAGGAATAAATAAGAAATTCAGATGTTAACTCCAAGCTTACTTCTCCAAATTTTAAGCAGGTGGCTGTATATCCAAGGATTTATCCTGTCTTGTGATCTCCTTATCATTTATAAGCTGACCCACAAAACAACTGGAGCAGCCTTGTCAGCTCTGATTCCTTGGGATGACCCCTCAGCATTCCTGTAATTCCATAATCCAGTAAATATTTAATAATATCAATGCTGTCTATGCCTGGATAAGTGTATATATAACATACATGGAATCACAGAATCATTTAGGTTGGAAAAGACCTCAGGATCATGAAGACCAACCTGTGGCTGATCCCAAACTTGTCACCCAGACCAGAGCACTGAGTGCCACCTTCAGGCATTCCTTGGACACCTCCAGAGATAAGAGACTCTTAACACCTCCCTGGGCAGCCCCTTCCAACCATTTCCAAGAAGAAATTCCTCTTGATGTCCAAGCTGAACCTCTCCTGGTGTAGTTTGAAGCCATTTCCTCTTGTCCTGTCCCTTGCTCCCTGGCAGCAGATCCTGATCCCACCTGATTTTACCCTCCTCTCAGGGAGTTGTGGAGACCCAAAAGGTCCTTCCAGAGCCTCTTTTTCTCCAGGTTGAGCCCTCCCACATCCTTCAACCTCTCCTGAGTGCCCCAGATCCTTCCCAGCTCCATTCCCTTTCCTGACCACATTCCAGCCCTTCAATGTCTGTCTTGTGAGGGACCCAAAATTCCTGCCAGGACTGGAGGTACCCCAGCATTGCCAGAACAAGGGGATGGCTGCTATAAGCCAGGTGCCAGTGGCCTCTTTGCCCACCTGGGCTCACATTTAACCACTGCAACCAGCACCTTCCCATCTCTCTAAACCTTGATCCACAAAACTGGAGCATTCCATGAGGTTGTTGTCATCCAGGTGCTGGATCCAACACTTGGCTTTGTTGACCCTCACACCGCTGGATTCAGCCCATCCACCCAATTTCTATCCACATATAAAATACATTTTATATATATTTTATAAATGTAGACATGCATAATTAATAAATACGGATCTATAAAAATTTGGATCCGCTTCCAAGAGAAAGAGAAATAAAAAAAGGTCCAACACTTCTGAGAGAGTCAGTCCATCAGATACTCACCAGAAAGACACTTAAAGGAACTCAGCTCTGACTTGGAAGATATGGAATGGATAAAAATGATTCAAAGGCCCCCATCAAGGGGCAGGGGGTTGGTTCCTTGTCCTAATTGCATTGCCTACATTCCAAAGGATATCGCTCCATTATTAAAGGGTCGGGACCATTTTATGAGCTCACATCTCTTCAATTGGAATTTGGATCAATGGATGCATTACAAGCTTTGCCTTTAAGAGCCTAATAAACAACAAGATGGAAAGGAAAATTTGCTGGAAGATGACGCTTTTAAAAATCCATTTCCAGGGGAGAAAACGGGACGTGGTGAAGGGGGGTGCAACTGAACCAAAAAAGCTGGAAATAAAGTTGAAAAGGTCAGGATAAACCTGAGAAAAAAGGGAATTCTGCCCCTCTGCCCCACTCCAGAGAAACCTCAGAGGCCCTTCTGGTGCCTAAAGGGGCTCCAAGAGAGCTGGAGAGGGACTTGGGACAAGGGATGGAGGGCCAGGAAACAGGGGATGGCTTCCTACAGCCAGAGGGCAGGGTTAGATGGGATATTGGGAAGAAATTCTTCCCTGTGAGGATGGTGAGACCCATTCTTGCCCATAGAAGCTGTGGCTGCCCCTGGATCCCTGGAAGTGTTCAGGGGTGAGCTGGATGAGGCTTGGAGCAATCTGGGATACTGGAAGGTGTCCCTGCCCATGGCTGGGCTTTGGAATGGGATGGTATTCCCTTCCAACCCAAACTATTCCATGATTTTCTAATGTGGATGCTTCCTAGAGACAGATAACAAGCTATATCTATAACAATCAGTATTATCAATAAAGAAAATAAATTTATCAATAAATAAAATAACAATTAAAATAATTAATAAAATAAAAGTCCCTGGGAGCATGTGCACTTTCAAACAGCCCAGAGATGCTTTTAATCAGGGATTGTGGGGGAAAATTTGGGCAAGGGGTTGGTTTATATAGGATTTTGATTTTGAAAATTTGGCACATCATGTTCAACATGAGCCCAAAGACCAAACAAATGAAGTCCTGCTCTCTCATTAAGTCCAAATTAGCCCTTCCCACACCAGACACATACAGAGCTGTCTCCTCTGCTGACACCAGACCCAGAGCAATTCCCAAACTCCCAAAAACCTCACAAAAATCTCCAGGCCAACAAAAAAAATAAAAAAAAAAAAAAAAAAGGAGAAAACTTCCTAAATGAACCCAAAACTTGCCTCCAGCTCGTAGTACCGGCCCATGGTGAGATGTAACCTCCAAGGTGACTTTCATGGCATCATCATCTCCCTCTTCCCATTTTTCCATGGAGAAGTGGATGGAAAAGGGTTTTTATGATGCTCTGGAACCCCACTCGCCAGCAGGGAGGTACCACCAGCACCTCTAGCTCATGTTCCCATTGAGGATTTGGTCCTCATGAAGCTGCTCAGCCTCCACCCCCACTCTAGGACTCCTAGATGTCTCCATGTGGAGCATCTCCACTCCAATATATCCACAGAAAATCCTGAAATGTCACCTTCTGAATTAAAGTTGCATCTAACACCTGACTGAAAGGGAGAAAGGAACAATGAACCAGATGGGCTTCTGAATTTATAAACAGCCAACATCAGCATAAATGGATAAAGCAACAGCTGGAAGAGCTGGGGAGGTTTTTGGCACCCCAAGGCACACAGAAGCTGGGGGAACACTTTTCCTGGGACTCCTGAAGAGCAGGAGAAGTTGTGAAGTTCACCTTTATCCACAGCATCAGGAAAAAGAAGCCCTCACAGAACTTATCCCAAGTTGATTTTCCTGGTTTTCACAACTGGGAAATCAAGGCAAAGCTTCCCCTGGGAAAAACAGCACAGACATCCACAAGTGAGGGATCTGCTGAGGGTTCGCCAGGAGCTGGGAGCTGGCCACCTCACCACATGTAATTTCCATCCACATCATTAGGAAATGTCTTTTCTCCCCTTATCCCAAATAATCACCCTAGAAATCCCTGTGACCAGAGGACCATAAAAGACCCCATATCCCAGGTCAGAAATCAGAGGGAAGAAATCAAATCCACAGCTCCAACATTCTGGATCCCTGTAATCAACACTAAGCCACAAAAACTGATTAGAACCACCCTGGTATTGTCCCAAAGATGAGCCGTGAGCTGGGAATGGTGTGAACTGTGGGAATTATTCTTCTCCCTGTCCCCAACAGAGCTGACCAGCTGGACCCAAGACCACCACAGTCTCATCCCACTGACAGAGAGAGGACAGCAAGCAGAGCCTGGAGAAGAAGACAGCGAGATGTCCTTAATTTATACTCTCCTGCCTCTACTTTATGGCTTTCTTAATTCGGCTCCTGCTACTATTAATGTAGTTAATGTTGAGATTATATCTATTTTCTGGCGTCAGGCAGTGATTTATCCAAGCCATTTTTCCGGAGCCGGCTCCCACGCTGTTAAATCAAGCGACTGCCAATTAAGTGCTGACTGGGGAAGTGGATGCAATCTTAACAGAGATCTAACCACAAATTAATCCGGGCGTTCCAGCTCGCGAGGCCGAAGCGCTGAACCGCGCCGAGCTGGGAAAACAGAAAACAAAAACAACCCCCAAAACAAAGGGAAAAAATAAAACCCACCACTGGCTTGGAGAAGAAAAGAAGGAAGTCGCCTTTCCGAGTGGGATGGTGCTCATCAGTCAGGCTTTTTGGGGGGTTAATTGTTTGTCATCACCCAGCAATCAAAACCAGGCAGCAAGAGGAGCATGGATTGGGAATTCAAGGGTGGGTTTGGAAATATCTATTTGGCAGACTAAAGGTGGGAATGGGAGCTCTTTGATCCACCAGCAGCTCCAGGTATCCCAGAGTTCATGTAAGATGAAGCTGCTGCAGGTTTGTAGAAGAGTCCAGCCACCTGCCCAGTGTAAATTTTTGAAGTGAAATCATGAAATTCTGGAATGGTTTGGGTTGGAAGAGACCTTAAAGATCATCTCATCCTAACCCCTCTGCCATGGGCAGGGACACCTTCCACTAGACCAGGTTGATCTAAGCCTCATCCAACCTGGCCCTGGAGACTTCCATGGATGGGGCAGCCACAGCTTCTCTGGACAAATCCCAAATTCCTCTGGATGTCCCAGTGCCCAGGATAGGATGTGCCATGATCATCAACAGCAATGCCCAGAGGTTTTCAGGAGAGATCAAGGAATGTTTGAGGTTGGAAAGAATCCCTGGAAGTCTGGCCCAGCCCCCTGCTCAAGCAGGGCCATCCAGAAACAGTTGCTAACCACCAAGTCTAGATGATGGTTTTAAACTGGCAGAGGGAAGGATTAGATGGGATAAGGGGAGGGAATCCATCCCTGGAAGGGTGGTGAGACCCTGAAATGAAATTCCCAGAGAAGCTGTGGCTGCCCCTGGATCCCTGGAAGTGTCCCAGGCCAGGTTGGACAGGGCTTGGAGCAACCTGGTCCAGTGGAAGGTGACCCTGCCCATGGCAGGGAGATGGAACTCAATGATCTTGAAAGTCCCTTCCCACCCAAACCCTTCCATGGTTTTCAGATAGATTAAGGGGAAAGATCTCACACCAAAGGTTGAGAGGTTCTGGGGTTCCCCAGTACCTTGGTGGGACTGGCTAGGCTCCATCTCCTTGGATGCATCTGGATACCAGCTGATATTCACACATCCCTATGCCAGGTAGGCACCAAAATGCCCATGGAGCATCTCCATGGATGTCACCATCTGCAGGAGGACACAGCATGACCTTGTTCAGGAGGCTCCCCTTTGGCAGGTGGCCACCAGGAACCACAGAAACAACTCCAAACCTGTTGTCTTGCCTTCAGAAAAAAGTAAAACAGCTCTGCTCCTCCTCAGCCTGCGACTCAATCATTAGAAATCCTTCCCTGCATCCATGATTTGCCTTGGGAGCCATAAGGAAGAGCAATACACGACACTGAAAGTGATTATTAATAATGGTGAGGAGTCGTTGAGATAACAGCTCATGATAAGTGGGGAATGTTTTTATGGTCCTTGAATATTGAGCAGGATTTAACAATATTAAAAGTAAAAGAGTAGGAAAAATCCAACCCAGTCCAATCAGGGCAGTATGGAAATTCTGAAGACCACGGTGTTCCAGCCACCCCAACAGCCAGGGATTAAATCAAAGGACAAGAATAAACAGGTGAAAGGCTGCAGTGTGTCCTGACAGGTGAAAAGGGACCTTTGGGAGGGATGGGAGCAATTCTTGCCAGCTGCAGAAATCCAACCTGAGGGAAACACCATCCAGAGCTCCCATCATAAATACTCAATCAACGAGGACAAACTACTCTGTGTCTCCATCACAATAAAAGGAACCTGTCCCTGAAGAAAAGGCTCCAAAAAGACCTCAGAGCCCTTCCAGGGCCCAAAGGGGCTCTAAGAGAGCTGGAGAAGGACTTGGGACCAGTGATGGAGGGACAGGACACAGGGAATGGCTTCCCACTGCCAGAGGGCAGGGTTGGATGGGATATTGGGAAGGAATTCTCTAGGTGGCACAATGGAAGTGACCATATGGTTGGCAATGCAGAAGGAAAATTTCCAGCCTTGTGCTTTGCCTTGGGAATCCCAAAGTGGTTCCCAGGCATGAGACAACCCACACCACCAGAATGCAGTGATGGAAATGGGATGATGCTACAAATAAATACTTGGCCATGTGTGCTGGAATCTGGGAACTTCCCCCATATCCTGGGCTCATCCCACAGTTTGGAAAGCAGGTGAGGAAGGGATTCTGTCCCTTTGCCCCACTCAGGTGAGACCCCACCTGCAGAGCTGCCTCCAGCTCTGGGGCCCAACATCAGAAGGACGTGGAGCTGCTGGAAGGAGTCCAGAGGAGGCTGCAGAGATGTTCCAAGGGCTGGAGCCCCTCTGCTCTGGAACCAGGCTGGGAGAGCTGGGAATGTCCAGCTTGGAGAAGAGAAGGCTCCAGGGAGAGCTCAGAGCCCTTCCAGTGCCCAAAGGGGCTCCAGGAGAGCTGGAGAGGGACTGGGGACAAGGGATGAAGGGACAGGACACAGGGAATGGCTTCCCACTACTAGAGGGCAGGGATAGATGGGATATGGGGAAGAAATTCTTTCCCTGGGAAGGTGGTGAGGCCCTGGAATAGAATACCCAGAGAATCTGAGACTGTCCCATTCCTGGAAGTGTCCAAGGCCAGGTTCGATGAGGCTGGAAGCAACCTGGGATAGTGGAAGGGAATCCCTGCCCATGGCAGGGGGTTGGAATGAGATGATCCTAAAAAGTCCTTTCCAACCCATGTCATCTGATGATTCCATGATTTTTCAAAGCAATTAAAAATCTTAAAGTGGTTGAAGTGCACGCAGGGACTCCAAGGGGAGCTGGGGAAGACTTTACCCAATTTGTGCCAGTCTCCCATGGAAGCTCTGCCCTGCTCCAAAACTCTCAGTGCTCTCCATGTGCTGTGATGCCACACAATTATCTCAGCTTTACACTCAAATTAAGTCCTCAAATACCATCAGGGAATACTTTAAGCAGGACTTCAGAAAGTCCTTATTAATCTTAGCATTAAAATAATACACATTCATCTCCAGCAATAGGTGAGCCAGCAACCTGATGAATACATTACCCTAAGGTTTTGCATTAAAAAGGATAAATTCCTTGAATTTAGCTGACAAAACCCCACTCACACAAAGGGATTCCAGGTCACCTTCACCGTGCTGGTGTCGATCCTACTGCAACCAATTGGTGAGATTAGCTCTGAACCACTGGGGGAGAAGGGGCTGAGGAGTTTGAATTATGCAAGCAGACTAAAAACTATTGATTATTGTAAAGTTGGTTTACTACCACCCTCAAACCTGGTTAATTTTGAGGAAATCCACCAAGGGTTAGGTGCTGCACAAAGCATAACGTGAGGAACATCTTGTCCCCGAGATCCAGTTTTGAAACTCATCCTTGGAACCAGGCCCTCTGCCAAATCCTCTGCTCCACTCACAACATGCTTTAAATCACATTTTAACATTGATCCAATGAATGCAGCTCTTGCTAAGCCAGACAATTTCTGAGTCTCCTCCTGAGCACTGTGTCTTCTTGGTTGTGTTTAAAAGTGGTCAAGAAGTTGAAGTAAATCCCAACTCTTTCCTCTTTTCATTTTGATGGGACCTGAAACCACCTGAAGGTGGTTCTTTCCCCATTAACCCCCAAAGTGACAATTCTGAACTGTGGGGATGCTCCCCTAGGTATGATTTGTTTTATTTCTTTCAAATCCCATCAGAATATCCTGGCTCTACCTGTGTCCCACTCTCTGTGTCCTTGGGACAAATGGGTTGGAGAAGGAGCTTGTCCTGATTTTCATGATCCTGATCTCGTGTCCTTCTAGTGAGGAGATGCCAGGAGGAGCATGGCAAGGAGCTCACACTCCAAAGGGCTCAGCAGGAGACAGTGGGGACGGAAAGGTCCAACAATGGGAATGGAAAACTCCTAAAATGGGCTCATCTATGGATGGGCAACATCCCAAGCCCACAGTCCAACCACCATGAGCTCTGGTGGCACCAAGAGCATTTTCCCAAAGCTTATTTAACCCCATACCTCTTCACAATATTGAAGCAACACTTCGTGAGTTGTCCCAGCTGGTTCTATAGGAAGTTTTGCCATGGGAATGTCCATCACAGATGACCCCAAGTGACCACAGCTAACAAGACCCTTCCACCATTGGAATTACACCCATTTCCCTCTTCCAGACCTCTGATCCTGCTTCTCATGACCCATACAAACAGATCCTTGGAACTCAAGCAACATCCACAGGCAGAAGTCACTTTGAGCAGGATGAACCAGCTCCATTTAGCCCAGCTGTCATTTCACAGCTGAAAAATCAGAGGAAGAGATTTCAATGTCTCAAAATGAAAAAAAAATAAAAAATCCCGACGTACAAAATCCTTTGAAAGCGGCTCCAAATTAAGAGCTCCATCGAGGCTGTCAAGCCCCTGCGAGCTGAGTCTACAGCACCTTCCCTGGGAAGAGGGAGCTCAGCCCATTTATTTGGATGATGAAAGCAAAGGGATCTAAAAATTGCACTCCTTCGTTAATGAGCAGCCAAAGGGATCCGTAAGCATAATTCCAGAGGCTGGTAATATTTTATATAATCGGCAAGTGGTTTAAATTGAAAAGCCCCAACTGAATCAATATTTACTGCATTGAAACGAAATGAATAGTAATAAGTCACTAAGCTCCCTGTCCTGTTTCATAAAATAAAAAATTATAAAAATGAGCACAGGCGCGGAGCGACCATCGCATCAACTTTTACGGCACTCGGGGAGTCGTAACCAACTGTTCTCATCAAATCCTGTAAAAAAACCTGCCCGAGGAAGCCTCACTTCAGCAGCGCCGATGGGGAAAAAAGAGGAGAAAAACAGGAGGAGAGAGAGTTTCACCAACGCAGGCAAAAAGGCTCCCAAAGCTGCGCTCCTCGTGCAGGCAGAGCATTCCTGGATGCTCCACAAAGCGCTTCCTACTGGATTTCACACAGAGGATTTGCCAAGATGCCCTCCCAGCCTCCAGAGGATTTTGCCACAGCTCGAGATGATGTGGACTTCTCCATCCCTGGAAGTGTCCAAGGCCAGGTTGGACAGGATTTGGAGCAACCTGGGATAGTGGAAGGTGTCCCTACCCTTTAAAACTGGATGGTCTTAAAGGTCCCTTCCAACCCAAATCACTCCATGATTCCATGATTCTAATTCCTCATCTTCACAAGTTTTACAAGGAAGTCCTTTTTTCTTTCTCTTTATTCATCAGCTTTTCATTCTTAAAACCCAGGAGTTCAGAAAAACAGACATTGAGGAGCTGGAGCATGTCCAGAGAAGGGAATGAAACTGAGGAAGGGTCTGGATCACCAGGAAAGGCTGAAAGAGTTGGGGAGGCTCAGCCTGGAAAAAAGGAGGCTCCAGGTGGGACCTTCTGGTTTTCCACAACTCCCTGAGCAGGAGGGTGCAGGCAGGTGGGGTTCAGCATCAAGATAGGACAGGACAAGAGGAAATGACCTCAAACTGTGCCAGGAGAGGTTCAGAATGGACATCAGGATGAATTTTTTCATGGAAAGGGTTATCAAGCTCTGGCACAGCTGCCCAGAGCAGGGGTGGAATCACCATTCCTGGAGGGATTTAAAAGTCCTGGGGATGTGGCACTTGGGGATATGGTTTAGTGATGGCCTTGGCAGTGCTGAAGGAATGGTTTGACTCAATGAGGGCTTATCCAACCTCAATGATTCCATGATTCCACACCCTGATTTGGGTTGAAACAGCATTATTGTAGATGCAGAAGAAACCAGGAATTTGTTAGAGGGAGGGAACAGGAAAACACTCCCCGTGTCTCCCACAACTCCCACAAAGTCCCTTCCCATGACATAAATAATGTTTCCCCTTTGCCCCCTTTTATCCTTGTGTTTAAAAAGGAATTTAAAGCAGCAGAGACATTGCCTTCGACACTCCCTGTTCCTCCTTATTGAGCCATAAAACCTTTTCCCATATAAAATATCCTGAACTGGAATAGCTTTGGGGTTTCCCTGGAGATTCACCCCTCATTGCCTACATTTACATCCTCCTTTCCACACCAGAGGATGGCAGGAACACAGACTTGTATTCACTACCAATAATTCCAGAAGCAATTATTAAATCTCCACTAATTTGGTGGGGGGGGCGGGGGCTGAGATTAAAGGAAATTATTTGCAATCAAAACGTTATTTCAGCTTGGAAAACCATTCCTGCTCACGGACAGGTGGCCGCGGGATCCGTGCCAACTTCGGGAATCCCTCTGCTCTTTTTTTTCCCACTTTCCCAGCTTTAACAGCTGTGACCTCTCAGACCTCCCCGTATCCTCCTGCAAATCCTCCTTGCAGGCGAGCCCAGAGGGCAGCAGGAGCTGCAGATGCTGCAGAGCCCGACTGGCACCTGGGGATGGATGGATGGATGGACCGGGAACAGGGAAGCTGCCGGGTGCAGATGGTCGGCTGTGCCGGTGCCAAGGGTGGTGGCCAATCCGGCCTCATGCTAAAATCCACACAGAGGTGCCAGGATCCAGCCTGGGAAGAGCCAAGGAGAGACTGGATGGTTCTGCATCATCCACACATTCCCTAATGGAATAAAACTAAGGTTTGGAAGGGAACATAATGGTTTATCGCAAAGGAAGATCGGTCAGACAGAGAATTTGGGTGTAGAAAGAGGAAACCTCAGCGTTCTGCTGGGGAGACACCAGACCTGGTAGGAGGGATATTAGTTGGTATTAACGAGCTAATTCCAATTATTTCCAAGGCAGCAGAAGGAAATAAACACCCAGGGACTGAGAAAGTTGATTGCATAATCCCAGAACAATTTGAGTTGGAAGGGACCTTAAAGATCATCTCACATCTCATTCCGACCCCCTGCCATGGGCAGGGAAACCTTCCAGTAGATCTTCCAAACATTATGTAGGTTTTGGATAGGAATATATAATTATTTAGGAATTTTTCTCCACGTTGAATACAACAGACACGTAAACTTAAATGGAAATTTCATCAACTTAGCCCAAGGGTGAAATTTGACCCATGGGAGAAGTGTACAAATTCCTTCCTTCCTTTCCTTCCTTCCTTCCTTTCCTTCCTTCCTTTCCTTCCTTCCACTGCATGAAGCCCTTTCCAGCTCCTGGAAAATGGATCCTGCTGCCCAGTGAAGCTCCCAGAAATCTTATATAGGATCCCTCTGCATTTGCCAATCCTGGAGTTTTCTCCAGCTTTTTTAGAGGATTTTACACCATTTTTTGGGGATGTTCCCATGCCAGGAGTTGGATTTGATGATCCTTCCAGCTCAGGATACTCCCTGATTACCCCCACCAGGATGAAACAGATGGATCCATCCTTCAGCCTGAAAGATGCCTAAATGTTTACTTAGCCTGGACAGAATTAATCAGTGGAAAACGATGCTCCAGCAGTTGCCAAGTGACCTTTTTTGCCCCCAAAAACTGGATTGCTCATTCCTGAGCTACGAGACCTGCCCGGGCACAGCCCAGAGCTCAGCCCAGATGCTGGCACCAGTTGGACTCGGCTCAGTGCAGCAGCTCATGGAAAAGTTTAAAGGAATTTATCCCAATTTTATCCCAATTTTATCAGGATAAGAAGTAATTCAGGGAATTTGTGCCTTGTGGAGCTGCCATTCAGCCATGTCCTGCTTCCCCCTTCCTCCTTTTTTTGGGTGCTTGTTCTTTTAAATCCCAACTTTCACACTGGACTTGGCACAGGAAAACATCGGGGTTTGGTCTGCTAAATGACCCTTTGTAGGGAAAACCATCTGGGAAAAGGGTGGGAAAAAAGCAGCTCTGCCATTACTAATCTCTTATTAGAGTAGATATTTAGGAATTAAATACATTCCTCACTCCCACAGCTGTCACTGTCAGGTGAAAAAACAGGGAGTGTGTAAATATCCAGCAACAGAAAATATATTCTGAATGGGAGGCTGTTAGGAGGGATAATTAGCCTTAGAAAATCCACTTCTGAAGGGTCCAAACCACTTCAAAAACAGTTTTAAATACAGCATGTGGCCAATCTGGAAAATTTTATCCACAGGGAGATTTCATCTGGCCAACTACTCCATTGCTGTTGAAGCCTGGGTTAGAAAAGGTGAATAATATCCCATAAAATTTATTTTATTTAAAATTATAGCTGGTGTCTGGGGAATTTGGATGGAAAAAAGGAAGAGTTGAAATAGGAACTTCATGGTCCTATGAAAGATTTAATCCTGGAGCACCTGGGCAGGAATAAATGGATGCCCTGGGACAGAGGGAGCAGCACCAAGAGGGTTTAAGGGTTTTGGAGACTGGCTCTGAATTCCAACAGAACCATGCTCAGTCCCTGGGAGATTTTGAACAAGATGTATCCCAAGACTGGATGAAGAAGGATCAATCCTCTGCTTCCTTCCCAGGAAGGACTCCTGGTTGTCCAGAGCCCATCCTAGACCATGTGCACTAATCTATAAAAAACAGCATAGAATTACAGACATTAATTAATTAATTCTGACAGCCAGAATTAACATTTTTATGGAATCATGGAATGGTTTGGGTGGGAAGGGACCCTTAAAGACCATCCAGTTCCAACTCCCTGTCAGAGACACCTTCCACTATCCCAGGTTGCTCCAAGCCCTGTCCAAACAACACTTCCAGGGATCCAGGGGCAGCCACAGCTTCTCTGGGAATTCCATCCCA
>PYHW01010143.1:2192183-2219107 GCA_013186435.1 Turdus rufiventris
ATCAATCCTCTGCTTCCTTCCCAGGAAGGACTCCTGGTTGTCCAGAGCCCATCCTAGACCATGTGCACTAATCTATAAAAAACAGCATGACAGCCAGAATTAACATTTTTATGGAATCATGGAATGGTTTGGGTGGGAAGGGACCCTAAAGACCATCCAGTTCCAACTTCCTGTCAGAGACACCACTATCCCAGGTTGCTCCAAGCCCTGTCCAAACAACACTTCCAGGGATCCAGGGGCAGCCACAGCTTCTCTGGGAATTCCATCCCAGCCCCTTCACCACCCACACAGGGAAGAATTTCTTCCGAATGTCCCATCTATCCCTGCCCTCTGGCAGTGGGAAGCCAGTCCCTGTGTCCTGTCCCTTTATCCTTTGTCCCAAGTCCCTCTCCAGCTCTCTTGGAGCCCTTTAGGCACTCAAGGGGGTTCTAAAGCCTCCCTGGATCCTTCTCTCACATTTTTACTTCTTCCACTGAGTTCCTGCACCAGATGATCCATCCCCGACCCAAAACTGCTGATCCACAGCTGCAAACTCCCAACTTTTAATCCCTCTAAAGCTCCTCCCTAAGGATGTTCTGCTTTTCTCTTACAGCTGCTGGACTCAGAAAGCACGGAAAGACCTCACAAAAGAGGAGGAAAAGAAATGAAAACCCCTCCTGGGCAAATCCTCATCGAGCCACCTGTGCCTGAGCTCTCAGCCTACTAGAAACACTGAGAAAAACATACTAACCCAAAATTCCATGGGAACGGAATGGTGGGAGTAGCCAGGCCAGGAGACATTGCCCAGGAGCTCATTGAGAAGTGGCACCACCATGACAAAACAGAGGTGATGCCCTCCAGCCTGGTTTTAGTCCCTATGGGATCTTTCCACTTGGTTTGTCCAGCCCTGGGGGCTGAGAATTCTTGTGGAGCACCCTGATGGAACTGGGAGATGGTTCCTCACCCCAAATCGCTCACAGGTCCCCTGCACCTCTGCAAACAAGCATTTCCTGGAATGCAGTCTCCCTTTTGTATCTCTTATCACCTCAGTTCATCTTTTTCCGTAGGATCCTTTGGTGGCAAACTCCATCAGAATTCCAGAAGCCCCTCGTCCCTTACCTACAGCATCCCAAAAATAGCGGGGACCCTTCAGAGTACATCTAGAGAGCCAACCTGGTGCTGAGGATCTGAAATCCATCCTGCAAATCAAACATATTCCAACAAAACCACATCCCTTGCTGTGCTCCCACCTGGCCTTGACAATCCAAAATCCACCAGGAGCTGCTGAACATCCTCAGGACTGGTTTTATCTACCAGGGGTCAAGTTTGAACCTCCAAGACTGATCTGTGAAGCCCAACAACTGAAGATGTCTCACTCAGGAGACCAGTTTTGAAACTCTGTCCTGAGCCAGGTGAAAATCCCACTGAGGATGGCGCCAATTCCAGTCAGGAACGGCGGCACCGCGCTTTCCAAGAGTGGATTTGCACCATCAAATTTGGTTTGGTATGGGAGGAAATGAGACAGAAAAAGGACACTCCAATTATGTTATCCTTTGGATGTCTTCCAGATGATTTCCATCCAACTTGGACATCTGAGGAGGAATTTTTTCACAAAAAATGAGTAAGATTGGTGGAATCACCATTCCCTGGCGGTTCCAAGGAACAGCTGGATGTGGCACTCAGTGCTCTGGTCTGGGTGACAAGGTGGAGATCAGCTGCAGGTTGGATTTGATGATCTTGGAAGTCTTTTCCAACTTAAACAATCCTGGGATTTTGTGATCTCATGCCAAAGGGTGCAGCAAATCCAACACCTCATACGGTAGGAAGCCGGTGCCATGTTGGAGGCTCCCAATGGATTGAGTTGGAAAAACCTTTTCAGATCATCAAATCCAACACAGCTCCAGCACGGAGTGAAGCTGCAAGATTTCCCAGGAAGAAAAGATCCAGTTTATGGAATGCTGGACTTCCCAGCAAGGATGCTCCAGGTTCCAGGGAAGAGCTGATCCAAGATCCACACAACACTGTGAGTAAATAACCCCTCACTGTCCCCGGGATTGGATGTGGCAGTTTTCTTTTTAATGGAATCCATTCGAAACGCGACGACTCCATTAACCAAAATTAAAAAAGGAAAATCCCATTATTCCTAAGGATGTTCATGTGCATTTAGAGCTGGTCATTAACCCCTGAGTCCTGCTTTTATTTTGGTTTCATTACTTCCTCCGAAGTGGAGCTTGATTACTGTGGCTGACCCAGGAGGAGGGAACGGGAGCGCTCCCCCCAGTGCCAGCAGCCTGGAATTCGTGGAAAAGCAGGAAAAATCCAACCTCTCATCATAAACTGGACAGAACTGGGGAAACTGGGAGGATGGGGGAGTAGGAGTGGTGGAGTCCCTGAATCCCGCTGGAAGCTGCACAACTTGGATCTGCTGTGGAGTTTGCTAGGTGGGAAAGCAACCGGGTGGGAGAGGTGTTTGGGAGAAGGGGAAAAAAGAGGGGGAAAATGAAAAGTGGAGGAAGAAGGAAAAAATAAAAGGGGGGAAAAAAGAGAAATAAAGGGAAATATGAAAAAAAAAAAAGATTTAAAGGAGAGGAAGGAAAATAGAGAAAAAAGGAAGAACAAAAAAGACAAAAGGGAAAATGAAAAATGGGGAAAATTAGGAAAAGAGAAAGGGAAAAAAGGAGTAAAAGCAAAAAGGGAAAAAGGAGGGGGAGAGGAAAAATGGAAAAAGGAAGGAGGAAAGAGAAAATGCGAAAAAGGGAAAAAGAAAAATAAGAAGAAAAGGGAAAAAAGAAAAGGAGGGAAGGAGATAACATGGGAAAAAAAGAGGAAAAGGAAAAATTTAAGAGAGGTAAATAAAGGAAGAAAGGAAATTAAAGAAGGAAAAAGAGTAATGAAAAAGAGAAATGGGAAAAAGGAAAAAGAGGAAAATGGAAAAAAGAAAAAGAGAAAAGGGGGAAAGGGAAAAAAAAGGGAAAGGAGGGCGGCAGATAAAAGGAGTAAAGAAAAAAGGGAAAAAGGAAAAAGGAAAAAGGAGAAAAAGAAAGGGGAAGAAAGGAAAAGAGAAAAAAGTCAAGAAGATGAAAAAGGAGGAAGACAAAAAAAGGAGAAAGAAAAAAGATGAAAAGTAAAAGGGGGAAAATCTAGAAAAAGGGAAAAGAAAAAAGATAGCAAAGGCAAAACAAAAAGGGGAAAACAAGGAAAGGAAAAGAGGAAGAGGACAAAGAAAAAGAAAATAACAAGAAAAAGGGAAAGAGGAAAAAGAGAAAAGAAAAATGGGGAAGAAGACAAATAAATAAGAAATAAGAAATAAGAAATAAGAAATAAAGATAAAATAATAATAATAATAAATGAAAAATAAAAAAATATAAACAATAAAAAAATAAAAAGCAAAGGAAGACAGAAGAGAAAAGTGACTTTTCCCCAGTGTGCATCTCCCAGGAAGGAGGGGAGCACCAAGAACAGGGAGGATTAATTCCCAGCTTTGCCCCAAAGAGGTGCCATTGTTTTTTAAAGCCTCTAAACCAGTTCAGAACAGAAACTGGATTATTCTGGGCCAGATGTCAGGGCTGCTCCGAAACAATCCGTGTTGTGCATCTCATCCCAGCCTCATTAAAGGGATTAAAAGTATTTCCTATAGAAACAAAAAATATGGATTTCCAAATGGGAGTTACTGTTCCCTCCTGCCTGTAACGGCTCCAATCCCAGCAGATGAATTTCACTTTAATGAGATGTCATTTTGGAGAATGGTTTAACATCCCTTCAAAAAAAATCCGAGGTCTAAAACCTCGTCAAACCACGTCGGGATTATTAAAAGAAAATTTACCACACAGACAAAATAAAATCAAACAAAATAGGAGCCGCCAATTCGCAGAATCCATGACACGGCCGTTTTTAAATGTGATGGAAAAGGCTTTCCAAGTTATCTGCTTAACCACAGGCTTTCTGTTTACTTCTCACTTTCATGTCAAATGAATTTGGGAAGAAAAAAATTGACAGGAACTTTAAGGCCATTCGTCACATTCCGACTCCGTTCGCAGATTAACGCAGCAAAAGCCGGGAAGGAGGAGGGGGGATTTTATCATCTTGATAAAAGGAAATTAACTCCCGGTGTCCCAACCTCTGCCCTCTGTTCACGATTCTCTCGCCTCTGTGCAGGAAGATCCCGGAGCAATCGGCACCGGAAGGTAAAATCCCACTGGAGCATCATCCCAATTAAGTAACCAACATAAAAAGCTGTGCTTGAAACCCCCCAAAACTGGGAGATCGAACCACTTAAAGCAGCATCTGTGCTCCAGACTGGTCTGTGGGAGGTTGGAATCCCACCTCTCGGACCCTAGGAGGTACAGACTGATGGAAAAAAATAAATGGATCAAGGAGAGAAGAGAGCATCTGCTGAGATCTTTAAAATGTCCATCCCTGTCTGCTCTACAATATATGGGAATGTCGATTAAAGCCTCTCCCCTCGGAGCGCTCGGCAATTTTCCGCCGTGGAAGCCGACGTTAACAGTTTTCCCTGTTTTATCTGCAACTTTTGAGATGATGCCCCAGAAGCAGAGAAATATGGATTTGCTCCATCCACTGTGAATTACTCTGCTCTCTGTTCTCAGTTCCAACCGCTGACCTTCCAGCATCGTGAACAAAGAATTACGGAACAGTTTGGGTTGGAAGGGGCGCTAAAAACCATCGAGTTCCAACCATGGGCAGAGACACCTTTCACTGTCCCAGGTTGCTCCAAGCCCTGTCCAACCTGGCCTGGAATATTTCCAGGGATGAGATAGTTACAACTTTCCTGGGCAGCCTGAGCCAGGGTCTCACCATCACCCCAATCCAAAATTGGGTCGCACAACGAGCAACCAACCTGTCCCAAGCGCTTCCCAACAGTGTCACAGTTCTTGGGTGACCCCATCCTATTTCCTGAATGGATGGCCTTCTTAGGGACCCTCAGAGGGCAACCAAAAAGCTCAGAAGTGATGGAATTAATCTGGTTTAACCCATTACTGTCCATCAGTGGGATTATGGTGGACAACTTGGTGCCGACCCTGATTGCCCCAGTCTCCAACACAACAGGAAAGGATGAGAAAGCTTCCCCAAAATTCCAAAGGAAATGTTCTCCTCCCCAAAAGAGGGGATATATTGAGTTTCCACATTCATTTCATCCATGAGAAGTTAACCACACTGTTCTGTGGGACTGAGACACAGGAACTGGAATGCATCCAATGGGCAATATGGGACTCTTCCATAATCCAAGATTCCCGTTCCACTGGATTCGCATGGATTCAGGGAGAAAGGGTTAATTGCACACTAACAGCACACCAAGACTGGCACCTGTGGCTCCACCCACTCAGGAATAACAGGGAAAATAATCTGCCACAGAGGGGAGCCAAGTGCCCTTCCCCAGCACACAATCCTGTTGTCTCAAGGCAGCAAAATCAATTCCACAGGGAAACTTAGAACAGCACCCAAGGAATGTCAGAAAAATTGAAAGGAAACTCAGGAAGGCTTCCCTAGGAACAGATGACAGGGGCTGTGTGAAATAGATGGTCCCATCCTGTGGAAGGGTTCAAGGCCCGGCTGGATAGGGACTGGAAAACCCTCGTCCAGTGGAAGGCATCCCTGCCCATGGCAGAGGGTTGGACCAGATGCTCTTCCAAGGTGCCTTCTAAGCCAAACCATTCCATGACTCTCTGAACTGGATCATGAGTTGGGTCAGCCAGTTGGCAATTGGTGTCTAAAAAAAGTTAAGAAAAAAAAAATCGGAAATCCAAAACCACCCACTGTGAAGGAGAGTAAGGGATGGGATAAGGAGGTTGGTGTGTCCAAGTGCCCGGGAACCCAAAATTCCAACCTCCTGCAGAGGATGACTGAAAGGGATGGTGGTTTCTCCTCTTGGATGCTCAGCTCTATCTCCCTGGTGGCTGAACCCCATTTCAAAACCTGCATCACCCATTTCCAGCTTGAATCCCTAAAGGCTTCAGCTTTTGAAACCTGGGGGGAAAATCCTTGTAATCACCATATGACAGAATCATTTAGGCTGGAAAAGACCATCAAGTCCAAAATTTGACCAATCACCACCTTGTCAACCAGACCAGAGTGCTGAGTGCCACATCCAGGCACTTCTTGAACACCTCCAGGGATGGTGACAACTGTTTTCATCTTAACATGTTCAACGCGCTCCAGGCCATGGAACAGAACAAAAGAGAAGAAAATAAAAGGAAAAAAGAAAACAAAACTAAACTACATGAGCAAATCCTCCACTGACGAGTTCCTTTCTCCTGAGCTGGCATTTCTCTGACAAATGTTAGATTATCTTGTTCTTTACTTATTTATAGTGCTGGAGGGGTAGGATTGTCCCTCAAGAGGCGCTGCAAAGTTTTCAGGAAGAAATATCAGAGTTTCCCCAGCAGTGCCAGACACAACTCATTATTTGCAGACAGGTGACTTTTGTTTTCCACACTTGCAGCAGGATTTGAGAAGAAAACTCTTCAAAGTGGGTCAGTGTCTCATTCCCCCACTGGGGGTCTATAAGCTCAACTCAAAGGGCTCTCTGCTCCCAAAAATGTGTCTTAAAAGTGGTTCTGGCTCTCCAGAGGGAGAACTGGAGTCTTCTGAAGGAATTTATAGAATCCTAGAATATTCTGAGTTGGAAGGGACACACAAGGATCATCTAGTCTGACTCCTGGTCCTGCACAGGACACCCCAAAAATCCCACCCTGTGCCTGAGAGTGTTGTCCAAATGCTCCTTGAGCTCTAGAAGCTTTGGGATCATGACAACTCCCCTGGGGATTCAGCTTCTCTGGGAAACCTCTGCGTCACCACCCTCACAGGGAAGAACTTCTTCCTGATATCAAATCTAATGCTACTTTTTTTCAGTAGGAAGCCATTCCTCCTTGTCCTGTCAATCCTTGCAAAAATTCCATCTCCGTCTTTCCTGTCAGCCCCTTCAGACACTGGAAGGCTGCACTGAGGTCACCCTGAAGCTTCTCTTCTCCAGCTGAACAATCCCAATTCTCTCAGCCTTTCCTTGTGGGAAAGGTGCTCCATCCCTCTGATCATCAACCACAGAAGGCTTCTGCTGCCTCTGTGCAAGGTCTGTGACATGTGGACACCTCGTTTTTCTGGTGGACCATGGAAAGAGCTTGGAAACAGGAGAAGCATCGCTGCCAAATCTCAGCATGATGCTGCATCCATCCGAACTCCTCCATGGCAAATCCTTCATCCCTTTCCCAGCAGAAGAGGACTGTGAGGAGAGAAGACACCTCCCTCTAGGATTTTTAAAGGATGACCAACCTCAATGTCACCAGGAGCAACCAAAATTTAAGGCCAGCAAATCGCAGCCCTTGTGAGCCGCGCTCCCAGCAAAGCCGCGGGAGATAAGGGGGAGGAGTGAAAAGGAGAATCAATAAATCTTAACCTCATTCACAATGATCTGGAGCTCTTATTAAGTAAATTAATTTAAGTTAATTTAACTCGATCATGACTCCCGATCACAGTGATTTAGTGAGGGGGAAATTGCATTAGGAAAGGCCACACTCACCAGATAGAAGAACGGAAGAAAATTAGATCCACTTAGCAATGTGAATTAATATGGAAATAGCAGGTGTAAATTTCACCTTATCAAGAGAGTGAAAATTATCTTCATAAATTTGGAGAAATAGGCCCCGAGTTGCTTATAAATCTATTTAAAACAAAAATATTACAAAAAGTGGAGTAAAATTAATTTAAAATATACTCCCACCTATTGCCTCGAAGAAAAGTCAGCACCAGGGCCGAGTTTAATGCAACCCAGCAAGAAGGGGAGCATGGAATTCATTCCCGAGGGATTGACATCAGGTACCACCAGCAACTCTCCCTGTCACTCATTTCCCAAAGCAACATCCCTCTTTGTCTTAGTCTGGTGATTTGGGGATTTATTGGCACAAAGGGTGACATCCTGGATCTCGCAGCAAAGTAAAACATTACTTCCAGATATCCAAAAACCTGGATTTTATGGAAGAAATTGCTCCTTAGTGTCAGCTGGGAACCAGTTTGGGAGTAGCAGCACCAACAGTTGACATCCCACTGCTGGCTTAAGGGGAAGAAGATATTAAAAATACCAAATTATTACTAAAACATTACAATGATTAAAATGCAAAATAGAAATATTAAAAATAATTGACTACTCAGTATGAAAAATAAAACTGAAGGTGTGTCCCACCATCACCAGAGCTTTGCCTTGTTTTGGGAAGAGCAAAGAAAATCAGGAAAAAAGCAGATCCAGGCGTGTTGCTTGTGACAAATCTGAGATGATGATAGGAACGATGGAGCAAAAAATCCTGTAAAATCTCCAGGAGAAGCATTTGCCATGTGCTTCCTCCAGACAGGCCAGATGATTGATCACCCCCAATGAAGGTAATTGGTAGACGGAGATTTATGGCTTCTTTAAAACATAATTGTTTTAATTTGCTGATGGCATTTTATCAAGATTTGTCTGAAGCAGCTGTAAGATCTAAACTACACCAATTTAATGAAGTCAGAGATTAATACAGAGAAAATGATCCTACAAGTGGGAGCTCTCAGCCAATCGTGGCAGAACGAGATCGTTCCTTGGAAAATCACCACTGGGTTGAGCAAGAGCCACCACACAGATCCCAGACATTCCTGCTCTAAATTCCATGCCTGAAGCTTTTCCCCTCCTTGATTCTCACCATGGATCCTCCACCCATCAACCACCCAGATCTGCAGTGGATGACTCGTTCTCTATTAATTAAAAATCATGGAATGGTTTGAATTGGGAGCAACCTTCAAGACCATCTTGTTTCCACCTCCTGCCATGATCTATGCCACTTTCCACTATCCCAGGTTGCTTCAAGTCCTGTCCAACCTGGCCTTGGATACTTCCAAAGTGGTAAGGCCCTGGCACAGTTTTCCCAGGGAAGTTGTGGCTGATCCATCCCTGGAATTGTCCAAGGCCAGGTTGGAGCAATCTGGGATAGTGGAAGGTATCCCTGCCCATGGCAGGGGGTTGGAACTCAAGGATCTTAAAGGTCCATTCCCACCCAACCATCCCATGATTCCATGAAATTGCAGGATGATGGAGCTGGTAAAAAATTACATAGTTTGTTTCTGGAAAGGGAAATAAAGGAATTTGGTCCCAAGGATGTGCAAATGGAGGTGGCACCTCCAAGTGGAGGAGTAATTGAAGGGAAAAACCCAGAAAAAAACAAGACCTGTGGATCTCAGGGATGATGCCCAGGTGGGAAAATACCACAGGCAAATGTAGAATGTGAAGACAAAGGAGGAGGTGGTGCAGGTAAGGTCAACCATGAACCCAAAAGGATCCCGTTTTCCACACTGGAAAAAGCACTTTGAGACCAGTAGAGTACAGGAGATGAGGAGTTTCCCAAACAACAGTTTGGAAAACAGACAAAGTAACTGATCTAACCTTTTTTCCCAACCTCTCTGTTTATCCCATACTTTGCTTCATTACCCTGAACTCTTCCAAAACCAACCCTCCCTTTAGATATCGATCTGTGAATCCCAAAATTCATTTTTAAAGGGAACTATCAGGTAAAGTCAGGCTTTAAAAACAATCAGCACGATTTTTGTCCCTCCACAGCTCTACCATAAATGCCAACAATCCTCAGAACATTGCTGGGGAAGGACCTCTGGAGGAAACCACCTGAAGCAGGGAGATCAAAGCCAGAGAAGAGCAGAGCAGGCTCTCTTTGCCCAAAACATTGCCCATGACTCCTGGGAATTCAGGGAGAGGACAAGTTATTCCTGACCTAAAATAGCTAAAATCTGTATTTTCATCAAACCCATCACTTCTAATCACACCTTCCTTTAAAGACTCAATTATTTTAATGACCTTCCTGCTTCTACACAAGCTCCAGGTCTTGTCTTGGCGTCTGAGATGCTCCCTGGAAACATCTCAACCTCCACCAACTTAGGAATATTCCAACTCAAGGTTCAGCACCTGCAGTGCCTCCTCTCTTCAGGCACTGTCAAAATATTTCTGGATGTTTCACCCATCCAGATAATTGGGAATAAATGAGTTTGGGACAGCACCTTCATCCTGGTGTAAGTTTGGAGCATCCAACACGCTCCCCTTCATCAACAAGATCCACACGTTTATTCATCCTCTTTTCAGCTTATTTAACTGCTCCATGGAAACAATTAATTCCAATAGGGAATACATAGGAAGCCAAAGGCATAAGCTGTTGGTACCAGCTTGGGATAACACAATTCCTAATATGATTTTACACTTTAAGTCAATAAACTCAGAGTAGACCAAACAAAGAGAGAAATTAAACAAGATGCAACAACAAAACACAGAGCCAACGTGGGAGTTCCTGTGGCTCCCACATCCCAACCAGCTGTATTCCAGGGATGGAAAAATTACCTGGATGCCACAGGGCGCCTCTTCCAGGTGGGAATGGGGCTGGTGAAGGATGATACAGCTGGAGACACCACGTTCTTCTTCACGATCCTGTAGCGTGTCTTTATCACTTTGTTGGCTGGGGGGCTCCTTGCGAAGTGGAAGTTGGATCCTAGGAGAAAAAATATGGAAAAACAGGCCTGAAATTCAGGTGTGGATGGGCATAGAACTGTGGAAATTTTAAGGTTGGAAAAGACTTTTAAGATCATTAAGTTCAATGGCTGTTGGTCCCACATCTGACTTTTTAGTACCTGAAAAAAGGGGTGAAGTTTCAGGAATGGGACCACTAGAGCTGATGGTAACAGAAAGTTCTTGATGGGCTTGGGACTGGTTTCACCTGCCCATCAGCAAAACTCCACCACAGGAATCATGGATTCACCAACAACACCTTGATCCCAACACCCACACTGGAAATAAATGTATGCTTTTAATCCTTGGCATTTTCATAATATTTTTCACCCCTAGAAAAGTGGAAGTCCAGGTTAGACAGGGCTTTGAGCAACCTGGGATAATGGAAGGTTCCTTCTATGGGAACTGGATGAGCTTTAAGCTCCTTTCCAACCCAATCCATTCCCAGATTCTCTGTGTTGCAGGATGATCTACATCCCAGGTTATTCCACGGAATGTTTTGTGCAATTAACAGTTCTATGTTTGACTGTGGTTTTCTTCTATGAGCCCTTTTTTTTTCCTCCAAGCTTTCAGGAATGCACCTAATTGCCCGACTTTTATAACATACAGCTGTAACTGCCCAGATAATTAAAGCTGACACTCCATGCTGAGCCTCGGTCTCTGGGTTTTATAACTGATTTAAAGGGCCGGCTGTTTTTCTTGGAGATCCTCTCATTAAAATTATGGAGAGGTTGGGAGGGGTAAAGTGGGATCGTTATTTCCACTGAAAACGTTAGAGCCATGCCCATGTTTGTCTCTGTGAGAGGAGGGAGAATAAGGTGGATTTCCAGGTAAAATAGGAAAAATAGGGAAATATATTTCAGAGCTGACACCATTCCATAGAAAGGAGGGAACAGCTCCCCCATTTCCCTGCAACAGTGGCAATATCAATCCACAGCTTTACAGTTTCATACAGGGAATATTTTCCTTCCTGAGCATTCCCAACAAGTTGATGACTTGTGTTGGCTTCAGGAGGGATCAAGCAACACAAATTTCCATTCCCAAATTCAGCAAAAAGGTTATAACCCCTGGTGATGGGGAAAGGCAAAAACCAGGCTCTGCCATGACTGAAAAATCACTGGAATTTTTCATGGTACAGATGACACTCACAACGTTCTGCAATCTGAACCCGTGGGATAAATCATGGAACTAAAGGATCTTCCAAGTTCTCTTCCAGTAGAAACCATTTGATGATTCAATGACTGGAGGAACTGCAGCCACTTTAGAGGTGAGGCACTTCAGAGATCACTTTAGAGGTGAGGCAAGAAGGGAGAGAGGAATGAGCATGGGAAGCAAATGGGATTTCATTGCTCTTTCCCTATCCCAGGATTTTTTTGTAGATCAAATTCTTCAGGGAAGTGACCAAACCTCTGTGTGGGCTTTTAAAGCCCTTGCAACGATGAAGCTCTAATTAGAATTAAATTTGCTTTTAAGTACCAGCAAACTTGGAACTTTTTCCTCCAGAGAACTGTATTTAGGACAGGAAAACGGAGACAACAAAAGGACAGAGGTGCCAATCCCTGCAGGGATCAACACCACACACACAATTAAATCCCAGCTGTGGTGATGGTGGCACTGTCCTGGAACCATGGACTCATGGAATAGTTTGAGTTGGAAGGGACCTTGAAGACCATACAGTTCCACCCCCTGCCATGGACAGGGACACCTTCCACCATCCCAGGTTGCTCCAAACCTGTCCAAAGTGGCCTTGGACATTTCCTGGGATGCAGCAGCCACAGCTTCTCTGGGAAACCTGTGCCAGGGGCCTCCCCACCCTCACAGGGAAGAATTCCTTCCCAATATCCCACCTAAATCTGCCTTATGGGTCACTTTTGCCACCCAGAACATGTGGACACACCCAACCTCTCACAGATACAGCATCAACCATGTACCCAAAACACTTCCATCCCTCTGGGAAGGGATAAGAGCCACAATCCCACATCCTCCCAACCAGCAACAGCACAAGTTGCCCCTTTCCCTCCTCCACTCCAACCTCACGGAATAACTAAGTTGGGAATTCGCTGAATACATAATTAACATTTTTTTGCCCCCGCACAAGCTCGAGCTGCCACCAATCAACCCAGAACTGCAGCAAACTCCTGCCTGACAAGAAAGAGAGGTCCCAAATTATTGCAGGCATCCCCCTCCTCCTCCTCCTTCCCCAAAACAGGCTGGCACCTGGTAAACTCTATTCCCAGAGGTAATTGGATGGTGTATTCATTCCGAAGCTGCTCCTTGGAAAGTGCCTGATGCGCGACTCTGGCATTAACCACCTCCTCAAAGAGCCTCTCCGAAGAGCTCCGTTTTCTATTATTACTTGCTAGCTGAGGGGTTTTGTGTAGATAATCATGTTATTTAGACAGGATGTTGGTTTAATTCCCTTCATTACAGGCTCCCAGGGTTGTAATTTTTTCCTCTCCGCGTGATGTATTCCCCGTGGCACATTTCACTCAAATCAAACACTTCACGCTTTTATTACAAACAATACCCCAGCGTCCCCCGTTATCAGCCCGGCGCACACATCCCCACTCCTCGCCGCGATCCAGAGGTCACTTCTAATGACTAATCGATCTCATTAGCTTTCCTAATTAAAAACTTTACTACCGCCATGGAAGACAAACTACAAAAAAACTGCTTGCATCATATTCGAATGGGATATGAGCATCATTTATCAGCCAGGGCCGCGCGCTGCTGAGCTCGGGGCTTTCTGCGGAGCTGCGAATCCCGCGGGCGCCGCTCGCGCCTCCCGTTCCCAGGGAAAAAAAGAAAAAATCCTGGTGTAAACTCTAAATGTAGAATTGTTAAGGCTGGAAAAGACCTCTAAGGTCATCAACCCAGTGCTGCCAAGGCCACCACTAAACCATGTCCCCAGGTGCCACATCCACGTGGCTTTTAAATCCCTCATGGGATGATGATTCCACCACTTCCCTGGGCAGCCCAAGCATCCCTTCAGTGAAGAAATTTTTCCTGATATCCAAACAAAACTTCCTCTGTTACAACTTAAGGCTGCTTCCTCTTGTCCAGTGCTGACCTTGAGATGGGGAATTTGTTGCCAAAATCTCTCAGCAGGGAGCTTCAAGCAGGTAGGATCCAGGAGCCACCAGTACACACATCCCTTAGGAAAGGGGTAGGATGCAAAGGTTCTTAATTCTTCTCTTATTTTCCTGAGAGAAGTACCAGGAATGGTTCCCTGGGGAAGTTGAAGCAGGGAGGGCATAAAAAGAGTTTGCTCCTGGAACATATCACCTGGAGAAGGGTCTGGAGAAACCTTCTTTTAAAGGAGGCTTAAAAGAAAGATGGGAAATTACTTTGGACAAGGTGCTGGAGTAACAAGAAAAGGGGAAATGGTTTCCCACTGCCAGAGGGCAGGGTTAGATGGAATGTTGGGAAGGAATTATTCCATGTGAGGGTGGGGAAGCCCTGGCACAGGTAGCCCAGAGAAATTGTGGCTTGGAGCAAGCTGATCTAGTGAAGTATGTCCCTAAAAGCTGTGTTGATGTGGGACAGACTTGGGGACAGAGTTTAGTGGTGGCCTTGGAAGTGCTGGGTTAAAATTCGGACTTGATGATCTCAGAGCTCTTTTCCAACTTTAATGATTATTCCATGACTCTGTGATTCTAAATCCATGAGGCAAGAGGAAGATGATGCTGCTCAGGAGGGATTAGGAAAACCACAATATTGGTGAAGTAAACCCTGTTCAGATAGTGATGGGGAAAAGGAAGTGAAATAAGCAAGGGGAACTTCAGGAGGGCAGATTCCCAAATCCAAGAGATTATTGCTGCTTTTGGAAAATGACATGAGATAGAAAAGCTTCCTGTATGGGCACAGGAATGGGGAAAAGAACTAAATTAAGTCGTTAAGTCTCCCATTGTCAATCCTTGGCCACCACAGCCCTTCCCGTGTGTCTCCACTGGGGCTCAGTGCCGAGCTGTGTCGTTAATCCCGATCGGAGGCGAGCCGGGAAGCAGTGAGTGACAGGTACATTGATCTTCCAGCACTTGGAAGCGAGACAGGAGCAGGGACGAATGCAAATTGGGGAGAAGAAGCAGAACCTTGGATATGCTGCCAGGATTGTCCCCAATGCCAGGAAAAACCTCAGAGATTAAAGGGATGCAGCAGGACTACCCCAAGGAAAAAAGCAAAGCGGAAACTAAAAACTTCTGACAAAACCAAATTGCTCTTTCCAAACAGGCATGAGGAGAAAAAAAAGGTTTAAGGACTATTAGGACACATGTAAAGGAGCCACCAGCATGTTCCAGATCCTGACAGGGGGTCAAAAACTCACACTTGAAACCAAAAGCAGCTCCAAAAAGAACTGAAAATCTCTGAAGGGTTTTCTGGAAGCAAACGCTTCCCACCATGAAGATTAATCCCTCACCATCGGATTTGCTCCTGGTCTGGAAGGGAAGATTCAGCAAAACCCACTGTTATCCTCAAGTCTCAGAAGGAAGAGGAGGCTCAACCAAAGACACCCCAGGCTGCAGCAGGACCACTGTACACATGCAGTGATGCTCTGGGATGGTACAGGATCAAACCTCCCTCTTTTCCATGGGAAAAGGCATCCCTGACTCAAAACAATTTGCTTTTTTTGCTGACTGGGAATTCCAATCACTGCCCTTCACATCAGCTGAGTTGCTCCAAGACCTGGTTGTGGACACTTCCAGAGATGGGACAGCCACAGCTTCTCTGGGAATTCCATTCCAGTCCCTCACCACCCTCACAGGGAAGATTTCCCTCCCAATATTCCATCTATCCCTGCCTTCTGGCAGTGGGAAGCCACTCCCTGTGTCCTGTTCCTGCATTCACTTGTCCCAAGCCCCTCTCTGGCTCTCTTGGAGCCCCTTCAGGTACTGGAAGGAGCTCAAAGGTCTCCCTGAATCTATTCTCCAGTCTCAGACTTCAGCTCATCAGAGGTGGAAAAACACTCAAACCTTCTGGGGATCATCCCCAACACCACCTGCTTCCCTGGATGAGAAAACTGTGGATGGGAAGGGAAGAGCAATGGAGGGAAAAACTGAGAAAGACACAAAGAAGTTGAGATAAAACAAGAATCATGGAATGGTTTGGGTTGGAAGGGACAATTAAACAATTGAGTTCCAACCCTCTGCCATGGGCAGGGGCACCTTCCACTAGACCAGATTGTCCCAAGCACTTGGAAATGACCTTCAACAGGAATAAATCCATGGGAAACCTGAATAAAGTTTCTCCAGCTCCTCCATCCAAAAGCAAACAGTTCTGGTGTTTCCTGTCCCACCACACCTGGATGGCATCTCCCCTGAGCCACGCGGCTCCGACACCTTTTGTCCTGGCTGCCAACTTGGCCAAGTCCCTGGAGTTAACAAAAGCTTTGGGATTACTGTAATGCTGTTAGGAATTCAGTGTGAAAGCAGACACCAGTATTAGGGATGATTATCCTGGAGCAGGTTCAATATGTTCCCACAGAATGGCACAGCAAGAGGTTAATTATGTTGCGACTGGAATCAGCTTCCAAAAGGGCCATCCTTGGGTTTAAGAGGGGAATTTAATTTTCACACTCATTCAGTTCCGAGCTCTTTCAAGAGCAACGGCTCTTTATGCCGGCATGTAAACGATGCTTTATGATCATGAACTGCTGCTTAATAGGAAATAAATCCAATAGATCCAAAGTGCTTTACCTGGGACCTGGAGCACTCCAGCTGCTCCAGTGTCACATTTTGAGAGGACATCAGAAAGGCGGGATTTGGAGCCCAAACATTTTAGAGGGCTCCAAACCCGTTGGGAAATTTGCTTAGCACGGCAGCTGCTTTCAACCAGGAATGTTTGGGAAATTAGTACTAAATCTGCTTGGTGAATTCCATGATGTGGAGTGCCCACTGGCCTGCTCTGGCCTCTTATTCCAAAACCCTTGCCATGGGCAGGGACACTTTCCACCAGCTTGCTCCATTCCCTGTCCAACATGGCCTTGGACACTTCCAGGGATGGGGATTCACAAACTCTCTGGACAAAGCCACACATCCTGCTCAAATAAATGCCATGGGTCTACATCAAAAATTCCTGGGTTTAGGTGAAAAATATAGAACTTTTGTTTCCAGGAAATTCAGAGTGCGAGAACATCATCCAACTCTAAGCAGCAGGAAAGGGAGGGACTCTGCCCCTCTGCTCTGCTCAGGTGAGACCCCAGCTGGAGTTTTACATCCAGCTCTGGGATCCAACATCAGGCAGATGTGGAGCTGCTGGAGTATGCTCAGAGGAGGTCATGGAGATGCTCCAAAAGCTGGGGCCAGGCTGGGAGAGCTGGGAAAGTCCAGCCTGGAGAAGGGAAGGTTCCAGGGAGACCTTATTACAGTTTTTCAAAAATCCAAAGGTTTAGGAAAGCCCCACCATGCGTGGAGATGTCATGGGGGAAACAGAGTGATCCCTGAGCTGTTGAGAAGAAAGAAAGGGAGCGAGGAGAAGAGCATCTGGAAAAGCTGGGGATGGCACAGCCAGGAGGAATCCGACAGCAAGGAAACACTGGCAGTGAGCGTGACAGGAGAGAAGCAGAAACA
Organism: Turdus rufiventris; assembly: GCA_013186435.1. NCBI lineage: Eukaryota > Metazoa > Chordata > Aves > Passeriformes > Turdidae > Turdus > Turdus rufiventris. Next base: position 2,209,275 of record PYHW01010143.1, read on the forward strand.
AAAGCAGCAGACGTGAAAGTCACAAAGCTCCAAGAAACTCCCTGGAAAAACGCTGCTGCAAAAAACACTCAGGATCAGCCTCCCAAAAGGCTGAGGACCTGCACTCCCTTTCCAGCCCACTGGTGCAGTCCCATCTGCAGCTGGGATGCTGCAGAGGACAGATTTCAGTGGATCTGATTTAGCGGATATGGTGTCTTTGGGATCTGGGTGTTCCCAGGATGTCACAATATCCAGCATGGAATCATGGAATGGTTTAGGTTGGAAATGAGCTCTAAGACCATTGAGTCTAACTTTTCCCTCAGCACTGCCGAGGCCACCACTAAACCATGTCCCCAAGTGCCACATCCACATTTTTTCAGAACCTTTCCAGGGATGGTAATTCCACCACTGCCAAGGAACCCTATTGCAACATCTGACCACCTTTCCATGAAGCAATTTTTTCTCCAATATCCAATCTAAACCTCCCTTGGCACAACTTGAGGTCATTTCCTCTTGCCCTTTCCCTTGAGCCTGACCCCCATCTGGCTGCACCCTCCTGTCAGGGAGTTGTGCAGAGCCAGAAAGTTTCCCCTGAGCCTCCTTTTCTCCAAGCTGAACCCCTCCAGCACCCTCAGCCACTCCTAGTGCTCCAGACCCTTCCTGTCCTTCATGGAATACCATCCCTGGAAGTGTTGAATAATGTGTGGATGTGGCATTTGGGGACATGGATCAGTGGTAGCCTTGGCAGTGCTGGGGGAACAGTTGGGACTCGATCTCAAAGGTCTTTCCCAACCAAAGGCATCCAACATTTACCCTCACAGGAACAATCCCTACCATTTTCCAAAGGAGTCTGGGTCACTTCAGCCCTGCCAGCCCTTGGAGCCAGGTGATTTGGGAAGCCATAGAAAACAACAGGAAAAACCGTACCTTTGACTCAGCCCTACAATACCAATATTCCAACTGCAACAGAAACACCAGAGAATATCTTGGTTTATTCTCTCCAGTGCCAAAATACAGAGAGAGGCAGAGACAGAGGGGTCCAACAACATCTTGGAGGGGACAGGAGGACATATCACCAACCTCCCAGTAACTCCCCAGTAACCCCACCAGCTCTGTCACATCCCTATCCCCACTGCCAAAAAAGCCCCAGGATGGCCTTTCCAAATATCACAGGAGTGGAAGAGCCTTTCAAGAATGAGGAGACCCCACCAGGATTGGCAAGAGGAGGTCACACTGAGGGCTCTGAACACCGTTTTCCCAGTTCCAGCCGGTGTTAAAGAGCCTGAATGGGTCTCTGGAGCATCGGCCCTTGTTCAAATACAACCCTTATTATTATAACAAAAGAGGGTGGTGGGTTTTCCTTCCCCCCTTCCCTCAGTGAATGATTATTAATGTGTTTCTAGGAGCTGGATCCATTCCTCTAAATGAGAGCGGGATGGCAGGAGGAAAGCTGATAAATGCCCTCCTCCCCCCGGCCTCGCGGCGGGAGCTGCCAGGGGTGCTCGTTCTAACAAGCTGCAGATGGAAGACAACTGGAATAACAAAGTATGAATTTTTATGAGTCTAATAAATCACTCCACTTTTCCTGCTCTTGATCGTTTCCAGCACTTCAGACACCAGAAAAAGCCCGGCTATAATCAAATGGGTTCAGGGATCTCGTGTTCACGCCTTGCCGTGGCACGGGGAGAGGTGGCTCTGCCTCAGGAAGCGACGGGAGCGCTTGGCGGGCTGGAATTCCATTTGCATTTATGCTTTAGGATTGACTTCATTTTTTAAAAAATTTTATTTAAATTTAACAAGGAAAAATTTGAATCTCTTAGGTATTCCCCATCCTCAAAGCCACTTATCCAAGTGAAGGCCACCCAGCTTTTAGCTTTTCTAAGTATCCACTTGAAAAGAACCTGACCTAACTGGCATTCAGCAGAGGAACTTGGATAAACTCAGAGAGATGGGAGGAAGACTTTGCAGGCAGAAGGTTCGTTAAGATCCTTTTAATTCTCCTTTCTAAACTTTGATATAAAGCAGGTGATGGACAGGCTCAAAATCCATCCCGAACAGAAACAAAGGAATTTAACTACAAGTTGTAACCCCTGAGTAGGTGCACACGGGTTTGCCAAGGCAACTATTTGCCAAAAAACCAGAAAAGCATCACATTCACGAAAGAAAAAATCAGGATGTTGTTTTCCTTACCAAAAAACCACTGTTGAAACCTCCCAGATAGAGAACAGAGCTGAAGTCAGATACACCACGATGGTTCCCTGACCACGGAAGGTGGGGTTGGAATGAGATGACCTTTAAGGTCTCTTCCAACTCAAACCATTCCATGATACCATGAGGTAAAGCAAAGGAGAACCACTGCTCCACATCAGCCTACAGTCTCTCAAGACCAAGCACAGCGCCAGGATCTTTGAAATCTAGGGAGAAAAACACTCCTTATAATCACAGAATCATTAAGGTTGGAAAAGACCTCCAAGATCCAATTTGTGATTAATCCCCACTTTGTCACCCAGACCAGAGCCCTGAGTGCTGCATCCACCACCTCCCTGGGCAGCCCCTTCCAATGCTTAACAACCCTTGCCATGAAGAAATTTTTCCTGAAATGTAATTAATGTTGCAGCACTCCTGGTCCCCCAGCATCCATGTTGACAGAGAGTCCCCATCCCAGTATCCCAAACATCAACACTTCACCTCCCTGAAGGAAGGACACCAAGTTAACAGGGAAACCTGTTGTTTCCATCACCCTTACCCTGCCCTAGTCTTTAATCCATCCAATATGTTCTTTTTCCCCGCTTTTCATTTGCTTTTCCAGCACTGCACTGCATCAGGGAGGGAATTCATCTTTGACAAACATTTACCGATTATCAAATCACAACTGCAGCCGCCGACAGGGGCAATAAGTCACTTTAAGCAGCCGCCCGTATTCCAGGCTCAGGAGTTTGGGCAGCTCCTGGATGACAAATCACTCCTGTCAAAGCCGTGTGTTCGCGGCCGCTCCGGAGCCGTGTTCCCTGTTGTTCCACGCTACCTGGTGTTTAATGACAACACTGTCAGACTAAGACGAAGCCGCTGCGCCACCGACTGCCAAAGCCCCATTAGAGGGAAGATTGAGACCCTACTCTTCCCAAACTCACTCAAGCAACACAACCCACGAGTTTTTATAATTACGGCGCGAGAGCCATCGATCCCGTGCTGACATCCAACCTATCCCTATGAAATGGGAGTAGTTTGCTGGCTGACAGTTGCTATAGATTATTGTGGGTGGGTTGGTTGTTTTTTTTCCCCCCTTTTTATCCATCGCTCGACAAAGCTCAGGATGGATGGGAAGGAGGAAGAGGAAAACGTGTGCAGTCTTTTCAGCGCGGTTTCTATACCAGATCTTTCCTTTCAAAGCAACTTCAGAGAATCCCAGAATGGATTGAGTGGGAAGAGACCTTGAAGATCATCCAGTTCCGAAGCCCTGCCATGGGCAGGGACACCTTCCACTGTCCCTGGTTGTTCTAAGCCCCATCCACTCTGGCCTTGAACACTTCCAGGGATGGGGCAGAGCCAAAAGTTCTCTGGGCAATTTGTGCCAGGGTCTCATCACCCTCAAAGGGAAGAATTTCTTCCTTATTTCTGCTCTAAATCTTCCCTCTTTCAGTTAAAACTTTCTCCCTTGAGGAGGAAGAACGTTGCTGTTGCTTTAAAGAAATGTGTTCATCTGCTTGAAGCCATTACAGGATCCGTTAAGTTCCTATAAATAAAGAATTTCACAGCCTAAGCTGTGCACGAGCATCAGGGCATGTGGTTGATTTCCTTGGATTGCCCATTTGGGTGATCCAGCTGGATGGGTTTGGCACTCATCCACTTCTCCCACCTCCCCAAAGACCATGGCTTCAGCTGTGCTGGAGGAGAAAGAATCCAACGGCGTTCCATGCTCAGCATGAGGTTGGATGGCACCAAACCCTCCCCACCACCCCATTCCATGCGCAGACCTTAAGGAATTGACCACTAGGGCTTAAAAGGGAACTCAAAAACACCATTCCTGCACCAGAGTTGGAATTTTCTCATAGGTCTGATCCTAAAAAACATCCTCCTCCCGATGGGGTGCTGTAAGAGGGACCTTAAATCACAGGAAGACAATGCCAAAACTTTTGCTTGGATCAAATCCACATGGGGACCAGAGTCACTGAAATTTCTGATGTGGAAAAAGGATTACAAGAAGGAAACTCCCACTGGCTACCTGGATGGCTCAGGAGAGCCATCCCTCCTTAGAAAATCCCAACCACCGCACCACAAGACTTTGGAATAATTTTGATTCAAGGTCCTCTGAGGCACATGGTGGAATTCATGGCGTGTCCTGTGCAGGGCCAGGAGTTGGACTGGATGACCTGTGTGGGTCCCTTCCAACTCAGGATATTCCATGACTCCTTTCAGCCATGGTCTTGAAGCACAAAGGCACAAAGATGAGCCCACGTCACTTTTTTAGGAAAGGGAAAAGAAGAAAGTTTTGGCTCCTCAGTTCCCAAGATCAACAACATCATAACAAGGAAAGCTCAGACCTCCAAATAACCTGATCCCAAATCCAAGGCTGCTAATGAAGAAGGAAACAAAACAAAGAAAAAATTCAATTTTTGGTGGAAAGCAAAAGTTATTTTACCCAAAATATCCATAATCCCATCTCTACCCTCTGATACATCACTTTACATTCAGGTTTCTATCCCTGCATTCCTGAGCATCTCACTGGAGCGTGTGCCATCCCATGTTGGCTCTCCAACAGTACAACTTGAAGGAAACAGCATTTGGCCAAGGCCAGGTTGGATTGGGCTTGGAGCAACCATGGAAGGTGTCCCTGCCCATGGCAGAGGGTTGGAATGAGATGATCTTTGAAGCCTCTTTCAACCCAAACCACTTTCCTTCAATCTTTTCCTGTGACTCCAAACCTCTGGGGGCACCTGGATTCTATTCTCCAACAAAAAATTAATTTTCCAAAGCCTGAGTGATAGGTGAGCAGAGCATTCCCTTTGTCACATCTTAGGGATCACCCAGGGGTGTCAGTGTGGACAGGGAAAGAACAACAAATCTCCCTTTTCCAGCCTCCATATCTGACAGGCTGCACAGACAGGAGAGGGAATATTTGATAAATTTTCATTTCCTTTCCAAAGCTGTCAGGGAATCTTTTTATTGACAGCGCTCCACGGTTCTTCCATAGTCTCAGGGAAAAGGGCACGTGCTCTCGCTTCTTATTAAACCAAATACATATATTGGAGGGAGAACAGCTACAATGCACCTCCTCCTCCAAACAAACCCTCCAGGTGTGAGTCCTGCAGAATTCCATACACCTCACAAGCCATGTGGGAGCCTGGTTCACATCCCCTAACCTAAGAGGGATGATGGAGGGAAGATAAACCCAGAATCATGGAATTGTTGAGGTTGGAAACTGCATCCAAGATCATCAAGTCCAACTGTTAACTCAGCATTGCCACATTCATCACTAAACTATGACCCCAATGGCCACATCGATAGGTTTCTTCTACACTTCCAGGGACTGTGATTCCATCACCATGCTCTGAGGGCTGGAGCCCCTCTAATCTGGGGTCAGGCTGGGAGAGCTGGAAACATTCAGCCTGGAGAAGAGAAGGATCCAGGGAGACCTTAGAGCCCTTCCAGTGCCTAAAGGGGCTCCAGGAGAGCAGGACAGGGACTTGAGACAAGGAATGGAGGGACAGGACAAGGGGGAGAGGCTTTCCACTGCCAGAGGGCAGGGATAGGTTGGGAAGGAATTTTCTGTAAGTAAGCAGAGCCCTAGCACAGATTGCCCAGAGAAACTGTGGCTGCTCCTGGATCCCTGGAAGGGTCCAAGGCCAGGCTGGATTGGGCTTGGAGCACCCTGGGACAGTAGAAGTTGTCCCTGCCCATGACAAGGGATGGAATGAGACGATCTTGAAAGATCCCTCCCCACCCAAACCATTCCCAGATTCTATGAAGACACAACACCAAGACCCTGCCTCAGCCCAGCTCTGGCCCCTGGCAACAACAATCACACAACAAACAACATCCCAAACCAAGAAACAGCTGGATTTTAAAAAGGACCATGGGTTAAACCACTTTGGATTTCCTGCTGGTTCACAGCTCGATGGCTTCTTGTCCAAAGGTCAGAAATTCCCTCTCCAAAATCCCCCTGGAACAGACTCTCTATAAAAAGAACCAGGAGCTCACAGCAAATCCCACGTGCGAACCATAAAGCCGTAATCCCTGGAGCTCCAGGGATTCTGCACATGCCACTGGGAGTGTGAACAGCCAAACTCCCAGCCCGAATCTGAACCGCAGTAATGCTCCCAAAGTTTTCTTGCTGGCTCCCAGAAGATCCATGCACTGGCTGTTTCCCAGGGCCTTAGGATTTAATCCAGTACAGCAAATCCTTCAGGAGGGTTTATGACCAATGAATCAAAGATTTCCAGGATGGTTCAGAAGTTGCACAAAACCAGGTACAAGGTTTAACAACCTTGTAAGTGTCCATCTATTTTCTTTCAAAATAACCAAAAGCAATCCATGGTCTTAGAGAATTTATGTCCCATGCGCAGGAAAATTTGACCTTATGTAAATGAAGATACATAAATTTAATTGACCAAATAAAACCTCTTGAAATTTCAAAAGGAGGAATAAAGGAAATCTTGTATTGCACAATTTTAGCACAATGGGGGTTTCCACTGCCAGACAGCAGAGTTAAGATGGGATCTTAGGAAAAAATTCTTCCTGGGGAAGGTGGGGAGGGGCTGGATTGGAATTCCTAGAGAAGCTGTGGCTGCCCTGTCCCTGGAAGTGTTGAAGACCAGGTTGGACTTGGGGCTTGGAGCAGGATATTGCAGACAGCCAGAAGGTCCCTCCTGAGCCACTTTTTCTCCAGGCTGAGTAGTTCCCCCAGATCCCTCAGCTGCTGCAGACCCTTCCCTTCTCTGGACAACAACAAATCCGAGGTCATTCCCATGCGCTCTTCAGAGCCACCAAAGTGACAGAGAGAAGCCCCAACCCCCCAGGTTGCCCCACTGCCCACAGGAGCACATGGAAAAGGCAGCAGGATTTTAGGGAAAGGCAGCAGGGACACGCATTAACCTTTCTCTCCCAGGATTCCTGACATGTCCACACCAAAGCCAGGCTGTCACCACTCACATCCCGTTGTTTGGCCAAACTCAAACCGTCTCCATGAAAACAGTTTGGAAAACTCTGTCCCCACACACACCCCCCTTCCCTCAACTCCTCGGAGCGCAGCAGTACAAAACGCCTTTCCTAATGTTTCACACTCCGAGAGCTCCTCCAGCCCGCGCTCGCCGTGTAATCCCCACAAAGTGCTTCCCAAAACAGCTGCAGTTCGCCTTAATTAGTCTCCGCGGGCAACGGGCATTAACGATTCAGTCGGATGAGCGACTATTTCTGTGCAAACCCCGCGTGCTCCCCCTGGAAGCCTCTCCACACATCCATCAGGAATGGCTCTGTTGAACAGTTGAGTGCTGACCTTTTGGCCAAACCCTTCTGGAAAAGCCACGCTGGGAGTAGGTGACCACCTCCAAGGCAGCACTGACCAGCTTTCCTCCATAAGGAAAGCACTGACCAGCTCCAAGATCAAATTCAAATTTGAATTCAAACCACCTGCAGGTCTTGGGAGAGATGTGGTCAAGACAAGGAACCAACCTTCAGCCCCTGGATTTGGGTCCATCATTCATGGATTTGGGATAAACTCTTAAATTAGAGCAAGAGCTCGCTGTGTTTGCTCCAGGGCTCCTTTAACAGGAGCTGCATTCCAAGAAACTCAACATCTTTACTCAGGCAAATGGGGCTCCAGGGTCTGAACAGAAGGGAGAGGGAAGATGTTTATCCCATCAAAGTGTTGTTCTTGACTCAGCAATTCTAGGGAAGCCTTCAGCAAAAATAACTCCTGGAGCAGGAGCAGGTTCTGCAATAAAACTCAGCCACTGTGTCCACCTAGTGCCTAATCAGGGGCCAGGTTTTAAAAGTAATTAAAATAATTAAAGGGGGGAAAAAAAGCTGAGAACTTGGGAATCAGATGTTCATGGAAAAGATGGGCTTGAGGAGAAAATAGCTGAGCAGGTGGTGATTTTACCATGGGATTTAAGGTGTTCCAAGGCAGAAAACAACTGAATCTCATGGTAAATATTCCTTGGATAGTTGTGCCTTGTAGGGAATAGATTTAAGGGTCAAAGGGATTTGTCCAGCAGCCAAAACACTCTCTGGATTCACAGGATATCCTGTATTGGAAGGGAACAACGAGGATTAATGAGTCAAACTCCTGGCCCTGCACAGGACATCCCAAAAATCCCACCCTGTGCCAGAAGTCCTTTCCAACAGCTCTGGCAGCCTTGGGACTGTGACTAGTCCGTGGGGATCCTGTCCCAGCATCCAACAACCCTCTGGGGGAAGAAGTTTTTGTCGATATCCAACATACACCTTCCCTGACACATTTCCAGCCATTCCCTCAGGCCATGATGACAGAGAGCAGACATTGGAGCTGCCACTCCTCAGGAAGCTCCAGATCCCAGTGATTCTTCCCTCAGTCTGCTCCAGGTTTTTCCCCTCCAGACCCTTCACTATGTCCCTTTGGGACAGCTTTAGATCCTTATTTCTGGGATTACACATTCCAGCTGCTTTTCTCCAGGATCTCAACACGTGCTGTCCCCAGCGTTTGCCCAAATCCTCCTTCCAACAGCTCCATCCCAAGGAATGAGGCTTCCAGAGGGGGCTAAACATCCTCAAAAGCAAATCAGCTAAGCAAAATCTTCCTCCAAGCTCAGCACAAACCTCAGGAAGAGGCTTCTCCGGGCTGATTTTCTCCTCTTGATGTACCTGTGTAAGTCCCAGAAGTGGCAGCAAAATCCCCAGACATCCCTTGGCTCTTAGGGGAAGAAATCTGCTTCCTTCAGAGTGGTGGCTCCCAGGAATGCATGGAGCTGGTGCTGTGGCTCAGAGCAATTCGAGCAGCACACAGCACATTCCTCCTGGAGGCCAGGCCCGCAGACTTATCAGTGTCTAAGTGGCTCCACAGGTCCCTAATGACTTCCTCTCAGAATAGAGGGGTTCTGGTCTGCTCCCCATCTCTGTGTACCAGCTCAAGGGACTGATTATCCTCCACATAACCTCAGTTGAAGACTGAGGCAAACAACGAATTCCACAACTCAACCTATTCCTTGTAGCTTGAAACCGTACGCCCATTGTCCCCAAATTTGTTAAAGAAGGAGGATTTCCTTGACACACCTGTGTAGCTAATCTTTTAAAAGAATGACTTTTTATAGTCTTTCACATTAGCTGCCAGTGTAAATTCAAACAGGATTTATGACGTGCTGCAGATCTTCCTACATGGGCTTGGAACTCGGACACAGTGTGGGCTGGGTGGGAATAACACTTTGGCATGGCACAGAGCTTCTTACGGAATGTTTAGGGGAGAAACACAAGGTGGGAGAACACCTGAGGGTCACTGGGAGAAGAACAAGCGTAGGCAAAGATGAGGGGCAATGGGCTAAAAAAAGGCCTTGGTGACCAGGGGCATCTGCATGGAATCCACCAGGCCACTGGGACAAGGCGTGGCCACCAGGCCTTTGTGACACTCGCTGGCATCACACTCAGAGCCCATTGTGACGTGGGTCCATGTCATGATCCTGGGGGCTGTAAAACCCAACAGTGGCCGCTCTCAGGAGAGCGGCTTCTGAAGAAGCAGCAGCTTTTGAGGAAGCAGCAGTTTCCTGCGTGCTCGTGGTCAGTGTTTGCCAAACACAGGTAAGATGTCCAAGCAGCAGAAGGCGAACGCTCACGGCCTGCCCCGTGAGTGGCAGCCCCTGCTGCACCAGCGCTATGGGCTGGGAACA
>PYHW01010144.1:26041-39539 GCA_013186435.1 Turdus rufiventris
TGTAAATAAAACTTGCAGGGAACACTGCCGCAGCTATTGTGTGTGTCTTTTTTCACTTGGAAACAATGTTTCCAAGGTGGGCAGTAAGTCAGTAAGCCCCGGCGATCTGCGATTGTGTTACTAAATGACGACTTTGTGAAAGTTTGCCGTGAACGAAAGTGCGGCTAATATTTGGGTGCGGCTTATTTATAAACGAAAACATCAATGTTGCCGACACACTGGGAATGCAGCTTATACTCCGTGCGGCTTATATTCGTGAAACTACTGTACATTTAACTCCATTTACTGACTTTCTCTGAAAACCCCTGGCCCATGTGCCAGAATTTTGCTGACCTGAAGGCCAGACTGTGAAGATGTGATCTCTGCACCCAAGAAATGCCCTCTTGTTCTGGGGCCTTCCATGGCACTGGCAGCACAAGTGAGAGCTCTTCCTTGGCCATTGTCTTCTGCAAGGTCCCATTTTGGGATGCTAACCCTGAATTCCCCATGAAGTCAAAACCAAAAGGAGGCACATGGCAAGAGGGCTTATAGGTCAAAGTGTGCTGGGCTGCTTCTGTTGTGCTTGAATTTTGGATACCTTTGAGTGGCACTTCCCTCAAGGGAATCATTGATTCCATGCTGCACTCTCTCTTGCAGGGTTTTTATACTCACAGTTGCCATACAACTGTCTTTTAGAAAAAGAACGACAGCAACAAGGTCTGTCTGTGGGGCCATCCGTGAAGTGCTGGGCACTGTCTTCTTCTCTGTGCATGGTCAGCATGCAGCAAAGTCCCCTGAATATACAATTTCCTCTCAAAACGACTACTATGTTGGAAGATGTCTTTGCCTACTTCAATTGACTACAGCTGGGCAGAAGGAAGAAAGATCAGCCCTGACGTCATTTTGATCTCCTGGCAAACAGGTCAGGAAATACAGTCAGACATCCCTGTGTTAAGTGCAGTGCAAGTATTCCCATAGGACAGCAACTGACACAGACAAAGTCAAGACAACCCTGTCCTGCTTTGGAAACACACTGCTAACAGGGTTGGATAATGTTACAACTACAAAGTTGCTTCTCACCTCTAGGATGTCTCAACTGAGGTATAAAGCTGCCTGTGAAGTATCCATGAAATCACAGCATCAAGGTTTTGGGGAGAGGGGCTGGTTGATGAAGCAAAGTTAGGCTAGCCAAGCGTGCTGGGTACGACCTAAGAAAAACTAAAAAGCACATAAAAGAAATGTGAAAGATAAACTGCAGAACTTCAAAGTAGGAATACCACTGGAACAAATGGAATGGAACCAAGCAGAGGAAAATGTTGATAAAATAGGCAACAAAAACAGAGCACTGCTGCAGTTTGTCCCATGCAATGGCTCTGCCTCCTCCACTGCAAACCTCTAGCTCAGAGCAACTCAACAGACTGTGTCAGGACACAATCCTGTCATCATAGGGTACAAGATAGATAAATTAATGGATGGTGAATGTCTGTGTAAAATTTTATTCTGTGAGGATATGCTCTAAGCAGGGCGTGTTCAGATGTGAAAAGCCCAGGAATAATATCAGTAAGTAGAAGGCAGGTGTTCTCATTGAGGCAGCATAGAAATTCTGTGTAACTTGGATAAATTGTATCCAGTGTTCCATGGCCTCCATCTTACTTGGCATTACAGTAATTTCATGACCACAAGGCGTACCTGACTATAAGGCGCACCCCTGGGAGTCAGCAAAATTTGAAACATTGTAGATCAGATAAGGTACACCCGTCTATAGGGCGCACTTTTTTTTGCAGTGAGGCTCCGCCCCCAGCTCCTCCCATGAGGTTGCTGGCAGAGGCCCCGCCCCCACCTGGCAGCCATTGGCCCCCGGGCCCGCCTGGAACCGGGAGGGTTGGTGCCGTGGGTCCCCGGGCCTGCCTCCTCCTGGCGGCCATGGGCCCCTGGGCCTGCCTCCACCCGGTCGCCATGGGCCCCAGGGCTTGCCTCCTCACGGCAGCCATGGGTCCCCGGGCCCGCCTGTACCTGGCAGGACGGGTGCCACGGGTCCCCAGGCCTGCCTGTACCCGGTGGGGCCGGGGCGTGCCCGCTGCTGCTCTGTGCCGCCTCTCCGGGGCAGGGCTGTGCCTGCCGCCCCTCCGTGTCCCCTCCACGGGGCCGGAGCAAGCCTGTTAGGGCTCCTCCCCGCCTCCATGGGTCTGGAGCAAGCCTGCCAGGGCTCCTCCCTCGCTCCACGGGGCCTGGGCAAGACTGCCGGGGCTCCGCCCTGCCTCCACTGGGTCGGAAGGAGTCCTGGCTGGCGTGCCCCGGCCCCATGCCGGTGGGGCGGAGCCCCAGCAGTCATGTTTCGGCCCCAGGGAGGTGGGGAGGAGTCCCGGCAGGCATGTTCCAGCCCCGGGGAGGTGGGGAGGAGTCCCGGCAGGCTTGCCCCGGCCCCATGGAGGCAGCACAGAGCAGCAGCAGGCATGCCCCAGCCCTGTGGAGGCAGGGCGGAGCTCCACGGGGCCAGGGCAAGCCTGCCGGGGCTCCGCCCCCCCTCCACACGATTGGAACATGCCTGCTGGGGCTCCGCCCCCCCTCCACGGGATTGGAACATGCCTGCCGGGGCTCCTCCCCTCCACGGGATTGGAACATGCCTGCTGGGGCTCCGCCCCCCCTCCATGCGATTGGAACATGCCTGCTGGGGCTCCGCCCCCCCTCCACGCGATTGGAACATGCCTGCCGGGGCTCCGCCCTGCCTCCACTGGCAGCCATGGCCCTGCTGGCTTCCCCCGAGGCTCACAGCTCTCACTTCTGGGTAGGCAAATTTTGCGAACTTTGACCATCAGATAAGGCTCACCAGACTATAAGGTGCACTTCCGGATTTGGGGGAAAATTTTAGTCAAAAGGGTGCGCCTTGTAGTCGTGAAATTACTGTACATTTCAGGACTCACTTTGTCATTTGCTGACATAAACCTCTGGCCCTCACAGGGAGACACCCTAATCCTTCAGTGATCATTCTCAAGCTCTTCCCTGGTCTCTACCATATTAAGAACCCCATGCCTCACTGCTCCTCAGCTCTCCCAGGGCTCTCTCTCTGCTGGCCGCACTGCAGAGCTCCCAGCTCCAGCTGGCAGGGCCTCAGCGCCCTGTGCCCTCACGCCCCGACGGCCACGCCAGGCCCTGCTTGCTGCCCTCATGGTGGCCCTGCTGGCCCCAGGGCTCTGCAGGGGCTTCTGTGGGGGCACCTTCCTGCGGCTTTTCAGTCCCTGGGCCCAGCCCAGACCTGCCCAGGGCTGTGTACAGGGGCCTGCAGGGACAACGCCAGGCCCAGCGGCTTCCACTGACCCAGGGCGGCCTTAGGCTGCCCATGTGCAACAAATTCTTGGCTCTGAGGCCGCTGAGGGCCTGGCCCATGCTGCCCACAGCAGCTGTGGCTGCCCCAGCCCTGGCAGTGATCCCAGGGGCCAGGCTGGATGGGGCTTGGAGCAACCCAGCCTAGAGAAAGCTGTCCCTGGCCTGGGCAGCAGGGTTGGAACAAGATCATTTGTAAGGACCCTTCTGAGCCCAGCTCTTCTGCGATTCTATGATCCCAGGGGCTGGGGGCAGCCAGGCCTAATTTCTGATTAGAACTGTCTCAGCACTTTGGAACCTTTGGCTGAGTTCAAGGACACTGTGCACAAGCCCAGACTATTCACAATGTGTGAGATTTACCCCCACCACAGATCTGACTGAGATCAATATAGTCCTGCAGGCCCCAAATTATTGAATATTATTGTTTATTGAAAGAAGAACAAAGCAGTTTCCTGCTTGCCATACAAAAATCCACTACCTCTAGATCATAATTATGTGTCTCCAGAAGACAGACAATCTATGCATTTACTTGCACATACAAAACTAATAACGTAGAAGCAAAAAATGATGTCTATACATGATAAAAGTTATAAATATATCTATTTTATAAAAATAATTCCTGATAAAAATGCACCAAGAGCACTAATATGTGTCACAGCATATACAGTAATTTCACAATTATAAGCAGCACTGATTATAAGCAGCATCTCTGGGTATCAGCAACTTTTCATTCTTTGTCCATGTATAAACCGCTCCTGATTATAAGCCGCATGTTACAATACGGAGTGTGATAAAAGGTATCTATTCTATCACCATCTGTTGAGGAGGGGGGCAGTGATCCTTATCTCCGTGGGAGATATTCTGCTAATGGGCCATCCATTGAAACCAGGCAGGGCATTGTTCTTTATCTTTGCACAACCCATCTTCCTCCAGAGAGTCATTTTCTGCTAATAGCCCATTGAGTCCCACTGTGGGACTGATAAAATTACTGCATCCCATTGGAAGTTGCTCCACCCAGGGGGAAGAGCCCAACATTTATTACCAAAATAAAAACAGAGGTTTTGGGACACTAAGGGAGCCCTTTCTCCACTGGACTCCAGAGGAAAACCAGATTTCTCCACATCACCACTGGACCTCCAGAGGGAAACTGCACCTTCTACAGGAGCACTGCTTCAACTGAATCACATGTGTCACTGCAAGAGGACTGCAGCCACCATTTAATCGAACTGCTACCAACACTCTGCCTGACGGGGTGTCAGGTTGTACTCTGACTTTGTCAGAATTTGGAGTTTGTTTCTTTGTAGTACTGTATTTCTATTTTAATTTCCCTAATAAAGAACTGTTATTCCTAATTCCCATATCTTTGCCTGAAAGCCCCTTGATTTCAAAAAATAGAATAATTTGGAGGAAGGGGTTTACATTCTCCATTTCAAAGAGAAGCTCCGGCCTTTCTCAGCAGACACCTGTCCTCCAAACTAAACCAACTTTTCGTTCTTTGTCCATATATAAGCCGTACCCGATTATAAGCCGCACTTCTGCGTTCGGACCAAAATTTTAGTCAAAATAGCGCGGCTTATAATCGTGAGATTACTGTAATGACAAAAAATATGTGCAATGTGGTATTGTTTCAACATAACTACATACAAAACCATCAACAGTAATATTTATCATGATCTAATAGTTACACATTTCATATCTTTGATATTACTTATATTAGCATATTGATTTGATTTATTGTACTTTACTATTTTATATAGGCAATGATAATCTTTACAGTGTATCATAAGTGTACTCATGATACATATATATACATGGAATAAAACTCTAGATTCTTATCTATACAAAATTTCAAGTCAGATCTGATACAGTTAATACAATGCTGAACTAGACACTTCCCATCCAAGGACAAGGACAAATCTGTCTTTTGACTGATCCCAAGTATTGGCCAGAGATTCTGGACCCTCCCTCACCAGAGAGAGTGAAGACCCATTAGAATGCAAGCTCTTGCAATGCACTGCAGGAAGATCCTGCTGGAGCAGCCCAGGACCAGATGATCCGACTGCTCTTCCTTTCAAATATTCCCTCCTCTGGGATTCTGAATTCAACATCTTTGCACCAAGTGAATCTCTTCAAAGGAAACTGGACTCTAAGAAAGAGGTGGGGGCAGTCACAGTCCTGGTGGTAATGGGACTCTCTTTCATAAGTCCCCTGGCCACAGCCTCTTCTGCTATATCAGTTGTGACTCCCCGAGTGCACATTTCCTCTACAGGAAATCTGTGACAGCAATTGCCACTGCCGATGAGCAGCGCCTTCTCCATGTCCTGCACACTCAGCTCTGTGTCACCTCCTCCTCGGGCTGTAGATTCTCCACACAGAGCCCAGAGACAAATAAAAAGGAATAACAGAATTTCCTCTTGCATGCTCCATGCTCTTTGTAGCCAGCCTGGTCATCGCTGGATGCAGTGCTTGGGAGAATGTTGACACGACCCTGCTGTTGCTGCTGCAGCTGGTGGCACAGTGGCGCTACACTGCATTTGCCCCTCCCTCTCTAACCCACATTCTGCCCTCTTCTGCATGGACTGGCAGGTTGTTCTTAGACTCCAGGTGTGAGACCCCACAGGCACAGCTCACTCTTTCACTCTTCATTGTTAAGGATCAGTTTGAGCCATCAGTACAGATCCATGTACTGACTAACGGCTTGGGAGTGGGCAATGGGAAAGAGTTTGATGCTTACAAAACAATGTGCAGTGTGACAGCTCCCAACCTCTCCAGGTTTCCACCAGAAAATGTTCATGTTTAAGTAGAAAAAAATTTAAAAATACAGTTTAACTCCAAAATTTACTCCAGTGTACAGTTTTAATATAGTTTGAAGGGTACTTTCTTTTATTTAGGATGAGGTTATCTATTATTGCATTTCTCTTTAGTAGGAATGGTAGAGAGTTGCATTCTGTGAAATTATTGCATTACTTAAAAGGACTGTGGTACTATAGCTTTCCAAACTGGTAATTCCATCACTTAGGGGAAAATAAAGCCTGCTCTCCTCCAGACTTGTGCATTATCACTTGATTCTCTGGAATTCTACATTTGAAGACTTCTTCCCCTCTCTTGCTTCCAGTCGAAGTGACCAACACATTTACATATTATTGGGCATGAGGCCAGAACACACAGACAAACACTGTGATTTCATAAACCTCATTTTCTTAGACACCTCTGATAATTAAAGAGAGACTGTAAAATAATCATGATCTAATCTAATAACTAAAGATAAATGGTAATTGATTACTGATTTCTTTTTCTTAGCAACGTAACTTAAAAAAAGTAGCAGCATAGCTGTCTCCATCAAGGAGACCTGTTCCAGCACATCCAGCCTCTGATTTGGTGTTTCTTCAGGCACCAGTCTGAATGAGTTGTTTTTCCCACATCACGTTCTTAGCCCATCTTCAACACCTTTGGCCTCTCCAGATGTGTCAGTGTGTTTCACAGTGAGCTTTGAAAGCAAAGCAGCACAAGTGAGGAGGGTCAGACCTGGTTAAGCTGCATCAGGAAGGGCTCTTATAATCTGTGATCATGGAGGGTGGGAAAGTTTAGGGCACATCAGTTTAGGGCACTCTTGGGTTTTCCTTTAGCAAACTCTCATGCTGGCTGTGCAGATCCCACACATTTTCTGTCAGGCAGCCTCAGCCCTGCCAGCTTGGTCTGTCCTGAGCTCCCCATGACAGTGACAGTCAGTGCTGCCTTTGGAGTGACATGGTTTGAGGATTTGGGAAAAGATCAGTCAGGGTCCATTTGCTGTGAGTACATCTTTGGCCAGCCTGGGGTCTGTGTGCTAATGCTCCTAATTCCGGTTATTTTGTATTTCTTTAGAAGTGAGATTTCTTGTGACAAGTGTTAAACTGATTTGCAGATTCCAAAGGGAAGAATGTTTTCTGCTCTATATCCATTTAATGTTGAATGTAATCAATAAAAGCAATCAGTTGTGGGTTGTTTTGTTTTGTTTTGTTTTGTTTTAATGCAAGGTAACACAGGATTAATCATCATTGACAAGATTAGGTCAGATTCAAATTTTGCTCTGCCTGACATCAGTCGTGAGAGATGTTTTTATAAGCAAATTGTGTCCCTGATAGAGGAGCTGAGCCTCAGGAGTGAAGTTAGTTATGGAAAAGGTTGTGTAGGAAGTTAAAGACCACATATTCTTCACCCAAAAATGTGTAGGAAAATTCTTTTATCTCACGTGGAGCTGTAATTTCCAGTTGCAGTCACTAAGTCTGTGTGGGTGCTCTGGAGAGAGTGAAGGCAAGGACACCTGCAAGGGGCTCTGCACACATGAATGACTTTGTGATTTACAATTCAGTCTGAAATTTGAAGAAAACTGTGATGGACAGAGAGAGAGTTTTGTTTTTGAAGTAGCACTTGCAGGTCAATGCCATGTCTGTGCAATTAAGAATAGCCCATGAGTTTGCAGCTCAGAAAACGTTTTGATGTCCCTGTGCCCTATCAGTGTAGAAAGGCAGAACTGAGTGCTGTAAAACCTTTGAGATGCCAAGGACAGAGTAGGAAAGGCTCTCACTACTCTGGAGTTTGTCTTCTAACTAAATGGCTCGTTCCTGCTGCATTTTTCATGTTTCAATGCTAAAAATGCTTTTGCAAGTGCAATGGGAAAGTTGCCTCAGCATTTCCCTTGGTCTTGTGCTGCTTTGAGTCTTCACACAGGCCACCATTTGTTGCTTTGTGCCCGTTACCTCCGAGAGACAACAGGCACTCTGTGATTCTTTCGGCCAACGTCTCTTTATTTCCCCAAAAGTTCCTTTTATAACCTCCTAAATGTATCTCTTTAAGCTCCTGTGATTGGCCCTAAGTCTGGCTGTCCAGCCTCCTTTGGACCAATTTTGGCTTCTTGCAGCCAGGAAGGGACCATCCAACCAGCCCCCTAACTTTTCTCGACTTTTGCCCTGGTGGGCTGTGTCCCACCAGTGTGCTTTTCCATATTCGATACAGTATAAGCCAGTTTATTCTGTGACAGTTTTGTGTCCCTGATGTGATGCTAGCAGCTGTGTTGTACTGTTCTCTGTTGCTCGTGCGGCTCTAATCCTGGTTAATTCCATGCCAGGACTTGATTTTGCTGACCAAAAAATATTTGTTTGCAGCCTTGAGCAACCTTCACTTGTTTTACGGTGTCCATCACACCTTCCCTGCCTCCCCCCCAGTTCCACCTGTGTTTATTCACCTTTTCTTACAACAAATCTGAGGGAGATGTGTGCCCTCAGGTTTGTCTGTGACTCTGCTCTAGTTGGATGGAGAGATTAATTTATGAGCATGTCTTGGTTTTAACCTCATAAAGAAGAACCATTTTTTTTTCTTTTTATTTTTTTTAAGTTATCTGTTCTTTCTCTGGTTTTGATCCTTAGCTCTACATAAAGAAAAAAAAAAAAAGCCAAACCAGATAAAAACTGTTAACACAGTTGTGGTGGCAGAGAAAGTGCCTAAAAATTTCAGATATTGGGTATGAATGGCTGCCTGTATTTACATAGTTCACATAGAGGATTTTTGGTGAGATAAATGCAATTTCGGTAGTTGCTCAAGTTTAAATGTATTTTAGGGGAGTATCTGTAATTATGGGAGCCTATTTTGTGAGCCTGTTACACCATTTTAAAATGAGCCTGTTAACAATTATAATAAACCTTGGGGTGATAAGGGTAATTTTTTAATATGACTGTTATTGATTATCTGATTTTTATATATTAAATATGTAACAAGTTAAATTTCCTCAATTTGTTTATAGAGATTTAGGGAAGTACACTACAGTTGTTTTGTGCAGCTGCAGTGCTTTCCTGTTAAATTTTGAAAATCATGGTCCTGGATTAAAGCTGAGGGAAAGAGAGCAGTCTGACCTGAACAGATACTGGACTTGCCTACAGTTCCTGCCCAAAGCAGGAATAAAGATACAGCTTTTTCAGCAAAAGATTTTGCATCAAATGCTGTGGAAGAAGATAACAGGCAATAAGATTTTAGTGTTCTATGGGGGAAGAAAATCTTGGTGGTGAAACACCAAGGATTAGCTTAAATTTGTTGGGTTTTTTTTCTCTCCTATACGTAGTAATTTGCCCAGGAAAGGCATTCCTCAAAATGAGTGATTTCAGTACTTGAATGACAGGTTGCATGTATATGTAGATAAAGAAAATACCCTTGTGTGATTGGGTGAGATAATTTGAGCAATATATGGTATGAAAAGTGAATCTCTGCACAGTTTTTCATGGTGCAAACCATAGGTAGCAAGAGTGAAATGATGTCTTTTATTGCTAATAGCAACACTTTGGCAATGTTAATCAGCTATACTGCGTTTCTGTTTTCATTTCCCTAATAATTAAGTAAAAGATCTGGCATGCAATCAAGTTTTACTCTATGAAGATTCATGCAATTTTTTTTTCATTTACAAATTTTGATAAATATATACTGCAAATGGAAAGCTGCTGAAGTTGAGAATAAAAGAAAAGGAAATACCATTTACAGTGTGCTTCATCAGAGTGAGTATTTTCAATGAAATCACCACTTGACTGCAGTTATTAGCTGAAAATACAGCTGCTCTTTGAATAACTGCACACTGACTATTTGCTGCATGCAGAGCAATAATTACAGACCATGAAATATCTTTGAGCAGCCCAATTTTTTAATTTAGCAAAATGGGATCATCTCTGTATCCTCAGATACCTTAAATATAATAGCTTCTTGATTGACCTTTTTTATGTTGACTTCTGAAGTAAGGGTTAAGTAAGACTATTTTGTCTCTTTTTTTTCCATAGCCTGTGCTGTTTTTTCTCATAAAATTAAGTGATTGATGTAATTTGTTTTATTCTGTTTTATAATATTTAAAGTAAGAAATTGCTATTTCTGGATTAATTTACTCTGTAAAAATATTTTTATTAAATCATTTTTATTACAAATTATTTTCTCATTCTACTATGGATTAGACTCAAGGATCTCATTTTTTTGTTATCTCTGTAGCCACATAATGTTAGAATTGGTGTGTAAGTGAGGACATAAGGTCAAATGTTCACTGAAAGAGAAATATAGTTATTACAAATAAATTACATGTTAATAGCATTTATTCAGCCATTTGTGGATTAATGATGAATTGGATGAGGAGTATTTCAGCATGCAAATTAAAATACTGTGTTAAGTAAAAATGTTTTTAAAAGTTAGGGATGAGTAAAAGAATATTTAACTGTGGGCTGAAATGCATCTTTGCATTGGGGGTTAGATGTGTAAAACCACTGCAGTGGTACTAGCAATGTTACACAACCATCTGGGTACAAGAAATGAATAAAAACAGCTCTTTCCAATTTAGGTGAAAAGAAGTTTTACACATGCAAGATTATCCATATTGGAATTTTGCCAAATTTGATTCTTTCCTATTCAGCACTTGCAGGATCTGAATTAAGATTTGTTGTTTAATTATTTTGATGAGGTTCAAAGATTTGTAACATGCAAAATGAAATTAATCGTCAATGTAGCTGATCTGTTTGTTCATCCAATTTCATGTGAATTGCAAAATGCCAGAATGGGTTGGAGAGGTTGGGCCTCAAGTATCTGCTGAACTTCTTTCCTTGTCTAAAGGTTATGATAGTGAAAACAAAACTTCTGGTCTCATTATAATTGTTGTTCTGTTATGGATCAGCTGGTCCATGAGAGTCTTCATTTTCATAGTTCACTTGAGAACATCAGTATTTCCTGCACTTACTATAAAACTTTTTTATGCTGAATCTTAGGGAGTGCTGCTAAGCTGCTGTACATTTATTTGTGATTGTTATGGCTGAGTCTTTACAAAGAAAATGGAAACTTGTATTTATTTTTTTATCAAGTCTCTCTGTTAAAAAAGTCAAACCAAACACTTCAGGACTTTGCTTGAGAATTTGCCTGAGCTTCATGTGAAGCATTTAGCACCTCTGCCTCAGCTGCTGTGTACAGTTGATACAACAATGTGCATATGAAGTAGTCACCACATTAAATACCTGTTCACAGTAGCCAGGCATTTGTCTACAATGTTACCGGATACTGTCCAATACCGTGTGTGCTTTGTTTACAGTTTTTGTAGATAAAAGTGTTTTGGGGGAAAGTTACAACATAGTGAAAGCAAAATGGGAAAGAAACCCCAAATACAACTATTTACACTGCATAATATAACTTAAAACAAGGTAATCAAAGTCTGCAGAAGGAAAAATCTCACATATTTTGTATGCAACAGTGGCCGTGCAGATGCTCTTTATTTTAATCTTCCTTATTTGCACCTGTATTTGATAGTGGCTTTCTTCACTTCTCTCCATGTATACAAAACTGCCATAAGCTTCATTCTTCTTCCTTATGAACCTGGGGCAATCTCAGAACAGGATTTAGAGAATGCAATCAATAGGAGTGGGCAAAAAGGAGCGTGGTGTGGCTGTGCCCTCTCTACCACCAGCTGTGTGCTTACATCTTCCCAAAGAGACTCTCTCCAGGACCAGGTCAACATCCACAAATCCATGAACCAGAAAATCAGGAGCCTAAATAATGCCCTCCCTGCTGATGAGGAAAACAATCAAAATTAATCAAGGCTGAGGAAAAGAAGAACCAAAGGCCTGGTTTATGAGTTGTGAGGAGCTGTGATTGCAGTTTTGGCAGCTAAAAGGCTTAAAGCTTTAACCCAGTCTTCTTGCTCCTTTTTCACCTGGAGAAGGGGCTTAAAAGGAGGTGCTGGATTTCGAGTGTTTGTAGGAGATTCCAAACACAGCATAAGCTACCAGTTTGTGAAGAGGAACAACTGGTTTCCTAGTTCATTTCCATGCTGCAATAACCAGTTCCATGACTGAAGTGCAGAATACTTTTAACAAACCAAAGTCCTGGCTTTGTGAACACTTTGAAGCAGGTGCAGCCAGCAGCTTCTTTTCAGAAATTACGAACAAACTGAAGTAATAATGGAGACAGTTCCACTAGCCCACAGCAAGTGCATCAATGATCTAGAGACAGACTCCTCGTCTGGAGTGTGGATTGTGTGACAGACTGTTCAGTACGAAAAACAAAGCATCCTTGCAGAAGCTAATACTTGAATTGACAGGGAGGCTTCGTGCAGCACAGATGGAACACCACTCACTGCACCTACAACTTGTAGATTTCACATGGAATTTCAGTAAGATGAAAAAAAGAAACTGACAAAGCCCGGTCTGTGACAACAATTAAACATGCTTCAGTAAAAATTCATCACTCATGAGAGGTTTGACAGTGTAGGAGGACTAAATAATGCAGACGTTGGAAGCATCAGGCACAATCACTTTTGAATGAATAAGAGCAACAACTACAGGAGTCATAGAAAAAAACAGGAGTTGCACCCCAGTGAAGCAGCAAATCAAAGCCAAGTCTTCCATGAAACTCTAAAACAAGACACAGAGAGAACATCTGGCCATGGACTAGACCTGACAACTTCTCACAGAAGGAAAGAGAAGGCAACTGTGGGAAGGGCTGCATTTTATAACTCAATCTTTATTTCAGACACCCAAACTTAAACCTCGCTTTGCCGTGATTTATCCATAGAGTTAGTTTGTTGTCTTACCGTCTACTTTATTATTTTATTTGTTCTAAAGTCAGAACTTTGTGTGTTAAAATATCTCGGAAATAATAATGAACAAATAAAACAACACACACATACCTTCCATCCCCCCCTTATTTCCTTTGGCACAATATATTTTAAATAACTACATGACACAGAATTAGCAAAACCACGGCTGAAAGCCATTTACAGAGATCAAGTCACAAATGAGAAACGTAGTTTTGAGACATATCCCAGACAGTGTGAAATGTTATGGAGTTTTTATCTCTTGCAATTAAAACCATCAGTCTTAAGGATATATCCCTGGTATCCTGATGGATGTGTGCTGTAAGACATAACCAGAAAGAAGCTCAGGATACCGTGGCTGGTGCCAGCAGAGAGTTAAATCATCTGCATGCTAAGTGTGCAGACAGAGGGAATTTAACAGGAACTTTAAAAACAGAGCAGTGTAGTACAGCAGTGATCAGAGAAGAAGAAAGTGCTTTTCTAGGATCCTGTAGGGTGGGGTTTATTCAGTTGTTGTTTGACATACATGTTCACATTGGGGGCTCGAAATCTCTCGGTTCAAGAGGTTTCATGAGAATCTTTCCCTAAGCCCGACTCTGTCCTGATGGAGGGAAATGT
>PYHW01010145.1:160004-170767 GCA_013186435.1 Turdus rufiventris
AGGACGGGATGGGATGGGATGGGATGGGATGGGATGGGACGGGATGGGATTTCGGGATGGGATGGGATGGGATTTCGGGATGGGATGGGATGGGATTTCGGGATGGGATTTCGGGATGGGATGGGATTTTGGGATGGGATTTTTTATTTTAGAATAACTTTGGCTTTATAAACAGAAACCTGTCTGGTCAAAGCTGCTTCTGGCGTCTCCTCGGGTGCAGAGGAGAGGCCGAGGGACGCTTGGGTGGCCCTGACAGTGTCTGTGCTCAGGAAGCCCACACTGAGCTCAGCTCCCTCCTCGTGCTGGGGCAGAGCCAAAGGCTCAGTTCTGTGCTGGTCATCTGCGGGGGAGTTGGCTTTGCTGCCAGGAGGAGAGTTACACTCTGAGTAACAGCTCAGCCCAGGGGTTGCAGCTGCTCCCTCCTTGTGCTCTGTGCACACATCGAGGGCTCCTGTCCAGGGTGCTGTGGTTTGTGAGCCCGAGAACAACCCCAGAGCAGCAGCTTCTGTCCTCGTGTGAGCCACTAAATCTGTCCTGCTGGAAACAGGATTGATGGGAAGAGAGAAAAGCACGGCCTGAACTCATACTGTAAAACATCTTTATTAGTTCACCGTAGGAATGGAAGTGCAAAAGCTTCCAGATAAAACTCTGCCAAATGAAAAAGACACCCAGGAAAAACAGTCAGGAAGCTGCTTACGAATTGCAAACACCCAGTGCTAAATAACAAAACTCTCAGCTGGGCAAGGAATCCTTCCTGGTGTCCCGTGTTGCTTCACCGTGCCCGGGACTGCTCCGTGGGTGAGGAACCTGCAGGAGCTGTTTGGGGTGAGGCTCTGGCAGCCACCCCGAGCCCTCTTTGGGGTCCTGGCAGCGCTGCCCCCATGCTCAGGGGCTGCAGAAGGAGCTGAGGCTCTGCCCTGATCCCACCTGGAGGGGATGGGCTCAGGATCCTCAGGTACCCGGGGTGCTCTGAGCTGTCTCACCCCTCCAAAACCCATACACATGGGGGTAAAATCCTCCTGCTGCTCCTTCTGCAGGTGGCAAACAAGCAGGAACAGTCCCACAGCGCTTCTCCCTCTCAGCTTATTGCATTGCTGATTCTGCTCCTCTGGAAGCACTTCCTTCCTTCCAGATGCTTCAGGGAGAAACATTTCCTTCCAGTCCAGGGGGTTGTTGAAAAAGGCACCGTTCGATGTTTTTAACGCTTTTAAACAAAGAAAAGCCACTGCATTCACCCCTCCCCTTTTTCTAGCTCATGAATGTTCTAACTCCCATTATCACTAATCACTGCTGAGCAAATTATAACGAATGAAGGAAGGAGCGACCAGAACTGATCCTTTGTCTGGAAATACAAATGGAAGGAGAAGGTTTGGATCTGCTTTTCCAGGACCCCTCTCACCAGGGCCAAGCCCCAGGGTTGGACCCCGCTGAGGGGGTGTTGGCCACGGCCTGGTTGGGAATTTTGGGGGGTTCTCGGTGCGTCCTGACCCTGCACAGGATCTGCCTGCCCAGGGAACACCGGTGTCCCCTCTCTGAGCTCAGCACAGCGAGGCCACGCCAGGTCCGTGTGAGATGAGCCCAGCTCTGCACAGCCCTTGTGTGACAGACAGAGCGTGTCTGTCTGTCTGTCTGTCTGTCTGTCCGGGGGAGCTGCAGCCCCACAGCCCCAGCTGACAGTGCCAGGGGGAGGCCACAGGAAAGTCCCAGGAGTTACTGGGGGTCCTGGCTGTCCTGGCCGGCCTCGTGCGGGTTCTTGCCGTCGTTCTGGATCAGCCGCACGATGTGGGTCAGGTCCAGGCTGCGGGTCAGGATGTCCAGCAGCATCTCGTCCTTCTGCACGCCCTCCATGAACTCCTCCAGGGACAGCTCCCCTGCAGGACACATCCACAGCGTGTCAGAGCCCGGCCGTGCTCGTCTGGGGCAGCACAGCACTGCACAGAGCCTGGACTGGGCTGGAACTGGGCTCTCAGCATTGGAACTGGGCTGGAACTGGGCTGTCAGCACTGGAATTGGGGCTGTCAGCGTGGAAACTGGGCTGGAACTGGGAGCTCAGCATGGAAACTGGGCTGTCAGCATGGAAACTGGGCTAGAACTGGGCTCTCAGCACTGGAACTGGGCTGTCAGGACTGGAACTGGGCTCTCAGCACTGAAATTGGGGCTGTCAGCGTGGAAACTGGGCTCTCAGCACTGGAGTTGGGGTCTCAGCACTGGAACTGGGCTCTCACCACTGAAACTGCGCTCTCACCACTGGAATTGGTGTCTCAGTACTGGGGTTGGGCTCTCAGCACTGGAACTGGGCTCTCAGCACTGGAATTGGGCTCTCAGCACCAGAATTGGGTTCTCAGCACCAGAATTGGGCTCTCAGCACTGGAATTGGGCTCTCAGCACTGGAGTTGGGCTCTCAGCACTGGAACTGGGCTCTCACCACTGGAATTGGGCTCTCAGCACTGGAACTGGGCTCTCAGCACTGGAACTGGGCTCTCAGCACCAGAATTGGGCTCTCAGCACTGGAATTGGGGCTCTCACCACTGAAACTGCGCTCTCACCACTGGAATTGGTGTCTCAGTACTGGGGTTGGGCTCTCACCACTGGAACTGGGCTCTCAGCACTGGAATTGGGCTCTCAGAACTGAAATTGGGCTCTCAGCATTGGAATTGGGCTCTCACCACTGGAATTGGGCTCTCAGCAGCAGAATTGAGCTCTCAGCACTGGAATTGGGCTCTCAGCACTGGAATTGAGCTCTCAGCACTGGAATTGGGCTCTCAGCACCAGAATTGGGCTCTCAGCACTGGAGTTGGGCTCTCAGCACTGGAGTTGGGCTCTCAGCACTGAAATTGGGGCTCTCACCACTGAAATTGGGCTCTCACCACTGAAATTGGGGCTCTCAGCACTGGAATTGGGCTCTCAGCAGCAGAATTGAGCTCTCAGCAGCAGAATTGAGCTCTCAGCACTGCAATTGGGCTCTCAGCACCATGCATTGTGCTCAAACCCCACACAAACCCCATCCAGGGGGTCTGGGGCAGTGTCCCCTCTGGGGATGGGGGGCTCATTCTCCACTGGGTCACCCCTGCCAGCTGTCCCTGTGCTGGTGCTTTGGCACTGGCAGCAGCAGGAGCTGCCCTGGCAGCTGGGGGGCAGGAAGGGGAGGCAGGAGCAGTGGCACTGCCCAGGGGAGGCCTCACCATCTCCGTTGATGTCGATTTTGTCGAACACCATGTCTGTGAACTCCTCTGCCGTCATCTTCTCGTTGCAGCGGTTGATGGATCGGATGGCCTGGGGGGAACGAGGGGCACAGGGATCACTGAGGGCTCTGCAGGTTTGTGTGTGCGTCACAATAAGGGGCCAAATGGCCAAACGTGAGAGGCCAAACCCTTTTTCATGGCTAAAACTTGTTTTCAGGCAGTTAGGCTTCAAAAGGACTAAGTGCTGTCTAGAAAGCTGGAGATTAAGATCACCCAAAAAGGTGAGCAATGCTTTATGAGATTTAGTGGGCATGCTGGGATAAGCCAGAAGCCATTCACCTCTGAAAACCCTTAGATTAAATTCAAGTGTTTATCTGGGCCCCAGTTTCAGAGAAGAGGGTTAAAGAACCTGCCAGGAGAGGACCAGGGGCTGTTGGGGTGTGGAAGCAGAGGGAGGACAGGCAGCAGGTTTGGGACTGGCAGGATTGAGCACTGGGCTGGCGGTTCCTGAGCCAGCCTCTGCTCCCTGCCCATCTGGGCAGCAGTGGAAGAGCTGAGCCCACTCACTTTGATGATGTTCAGCAGCTCAGCCCGGTCGATGCAGCCGTTCCCATCCACATCGTAGAGCTTGAAATACCACCTCAGCTTCTGATCCACCTTCCCCTTCAGCACCAGGCTCAGAGCTGCCACGTACTCCATGAAGTCTATGTAGCCATCCTGAAAGCAGAAGGGCAGAAGCTAAGGTGAGATTAAAAGCAGAGTCAGGCAGAAAAGGATTTTCTTGGTCATTTTTGGAACTGGTGCCTCCACCCTGAGACCAGGGGCTGGTGGAGTGCAGTGGTTGAAGCCAAGGTTCCACCTTGATCTGTGCAAAAATTGTAGAATTATAGAATAAAAAGATCCTAAAGGCTGGGAAAGCCTCCAGGATCACCAGGTCCAGCCTTGGGCTGTGAAACGTTGGGAAGGCACGGGCTGGGTGAGTGGGTCTGGCCTGGGGACTGAGAGCTGCCCTGTGCTCAGGGAATTAACACGCCAGGCATTAATCACCAGCCCAAAGCAGTGGGAATTCAGAGCTCAGAGAGGTTTGTGCAGGTGAACCCTGATAAATTACCCAGCCTCATCCAGCCTGCACACACCTACAGCTCCTCTCTCCTGCCAGGGCTCTCATTCCCAGGAGAGGAATCAATTCAGGAGTCACCCCAGCACTGCTGGCCCCTCGGGCTGGGAAGGTTTCTCTGTCCCCGTGCCATTTCTGTACCTGCTCCACGTTGGGAGCACAAACAGTTTTATCTCTGACTTTGCTGGTTTGCCCACCCCAGCTCACCCCGCGGTGTTTGCGGTGCCAGCTGCGCCCAGGGTGGTGGCAAAGCTGCTGCAGGAGCTCACCGGGCACCAGCTGCCCCCAGACACTGCCCACGGTGCCCACAGAAGGGGGCTGAGATCCCTCCTGCCCAGCAGAGCTTCCCGGGGTGCTTGGAAGGGAAATGGATGCTGCTGTGGGCAGTGGCACTGGGGACACTCCGTGGGCTGGCTCAGCACTGGGTTCAATCATCCTAGGAGCCCTTCCAGCCTCAGCGATTCCATGATTCCCACTGCCAGGGCAGAGCATTAGCCAGGGTTTGTCAATGAGCGCAGGCAGGTTCCAGAGGAGATCATCTGCTTTATCCCACTGCTGCAGGAGCCAGATTAGGGACAAAGAGCGGCTAAGCCCCGTCCCCAGCAGGATTTCCTGTGCATCAATTCCCTTCCCAGGCACGCGTTCAAACAGGGCAGCGAGCAAGGGAAAGGCCAGGGCACAAACCAAACACCTGAAGGATTTAGGGCCTGATGTGCATTTTTGTCAATGGGATTAATGTCACTAAGCCCTTTGGGTCACCATAAAATAGATTCCTCATCTCCCAGGAGGGGCAATTTCAGGTCATTTGCAAATAGAGGAGATGCAGCTTCCTTTTGGGGACACAACATCGATCTGCTCCCTGGCACAGCTCCTGAGCTGGGAGACAGCATTCCCAGATATCTGTTTTGGGGCTGTGTTCCCAAATATTCCCAAATCCCTGCTCTGGGGCTGTGTTCCCAAATCCCTGCTCTGGGGCTGCATTCCCAAATCCCTGTTCTGGGGCTGCATTCCCAAATATTCCCAAATATTCCCAAATATTCCCAAATCTCTGCTCTGGGGCTGTGTTCCCAAATATCCCCAAATCCCTGCTCTGGGGCTGTGTTCCCAAATCTCTACTCTGGGGCTGCATTCCCAAATATCCCCAAATCCCCGCTCTGGGGCTGCATTCCCAAATATCCCCAAATCTCTGCTCTGGGGCTGCATTCCCAAATATCCCCAAATCTCTGCTCTGGGGCTGCATTCCCAAACATTCCCAAATCCCTGCTCCAGTCCTGCCCCGCTCTGGGGTCTGGCACAGCCACAGCCTGCGCTGCAAAGCCTCTCTAGGGAGCTCCGTGGAATAAAATCAATCCCAGGCAATCCATTGACAGTTTCTAACAATGCCAGCAGCCCTCACTGTCCTGCATGAATGCAGCCCTTGTCCTCACAGGGACTGCCACAACATCCAGAGTTTAAGGATTAAAGGGCACTTCATTTTAAAGGGATCAAAGACTGCCAGATAAAACCCCTCTGTTACAAAAGGAAAATATCAGCTCTGGGAGAAGCCTGAGTGTCCTTGCAGAGCAGGCAGTGGCTGAGGAGCTGCTGCTGGCCTGTTTCACCTTCCAGAACGGATCCTACAATCTATGAGGCTGCTGTAAATCAGGCTGTGCATTCTCAGAGCGGTTTGTCCCTCACACCCACCCAGCCCCAGCCCAGGGGATCCCAGAGCACGGCCCTGGGAAGGACAATATTTACCTTATTAAAGTCAAACGTCTCAAACATTTGCTCAACGTATTTGTTCGCTGCCGGACTCAGGTTTTTCAAGCCAAAAAACTGTTTGAACTCATAGAGGGTGAGCTGGCCAGAAGGACACTCTGTCATGAACTTCTTGTACCACTGGTGGCACTCGGTGGTGCTCAGCTCCTCCACGGTTTTCCCGTCCATGTTCCCCATCTCCACACCAAGCGCTGGTCCCTTTGCAGCCAAAAACGGAGGCTTTGGGAAATTTAGGAAAAATAAAAAAAGTCACGATTTTGCTTCTTGCCTTCAAAATCCAGGTGTCATCAGGAAAAGCCAAATTTCCTGGTGCTGTACAGATCCCAGGGGTGACGGAGACTCCTCTTCCTGGGAAAAGCCAAGAGCACAGAACCCTCTTTGCAGGGGAAGGTGACATTTAAATATCCAGCAAATCCCTGCCCAGCCAATGGGGCTGGCGTGGGGGTGGTGGGCTCCTGCCAGGCATTAAGAGTTCAGGGTTAAAATAGAAAAGAGGTAAAATGGGGAAGTCTTGCAGATTACAGGCCCAGCAGGAGATTAGGAGGGTGGAATTTTCTCTGTGATGAGCTAATCTCTTAATCCACTTCATTTATCGTTTTGGGGGGGCTGCAGCAACTTTTGCATCAGAACCAGAGTAAGAAGAATGAGAGAAAAATACTTTGAGTCCTTTGTGGCTGCTTTTTGCTTTGCCTTCACCTCACTCTGCCAGAGGATTCCTGAGGGGCTCTAGAGCCTGGAATTCAGGGAGAGGAGAGGAGAGTGTCCCTTCGGCTCCTGGAAGAGACCAGGAGGGTAAATTTGGTGTGAAGAGACAAATATAGAAACATAATTGCTTGGAAGGTAAAGGTTTAAGTGCTTTAATTTCAGACAGCAGGAAGGGGAAGGGCCCTGTCCCCCCAGGGTTCCATGTCCAGTCTTGGTTCTGATAATTGAGTGGTTTTTCCTCAAAATCGTCCCACTGTCTGCCCACCCCAGCAGCGTGTCCTGGCTGCTGCGTTACAGACTCAGCTCACACCAGAGGAGTTAAATTCAGCTTCAGTTTTCACTGATGATGGATTACTGTGAAAAACTACTATGAAAAATTCTCCATGTAAATACAACCAAACCCAAGGCTGTTTTCACTTTGAGGGACAGAAGTACTCAGGAATAAATTATGCTCGTGACTAAATGAATGAGTGAATGTGAATGGTTGTGAGTGCAGGGTCTGTCCCACAGGGACTTCATCCATAACACCCAGTTTGTACCTCAGAATTGCAGTTATCTAACAGGTGATAGAGCCCCATATTCCTCCTCACTTAGTAACTTAGGAAGAACTCTGCTAAAAAAAGCAGCATTACACAATGGTAAAACACTTACGGAAAAGGAATTAAGCTGAGGAGCGCTAATTGGATGTGCTAATTCTGCCCTCCCAGCGGGCCCTGTTGTGCAAGGGGAAGCTGCAGAGATGCTGAGCCCCAGCCCAGGCTGAGCTGAGCCCCAGCCCAGGCTGAGCTGAGCCAGGTGAGCCGGGTTCACTCCGTGCCCTGTGCTGGGACACCCAGAGCGGCTCTGCAGGACGAGCTGGACGGGCTTTTACAGCAAAATCCACGCTGCATATTTTGCTGGGGAGCAGCAGCACGGCCTCTCCACCCAGCCCTGGCCCTGCCCCAGCACCGAGGGGACACCGAGGGGACATTGCGGTGACACTGAGGGGACACCAAGGTGACACCAAGGGGACACCGAGGGGACGCTGAGGGGACACTGAGGGGACACCAAGGTGACACTGAGGGGACACTGAGGGGACACTGAGGGGACGCTGAGGGGACACAGCTGCTCTCCAGGGTTTATTGCCCGGCTGTGTGACCCCGCTATGGTTTGGGGCGGTAGAAGGTTCTCCACCTCGTGGGGCTGTGTGACCCCGCTATGGCTTGGGGCGGTAGCAGGTTCTCCACCTCGTGGGGCTGCAGCTCTGCAGGTCGCTGCGGGGCCGGCCGTGCCGCGCGCCCTCGCGGAATCGGAAGCCGCAGAAGGGTTTGTGCGTGGTGCAGAACGGGGCCAGCGAGTTGGGCCACTCAGGGCGGTAGAAAACGAACTGGAAGGAGCTGAGGGGGCGGCCCCCGGGGTGGACAACCACGGGCACCAGGCCAGAGTCCCACAGAGGCGGCCGGTTCCTCAGACTGGTAGGTGCCTTGGTCATCCCTTTTTCCTTCTCCATTCTTTTGGTCTCCTGTGGTTCTTTCCAGGGATTTCTGGTGTTTTAGCCACCTGTGGAGCAAAGGAGACAGAGAAATGTGTGGGAATGGCCCCCAGCCCTCGCCATCCCCACCAGGAGAGCCTGGGCAGCTCCTGCCAGGGCAGGCAGGGCAGCACTGAGGAGCCAGGGCTTTGTATCCTTGGCCAAAAACCCTTTGCATCCTTGGCCAAAAACCTGAGCTGGTGCTGCCTAAAAAGAATGGGAGGTTAAACCCAAATGATGCTCTGGAAACATGGAAGTGACTGCAAACAAATGCTGAGAGAATATGAGCAATGAGACACAGAGGACTGGATTCTTCACTCCCAGTCCCAACAGATAAATCCAGCAGCACAATCCTGGTAAAGCTGTCACCAACCCCAGCCGTGGCAAACCTGCCTTGAAAAGCAAGACAATCTGACCCGAGAGGACACAGCAGAGCTGGCAGGACCTGGCTCTGTCCTGTGGAGCAGCTCAGCAGCTCTGGGTCCCTCTGCAGGGCCCCCACACCTCCCTGAGCCCCCTCCCGCTCTGGGAATCGCTCCCAGCAAATCTCCAAACAGATTTTCCCCCCAAAAATGCAAAGGCTCCACACAGGGCACAAGGAGCAGGGAAATGTTTTTCCTGAGCATTTACAAGAGCCCTTTGCAGAGGAGGGGTGGACAGGAGCCCCAAGACACACGGGCTGACCCGTGACCAGGGCTGTGCTTGGCTGCACAGGTATTCCTGCTGCTGTTACCTAAGCATGACTCAGTTCTCGTGTTTTCATTGACGACACCTCTGTGCAGAGGAAGCTGCCTCTTCCCTCAGCAATTAGCTACTCTACTCCTGTCCTAAATAAATGCTTAGCTGGTTGCTTATTTTTAACCATGTAAAGAGGTTTCCTACTTTCCATGACGTACTTGGCGCTATTTCTGTTCTCTGGCTACTAAACCTATTAGAAGGGGAATGCCTGCAGATTGTTTGAAATCTCCTTAAAGCCTTGGAGGGGAATCACCACATCCCTACAGGTTCACACCTCTTTTTGTCGCTCCTTTCTCCAGGGCAGATGCCAAATGCCTAGAGTTATTTCAGGAGTTATTTCAGCAGGTGCTGCCACAAGGAAACCTCAGTCCATTTTCCCCCAGGGGATCCAATACTGGGATTTTGACTCCTGAAAATCAGATTTAGTACCAGCACAGCCATTTCTGTGAGGTTTGTGCACCCCTTCTCTGGATTTAGTTTGTTCAGGAGCTGCTGGTTTCACACACGTGTGTGCCGGTGGCTCCTGGCCATTCTCACTTCAGGAGGGACAAGTACACACACGACTGTGCTGATGCTGTGCACCCACCCAGCAGCAGCACTAAAGTCATTAATCTCTGCATTTGGGGCGTGCAGGGGAGGCTGGAGCTGCCCTGGCAGATCGCTAAGTCATGCAGATGCCTTCAAGATGAGCAGGGCTGGCAGGGCTGGACCCTGCAGTGCCCTCAGCCAGGGGCAGGTCCCGAGCAGGGCGTGCTGAGCTCGGGCTCTGCTTCTGCCCCGGGGCTCCTGCTCAGCCTCTGGGGCACCTGGAGCTGTGCAGGAACCTCCTCCTGCCCGGTGAATGCACCTGCTTGCGTGATCCCTGCCTTGCAGGGGAAGCACCAGCTTAAGGTCCCGCTGCTATTTATGGCCCTGCCAGAGCTCGGTGCCTGAATGAAGAGTCCCAGGTAATCCTGCTGCAGCCGTTCCTACGTAGAGAGATCCCTAATCCCTCCCAAAGTGCCTGGTGTTCGTCACAGCAAAGCCCCCAGGTGGCTCCCAGGGAAAGGCTGGAAAGGCTCAGAAACTGGGGAAGCAGGAAGGTTTGAGGGGTGCTGCTGGGAGCACGGGATGTGTCCTGTCCCTGCTCAGGCACTGTCCCCACACCAGCACCGTCCATCCTGTCCTGTCCTGTCCCTCAGAGCCATCCAGGATCCATCCAGGAGCCATCCAGGACACCACGTGCAGTCTGCTCAGAGCTCTCAGCAGCACAGGGGCAGAGCTGGCTGACAGCACCAGCAGGATTTGCACAGCAGGGATGGGCTGGAGCATCTCACTGACATCACTGGGACCTGTCAGGCCGGCCACCCTCGGGGCAAGGACCTGCAGCCCACGGGAAGGGGACATGGGCAGGGACTGTCCTCACCTGGACACGCACCTGGGAGGTGTTCTTGGGGATGGAGGCCCTGGGGTGTGGGGCTGCCTGGGGTGGAGGCAGGAGACAGCCCTGGGCAGGGCAGGGCAGGGCAGGGCTGTCAGGGCTCTGGGGCCATTGTGACCACGGGACCATTGTGACCACGGGACCATTGTGACCACAGGATCTTCGTGACCACAAGGCCTTTGTGACCACGGGGTGTCCCCAGGGTGCCAGGTGTCACAGTGGGGCTGGGCAGAGCAGGGGGTGCAGAGGAGTGCAGGGGGACCAGGATGTCCAGCCTGGGCACAGGGCACAGCCAGGCTCTGCAGGACACTCTGCTGGCCCCTGTCCCCTCTG
>PYHW01010145.1:195816-208019 GCA_013186435.1 Turdus rufiventris
CCCAGGGAAGGATGTGGGACAAGGGAGAGGGGACAGACACATCCCAGGCTAAGATGAGGGACAGGAGACCCCAGAGAAGGATGCGGGACAAGGCAGAGGGAACAGACACGCCCCAGGGAAGGATGCTGGACAGGGGACCCCAGCGAGGGATGCAGGACAAGGGAAAGGGGACAGGCACATCCCAGGCTAGGATGGGGGACAGGAGACCCCAGGGAAGGATGTGGGACATGGGAGAGGGGACAGGCACACCCTAGCGAGGGATGCAGGACACGGGAGAAGGGACAGACACGCCCCAGTGAAGGATGCAGAATGTCCCCATCGCTCACCGGAGTCGGAGGCCACCAGGATGCCCCTGTCCGCCAGCCAGCACAGGTCGGCCACCCCCGCCTCGGTCTGCACGCCGGCGGTGCAGAAGCCCTCGCTGGGGGCGCGCCGGGGCTCGGCGAACACCCACAGCGAGCCGGTCCAGCAGCGCCCGTTCAGCCCGGAGGCGCCCAGCAGCAGGGCCCCGTCTGCGGGAGAGACACGAGGGGAGGCGCGGGGAGCAGCGCGGGGATCCCCCGGGCAGGGCCGAGGGTCCCGGGCCCCACCGGGCGCCCCGCGCCGCCGCCCCGCTACCTGCGCGGTAACGCGCGCGCTCCAGGTGCCGCTCCATGCAGGCGGGCGCGTTGGGCGGGATGTTCCACTCGGGGGCGGCCTCGGCCGCCGGCTCGCCATCCACCGAGGCCGCGGGCGCCGCGGTGTCGGGCGGGGCGGGCGGCGGGGCCGCCTGGGGCAGCGGCAGCGGCGGCGGCAGCGGCTCCTCCATGGCGGCGGCGGCGGCGGGGCCGGCGGCGCCCCCACGTGTCTCCCGCCGCCGCCTCCTCTCGCGAGAGCGCGGGGAAGGCGGGCGCGGCGCGGGCGCTCTCGCGAGATCGCGCCGCCATCTCAGCGCCCGGCGGCGGCGGTCACCGAGCGGGCCAGCCTGACCGGGACAGCCGTGACCGCGACAGCCTGACCGGGACCCTGCTGCCGCTCCGCACCGCCCTGCCCCGCTGCCATGCTGTCCCGCCTCGTCCTGCGCGCCGGTGAGCCGCGGCAGTGCCGCTGTGGGGAGCGGGAGGCGGGCGGGGGGTGCTGGCCCAGCTCTGCCCTGACGCGCTCTCTGCCCTCTCGTCCCCTCAGCCCCCGCCGCGCTGAGGGCGCTGCCGCCGCCCGTCGCCGTGGGGTGAGTACCGGGGGAGCCCCTCGCACACCGGCCGGGATTTGTGTTTGAACAGCGTTATTCTGGGGTTTTTTATCTTATTTTGTTCATTCATATTGTGGGAGTGTAAATTAGGGACGGTGGGAAGGAGCATCTGGAGGTTATCTAGTCCCACCCCCTTCCAGAAAGGAGGTGTGTCCAGCAAAGGCTGCCTTAGAATCACCGAGTAATTTGGGTCTGAAAAGATGTTAAAGTTCATCCTGTTCCACCGCCTGCCATGGACAGGGACACTCTCCACTAGAGCCTGCCCTTGGACCCTGTGCCCGGCCTCACCAGTCACCTTATTTAATTGAAAATTGGTGTTTGAGCCTCATCTAAGGGTGGTTTGGGGGGCTGTTTCTGTCTGTTTTTAAATAACAATAATAACTGAAATGTTCTCCTTATTCACAGGGTGTTGCACACCACAAGACCACTACACACAACTCAGCAGAGTTTGGCTCCTGTGCCACCTCTGCCTGAGAAGGGAGGAGAAGTTCGTCATGGTTTGATCCCTGAAGAGTTTTTCCAGTTTCTCTATCCTAAAACAGGAGTTACAGGTTAATATAGACTTTCACCATTTTTAACTGTGCTAATGTGGTTCTGTTCACCAGTTCTGGCTGCTGAAAAGGTGAAGTTTTATTGAAAATGAGTATTTTGCATGTGCAGGTTGTGAAGAAATCTGAACTCTCGCTCTGAAGTTAGGCACCTAATGGTTGAAAGAATTCCATGAGCCTGATTTTACTAAAGATTTAGTTGTCTGTTGGTCCTTAAAACATTTAAATGGGGAATTGTGAATGAGCATGAACGTGTTTCTGAATGAGCAGAAGCAGCAGGTCCCATGGCAGGTGCAAGCTGCTTCCACTTCTACGGAGATTCCTTGTGGCACCTTTCCCAGGTGGAACTGTGGCTCTGCTTTTTGTCCTGGTGGAATAGAACAAGAGCACTTCTTCCTGACCTTGGGAGCCTTTGAAGGAGCTCCCTCTTAGGTACTGGAGTTTGTTATGCTTTATCCAAGCAATGCTGCCTTGTTTCTTCTGTAGGGCCCTACATGTTGGGCACTGGCCTCCTGCTCTACCTCCTTTCCAAGGAGATCTACGTTGTTAACCACGAGACAGCAGCAGCCGCCTGCATACTCACAGTCATCATTTATGGCATCAAGAAGTTCGGGGGTGATGTCGCAGCTTTTGCTGACAAACTCAACGAGGTAACAGAGAAACTGCAATTTGACTTTGTAGTCATTAGTAAGGAATGGTTCTGTTGAAGTCCAGCTGGGTTCAGACTGGCAGAGGGCAGGGTCAGATGGGATGCTGGGGAGGAATTCTTCCCTCTCAGGGTGGGGATGCAGAGGTTGCCCAGAGCAGCTGTGGCTGCCCCTGGATCCCTGGGAGCACCCAGGGCTAGGATGGACATTGGGGCTTGGAGCAGCCTGGGACAGTGGGAGCTGTCCCTGCCATGGTAGGGGTAGGATTGGATGGGATTTAAGTTCCCTTCCAGCCCAAACCAGTCTGGAATTCCATGACTGATTGTGAGCCCTCGTTCTTCTCTGCTACCATAACCTCAGCCTGGCACAGGGCAGGTCACACAGACATTTCTCACAGCTTCATGCAACATTTCAGGATTCATTGCAGCTCACTTGTTTTCCTTGCATCTGACTGAATTGTGGAATTCTTTCCTTCTTTCAGGAGAAACTGGCCTCAGCTAAGGCCATGAAGAACGACTCCATTGAGATGCTGCAGAAGGCCATCGAGGAGGAGAAGAAGGAGCAGTGGAGGGCAGAGGGCCACAGTTATCTCTTCGATGCCAAGCGGGTGAGCAGGGCAGCACTGCTGGGCTCGGTGCAGGGCTCAGTGCAGGGCAGCACTGCTGGGCTCGGTGCAGGGCTCAGTGCAGGGCAGCACTGCTGGGCTCAGTGCATTGCAGCCCTGCTGTGCCCCTGGCAGAGTGTGTTGTGCCAGACATGAGCCTGGTGTCTCCACTCCTGCAGAACAACATTGCCATGCTGCTGGAAACCAACTACCGGGAGCGCCTGCTGATGGTGTACAACGAGGTGAAGAAGAGGCTGGACTACCAGGTGGCCATGCAGAACCTGAAGCGGCAGAAGGAGCAGGACCACATGATCCAGTGGGTGGAGAAGAGCGTTATTCAGAGCATCACACCTCAGCAGGTACTTGCTCCGTTTTTCCTGCTTTTGGTTTCAGCCTGCACAGATTTGCTGTTCAGGGCTCCTGGGCTGGTGGGTAACCTTGGTCAGGGGTGCGACTGGATGAGCTCTGAGATCCCTTCCAGCCCAAACCTGCTGGGATTCCATGAATCTGTGCTTTGTGGGATGTGAATCTCTGCCTTCATGAGCCACAATTGCATCCCTCTGAAGCAGTACTTGTAGGGGTTTATCTCAAATGCGCCTGGATGTCTATCTCGTGTGTTGAAATGTCTCCTGAAGGCCGTTTCCTGTCTCTTGCAGCAGAAGGAAAGCATTGCCAAGTGCATCCTGGACCTGAAGGCGCTGTCCAAGAGCGCCCACGCAGCCGTGTGAGCAACCTGAGCCACTGGCATGTCCCAGTACCTCCTGTTGGAAACTGTGTCTCTAAAATATCATTAAACACACAAAAAAAGCCTTCTGCTGTCTCTCACTACCAACAGTCCCTGTCTGTTTGTGTCTGCAGTCACTGGATGGTCACAGCAACCACTTCAGCTGGTTTGTGGTGGGGGAGGAGTTGAAACCACAGTGTGTGAGATGCTCTTGGATTCCCTGGTTGGTCACGAGCACTTCAAGGATACAGAACTTCACAGAGAAAAGTTCTGGTGCTGAGCCTGATCCTTGTGTTAGAGTTCTGAGTGAAAGTCACCCCAGATACCAGCTGTCCTTGTACACATTTTAGAATCAGGATGATTTGTGCTCCCATTCACCTGGCCCTGTGCTGGAGGGGTCTGAGTGAATGTTCCTGTTCCCTAAAGGAGCTGGAAATCCCCTTTGACCAGAAAGCCTCGTGCAGTGTTGAAAGTGTTTGGGTTCTGGGAAGAGCGATTGGGCAGGAAATGTGTCAAAAGCATGTGAAAAACTTTCCCTCAGCTGACTCTCACTGCTCAGTCTAAAGCAGGGAAATGGGTAAGATCATTCCACAGGAGTTTTTCTGGACTTTGATAAGTCTCTTCATTTTCTTTTCATAGGAAACTTTTCCCTGAAGGAATTGTTTAAAACTCAAAAACCCCAGCAAAGCACCCACAGGAATAAACTCCTCCTGTGTGTCTGAGATGTGATTTATGTAGTCCATAAATCCACGTGGGGCAGACTGGGGTGCCTGCAATCCCATCGCTCAGTGGGGTCAGGAAACACAATTTTCTTACACCTCAGTTCACCAAAATGCTGTTCTGTAGAGGCAAGAACCTTCCTTCAACCCACCTAAGCTGAAGCTGCCTTACTTTTTTTTAGATTAACAGTTCCAAAGAATGCAGGTGTCTTTCATGGTTTCCTGTTTCTTGTCAATTTAAATAATGAAAAAGTGAAGTTGCTTAACTTCCACAATTGTGCAAGCCCACGTCTGATTGACATCTGAGCTTTTAACTGGTGTGACAAATGCTCCTCACAAAGCAAGAGGTTAAACTCGTGTGCTGATACCTGGGGAGTTTTCCAGCAGCCCCTCCATGCTGGGAGGTAAGATGGAGCTGAATCATTTCTTGTTTCTTCCATTACTGCAAGCACAGCACCCTGTGAGGTTTGGTGTGGGAAACTGGGAGGTTTCAAGGTTTGACTCCTGGAATGTGGCAACAATGGGACGCAGCAGGAAAGTGGCAGCAGCAGAGAGCCGGGTGTTTCTTTTCATGTTGTAAATTTTTCACATTATTCACAATCCACAGTTTGCAAAGCCTGTGGTGAGAAATGCCAGCGTAGGGGTTTTGTAGCAGAATATCTGCAAGAATCCTTATCTCTAAGATTTCACACCCAAATTTGAGAAATAAGTTGCTGTTCCTGTTTTGGTGGGAAAAGTCAATTTAACTTAAACAGAAACATCAAGGGAGGAACTTTTCAAAGCTGTGGCTGATTATGAAAATGTTTGTAGTGTTTCAGTTGCTGTAAAAATCATCCTGTAGGTGCTTTTTAGTTATAAAATATCCTCCATTTTCTGGGTGGGGAAGGTGCCATGCCCGTCAGGGGGCAGTGAATTCCTGCTCAGGAGCAAGACACTGGGAAGGGGCTGATGCTGAGGAACTGCCTTTGAGTGGCTTTGTGCCACTTCTATAAATTTCCAAGAAATGGATAAAAACTAAATCAAGTCTTTTGAGGTAGAAGAGAATGGCAGGTTTGTTTTGCTGGTGTGTATATCTATGTAAATATCACTTTTCCCTTTCTTTCAGCTTCTCTTTCTGTCAGTTAATGTTCTGAGAGAATGGGAGGCTCTAACTCCAAGACAACTACAGGTATTTTATTTTTTCAAGACTTTCCTTGGCTGCAGTCCTGACTGAGCGCAGGGGCTGCTCTGGGGGAGGCTCAGCACAGGGGTGTTTGGGGGAAGAACTGCATGGCTGCCAGAGGCTGAACAGCAGAACTTTCCTGTCTGCTGGTTCTACTTTCAGACAGACTGTACAGACACAGCCTCTGTGCTTCTGGGTGCTTGTGGTACCACTGGAGAAACATGCACGTCTTAAAACAAGCTTGTGGTTATTTTTTTTTCTATTGCAGTTTCACCAAAACCCATTTCCACTACTACCACTGTCCCCAGCACTGTCCCCACCACTGTCCCCACCACTACAGCTGTTCTCAGAGCTACAGAAGTCACATGCTGGACTGATAAGTAAATGCTGCACCTTTTTTTCCTGATTTCAAACCCAGAGTTCCCTGAGACTGCAGCCTCCTTCTGCAAGGGAAGGGTTATGTATCACATATTTAACATCTTGGGGGGTTAACATTTGGTTATAATTCCCTAGTCTGTGCACTGGATGGGTGATTCCTCGAGATGCTCAATGCAGATGCACACGTGTTAATCTCATGGGGCTGGGGATAAATATTGCACTCCATAAAGTTTGGTGAGTTTGAGCACTACTGAGGTTTCAATCCCTCTGTTGAAACTGGGGGTTCTGACAGGATTTTCTGTGTGTCAACAGCCGTGAAATATTGTACATGTCACTGGCCTTCGTCTGTGGCGTCCTTGTGACTGTCTTGGTTTTTGCAATCATCTGCCTCTTCAGGAAAAGTGAGTGACACAGTGCAGGGCGTAACAGCAGAGTGATGGTGACTGCAGGAGTTACTTAGAAAGTGGCTCAAGTGACGTCTGTGTTGATGAGCAGCTCATCCTTGGCAGTAACTCCTCATCAATCATCCCAGCTGTGCTTTAGGAAAGATTCACTTTGCCACTGAGGAGCTGTGGGGATTTTTGTTGGTTGTGGGCTTTTCTCATCCTAATCCTGGCCACACCGAATTCCTCAGTCCCTTTCATCCTGGCCACTTGCAGCAGGAGGGCAGGGGCTGGGCAGCCCAGGCTGGCACTTTGCAGTGCAGGTCTGTGACAGAGGTCACACATCCCCTGCCAGCCTCCCCTCTCCAGCCTCCCTGGCACCGCTGTCCCCAAACACAACAGCTGAGACTGCATCCTTTTCCTTCCTAGGTTATAAAAGAGCCCACCCAAATTTACAAGAGGAAACCTTCTCCCAGGTGGCAGCCGAGGAATTTGTTAGGAACAGCCAGGTGAATGTCCCAACTGAAATTTCTAATGCTTTCTGCAGATATTTCACATTCTGCACTCTCTAATGTGGCTTCTCTCACACCCCCAGAACGAAGTGACCTACAGCACCCTGGTGTTCCAGCAGGGCAGGACACCACTGCCTGTGTGATGAGGATGTTCCCAATGAAATAAAAATGTTCCCACTTTCTGGCCATCAGAAGCCACGAGGATGTCACACCATGGGAGTGCCCCCGTGCCCTCTGTAACACAGCTCTTGTAGTTATGGTGGCAAACTCTTTCCTGTTCCAAAGTGGCTGCCACCAGCTCTGGGCAAATGGAGAGCTGTTCTACAAATGGAGAGTTGTTCTGCAGGACTTCCTCATCTGCAGAAATCTCCCTGCCCTTGTCAAGTTTCCGTTTGTGAGAGCTACCGGAGAGAATTGAGAAATAAAAATGTTTCTCTGCATCTATTCATGTCTGTGCCCTTGTGTTTCCCTTTTCTGCCACCAACTCTAACATTTTATATTGGGTTTTTTATTGCCAAGTGCTCTTCTTAGTGATTTTCTGTTATTAAAGTGATGATAATGAAATGTTTGTATGCAAATCTCTGCTTCCTGGTCGGGTCCCATGAAATAAATGCACAATGACAGTGTGACAGCCAAAATCTCTGGAAACGTTCATTGACGTGTTACTGCCCACAGTGTTGTAAGTGCAGGGTGAAAATCGTTCCCTTTTCATGAAGTGGCTGAGTCAGAGAGGAGGAGCAGGAGGTGCCACCTGATGGCAGCACCAGGCCGAGGACGGGACGGGACCGGACGGGCTGGGGCTCCCTGAGCAGCCCCGGAGGCTCCAGCCCCGAGCAGGGCTCGAGTTCTGCCAGTCCCAGCTCTGCCAGTCCCGGGTCCCGAGCAGGGCTCAAGGTCTGCCAGCCCCACTGCCAGTCCCAGCTCTGCCAGCCCCGGCTCTGCCAGCCCCACTGCCAGTCCCAGCTCTGCCAGTCCCACTGCCAGTCCTGGGCTCAAGCTCTGCCAGTCTTGGGCTCTAGCTCTGCCAGCCCCACTGCCAGTCCTAGCTCTGGTTCTGCCAGTCCTAGCTCTGCCAACCCTGCTACCAGTGCCAGATCTGCCAGCCCCGGTACCAGTCCTGGGCTCCAGCTCTGCCAGTCCCGGCTCTGCCAGCCCCAATGCCAGTCCTGAGCTCTGGTTTTGCCAGCCCCACTGCCAGTCCTGGGCTCCAGCTCTGCCAGTCCCAGCTCTGCCAGCCTCAGTGCCAGTCCTGCCTCCCCTCCCAGCAGTGCTGGCATCTCAAGGGTCACTGAAAAGTGTGACCAGACGCTCTGAAATTTGATGGTGTGGGTTTGGCCACAGACTTTCTCACAGGGTCAGCAGAACTTCTTGTGGTTTTTGTTTGGCTGTCCTCTGCTCTCACCTCAGTCGAGGCGGTTCCTCCAAGCTCTGTGTAAGAGAAAACAGGGGGAGCATCTCCCTCCCTCCCTCGCTGAGCTGGGGGCTGGGGTCCCTCGGGTGAGATGGGACTGCTCAGCTTTGCTCTCAGTCCTCTCTGCTCTCCCTCCATATCCTTGTGCCTCCTCCCTTGGAGTTTGCTCAGCAGCCTGCCAGGGGTTTGGTGCAGTGCTGCTCCTCTTCCCTCAGTTTATCCAAAACACATCAGCAGAGTTCCCTGTGCATCGTTCTAACAAACAACTCGCTGGTCTTTAGGCTCTTTAGCAGTGGGTCCATCACTGCTCACAGGAGAGCCTGCAGCAGTTCTGATATTCTGATATTCCGATATTCTGATATTCCGATATTCAGATATTCAGATATTCAGATATTCAGATATTCTGATATTCTGATATTCAGATATTCTGATATTCTGATATTCTGATATTCTGATATTCCGATATTCTGGTATTCTGATATTCTGATATTCTGATATTCAGATATTCTGATATTCTGATATTCTGATATTCCGATATTCTGATATTCTGATATTCTGGTGCAGTGGCTTCCTTTGGCTTGTTTATCGAGAGAGCTGAGCTGAGTGGGCAGAGCTTTGGCCTGGGACAGGGGTTACCTCAGATGAGAAATGAGATGCCTGAACTCAGCTAGGGGAGCAGATGCCAACACTCTCTAAGTGAGGAACAGAATGATGCCCTCCCTTTTCTGCCTTTTCTAGACCACTTTTATTATCTGAAGATGGGGAGAAGAGCCTGGCCTTTAACAACCTCTTTTCAGTTCAACCCACGTTCCCTAAATAAGGAATAAATAAGGGCTAAGTAAGGGCTGTGTCAGCTGTGGTGTAACAATTACTGCAGCCTCTGTGCATGCCAGGCAGGACTGACTGAAACTGGGCAGGTTTTTTGATTGTCATGGGAGGACTCAGCAGGCCAAAATAATGTAAAATCCATCTACTATTTATTATTACTGATGAAAATGTGACAACACTGGCTGAAGCACAAGCTGATCAGAGTCAAGTTTAGTCTGAATGGACAGACAAGCCAAATGGTGTGAGAACAGTGAGTGAGCTTGTGAGCTCTTGGATTATGAACAGTAAAGAACACAACCTGCTTTTCAATCAACTCAACCAATCCTCATGTTAAAAAAACCCCAAACCCCCAACCAGACAAAATTTCTATTTTCTGTATTTAGGAATTATATTACATAAAGACATATATTCACAAACAGCTTTAGAGGAGCTTCAGACCCACAGGTCCTGCAGTTTCACAAGAGTTTCTTAGCAAAGCCAGGTGGTTGCTCAGTGCCCTGGTACCCACTGGCAGGTGCAACCTTCATTTATGACTGTGGGTCTGTAGTTTGCTCTGTAAGATCTGGGTCTGGGTTTTTGCGCAGGATGTAGGTCCTTAAAATTAAAAGGTATGTGGTTTTGAACTTCTTTATCTTGTAGGCATAGATAATGGGGTTCATGGCAGAATTGGCATGGGATAAGAGGATTGCCAAGTAAATCAAATACCGGGGGATCTGAGACTCAGGGTAAAAATACAAAATGCAGTTTATAATGCACAGAGGCAGCCAGGAGATTGCAAACAGGAAGAGAACAAGCGCAAGAGACTTGGCCGTCTTGAACTCCTGGCCGTAGAAAGCCCCAGCCCCTCTGACACTGGAG
The DNA here is from genome assembly GCA_013186435.1 of Turdus rufiventris. NCBI lineage: Eukaryota > Metazoa > Chordata > Aves > Passeriformes > Turdidae > Turdus > Turdus rufiventris. The sequence goes on from PYHW01010145.1 coordinate 205,819, forward strand.
CCTTGGCTGAGCTTTGTGTGGATGATGTAGAAGATCTCGGCGTACAGAGCGCACATGATGAGCAGGGGCGCCAGGGTGCAGGTGAAGAAGCAGAAGTACACCATGTAATCCATCCTCATCACCGCCATGAACTGGCAGGGCAGGGACCCGGAGCTCCTGGGGGCTGCCTTGTTCCAGCCAAACATGGGGATGAGCCCTCCCAGCAGGGACAGGGACCAGCACAGCCCCAGGGCCCACCAAACCCTCCTCTCTGTCGTGATGGTTTTATATCTGCAGGGGAAGAAATCCCAGCTCGTGTTAAACAGAAGCGTTTTAAAGTAGTTAAGGATGGAGTTGTCTGTTCAGGTACTGCAGGATGATCGTTAGAAACTGAACCATTAACTTTGTTTGGTGGGGAAACCAAATTTCACCTTGAGACAAGCCCCAACTCTTCATTTGTAACAGTTTCTTTGCAGCATCAGTAAGAACTTAAGTGCTTAAGTTCCCTTGTTTAAAATTGGATGTTTAATCTATTTTATTTCTTGTTTCATTATGATCTTAGTTCTCCTCTTGCCAGGATATTGCTTTGCTGCTCTTGGCAGTCCTATCTCACTTCTTGGCTTCCTTGGGTGTACCTTCCTCTTTTTATTTGGTTTATGCTATTTGGAGGGCTAAAATTCATTCTTCAGCTTCACAGGTCCTTTTCCATTATAAAATATGATTTCTTGGATGCGTGAGGTTATACTTTGCTTTTCTAGCTTGTCTATTTTTCATTTAAATGAAACAATGAGTGACTTCAGTTAACTGTTATTAAGTTTGTTACTGCTTTTGTATTTTCAGCAAATACTAAAAGGAATTTTATTTAAAAGGCAAGCTCAGAGATCTTAGAAAAACCCAATAACCCACTCAGCATCCTGTGCAATGAACCAAACTGCAAACTCAAGTTTGCCACAGAGCATCCTGTGAATTGTGATCAGCGATAACCCCGAGAGCGCCGAGCTGCTCCGAGCGCCCCGCGGAGCTCAGCTCAGGTGGGCTCGGCCACAAGCACCGCAAGGAATGGAAGGTTAGAAGGGAGGGCAGAGCAGTGGGGACGCCTCACCTGGTGGGCAGCTTGACTCGCAGGTACCTGTCGATGGCGATGGCCAGCAGGGACAGGATGGAGGCGTTGGTGAACACCACCAGCAGGCAGCACATCAGCAGGCAGCCGTAGGCGGGCATGGCGATGCCCAGGCTCACCACCACGGCCAGGGGCATGACCAGCAGCCCCACGGCCACGTCGGCCAGCGCCAGGGAGGCGATGAAGTAGAGCGTGGTGTTCTGCAGAGCCTGCAGCCTCACCACCCAGATCACCAGGACGTTGCCCAGCGTGGCGAGCAAAGCCACCAGGCACTCGGTGCCGATGTAAATCCCGTCCAGGCTGCTCAGGGCCAGGCTGCTGTTGGGCATGGTGAGCGTCTGCAGCTGCTCCTGCCCCGGCTGCGGAAGGAAACGTGGGCATCGATGGCCACGTGCGGGGTCTGCAGTGTCTGCTGCTCGGCCCAGAGATCCTCCAGCATCCTCTGCGCTATTTCATGTCCTCAGTGCTCAGGCAGCAAACCAGCCGCGGTTATCTCAGCGCTCAGGAGCTCTTCCCCTCTCTGCAGACCCCTCCTGAAGCTCAGTGCATCCCTTCAGCAGCCTCGAGCCAGCAAAGTGCTGTGGGAAATGTTCTGAAGGGACAACGTGGGAAAGCTTCCACAGCCCTTCTTAGCAGCAGCTTATAAAGAAATAGTTTTACAGGTTCCTCTTTCAAGCTCTTTTCTTGACAAACAAAAATGTCAACAGCAGTTGGCTGCAAAGCTGCCACTTATCAGTCCAGTTAATCTCTGCAGTCAGTGTCACAACTGAGGCAGCTCAGGGGCTTTGAAGGAGCTGCATTAAAAACAGAAGGTTCCTGAGTGGAGGTAAGGACAGGGAGAGGTCACTCTGCTGTTACCAGCGTGGGGGAAACAGACTTGGCTTGGGGGAAAATTAACTCCCAATCAAATCAGAGCAGGATGACCAGAAAGAAAACCAAGCTGTAAAGGCAGAGGGTGGGTGCTGGAGCAGAGCTCAGCCTGGGAGAGCGCCCTGGACCAGGGGATGGAGCTGGGGATGGAGCAGGGATGGAACTGGGGATGGAGCAGGGACGGAGCTGGGGATGGAGCAGGGGATGGAGCTGGGGATGGAGCAGGGATGGA
>PYHW01010145.1:223119-233272 GCA_013186435.1 Turdus rufiventris
CTGGACACACACTGCCCAAACAGACAGGACCATGTCGGACACACACTGCCCACACAGACCGGACCATGTCAGACACACACTGCCCAAACAGACAGGACCCTATGGGACACACACTGCCCACACAGACCGGACCCTGCTGGACACACACTGCCCACACGGACCGGCCCCACACCTGCCCCGGCCCTCCCGGAACTTTTGCCGGGCCCGTCCGTCCCCGCCCGCCGCGCTGGCTCCTCCCCGGGCCGCGGTCGCGCAGGGCGGAGCGGACGCGGCGCCGCCGCCGCGCAGAGCTGTACCAGCGGCAGCGGCAGGAGCCGAGCCCGAGCCCGAGCCCCGAGCCCCGAGCCCGCTCCGGAGGAACCGAGCGGCGGCGGGGGCGGCCCGGGGGCGGCGGTGAGCGGGGAGCGCGGCGGGTTCGGGGCCGGGCCGGGGGAGCTGCGGGGGAAGCGGCGGGTCCGGCTGTCCCGGCGGGGCCTGGCGAGGCCGCGGGGCGGGCGGAGCAGGGCAGGGGCCGGCCCGGAGTCCGGCGGGGCCGGGCGGTGTCAGCGGGGCCGCGCCGGGCGCTCCCTGCCCGCGGCCCGGCCGCCAGCGAGGGGGAGGCGGCTCGGCCCGGCCCCGGGCCCGTGCGCGTCCTGTCCTGGCCCCGGCCGGTCCGTCCTGCCCCGCCGGACACCTTCATCCATCTTGGGCTGAGGCTCGCGGATCCGCCGAGTTCGTGCGGTGCTGGCGGGGTCGGGAGTGCGCGGGGCTGCTCCCTGATCCCCGCGGTGCTGAGGGGCGCTGGGGCTGGGCAGGGGCTCCAGGAGCAGCGGGGGAAGGGACAGCGAGGCTGGAGGCACGGGGGGTGGCACGGGGAGATGGCAGGACAAGGGACAGAGAGATGGCAGAACAGGGGACAGGGGATGGCAGGACAGGGCACAGAGGATGGAAGGACAAGGCACAGGCTCCACGAGCTGCTTCGCTTCCCCTGCCCGGATGGGCGGCAGGAGGTTTGGGCAGGTGGGACAAGCCAAAGGGGAGCCCCCCGTGAGCCACGAGGAGCCATGGGCTGGCCCATCCTCATCCTCATCCTCTGGCCCATCCTCATCCTCCAGCCCATCCTGCCCATCCTCATCCTCTGGCCCATCCTCATCCTCTGGCCCATCCTCATCCTCCAGCCCATCCTCATCCTCCACTCCCAAGGACTCGTTGTCTCAGACCACCTCAGCTCTGAAAAGGTTTCTTGCACTTCCTTCAGTTGCTCTAAAGAGAAACGATTCTGTGTGTGTCAGGAAACTTTGGTGTTTCGATACTTCTCGTTAACTGGTGACTTTGCTTGCGATATTTGAGGTGCAGATCGTGTGGGTTTGGTGCAGGGATTCCTGTGAAGCTGCCTCACTGCGAGGGTTGGGGTTTGGACACACAGAGTCAGTTCTGACTGACACAGAACTGGAACTGGGTCTTGATTTGCTACAGCTTGGAAAGAGCTGCAAACAGGAAGGGCAAACCATGAAAACTCTGGATTTTTTCCTTTCAGTAGCTGAACAGGGGAGGTAATATTTCTTAAAATAGTTGTTTGACTTGAAAACGCCTGTCTGCCTTCGGAGTATTGTATCGGCACTGTGTAATTCCTGTTGTAATTCTCGCTGAGTAGTTGTGTTGCTCCCTGTAAAGAGACATCAGATTATCTGAAGAGTTGAGGAAAGCGGCTGTTCAGCTGACAGTGCCTGTCTGCTGGGAAGTGCTTCACTGTTGTGATTTGTGTCATTGCTTTTTTCCTGCTGAAGTGGCGTGTCAGGAATTCTCCCTGGTGTAGCGGATCCTTGGATCTGAGAGGGTTTTAATGTTGGAATTTGTGAGACTTTCGGGAAGTAATGGAGGAAACTTGGAGAAACAGAATGGCAAGTTAGCAAAGCTCCGTGCCTGTAACGAGAAGTTATCCAAAACCAGGCGAGTTAAAGGGAAGTTCCAGATGGAGCACTCTTGCTTTTGTGGTCTCTGCAACTTTGCGAATTCACAGAGGTGATGTATTTCACAAGTATGAAATGCTGATTATTCTGACATCATTATCACGTTGCTATAGTGACTTCATTACGCTGGGAATGCCATGTTCACATCCGGTTGCTATGGAGAAAATCAGTGTCATAAATAAAAACATTTAATGTTCTGTTCATCGCTGTGGCAGAAGAAAAGGCATCGATTTATTGACGTGAGTGAAGACTGGCAACATATTCCAGCAGCAGCTCTTCGTGCCAAGTCACAAGCTGGGGAATTGTCACTTGCCGTTCTCGGCAGATTGTCCCTTGCCTCTCTGTGTTGTGGCAGGTAGCAGAAGTTGTGAAATGCTGGTTTGGGAATGGAGGGTGACAGAGCGTCTGTCGTTCTTCAAGGTGGAGTCGGCAGGAAGTGCTGTGCTCGCACCGCTTCTAAAAATAATCTGTTTTCATGCGCAGTGTTTGCGTTCTCAGCTCCTGTCGGGGCGCAGAGCTGTCCCCTCCAGGCAGACCCAGCTCCCAGCCTGGCCTGGGGATGCCCAGGAGCTGTGGGGCTGGGGAAGGCTGGGTGCCAGCCCAGCCCGGTGTCACCGCGCTGTCACCGCAGGGAGCTGAGCCGCCTCCATCACGTGTGCTGGCCCTGGCCTGCTGCTTTTAGGGTAAGTAGCTTTACTGGAGGTTTTGAGAGGATCTCCTGCCAAACGGGCTGCGTTGCTTGCACAGCACAACAGGGACAGGTTGATGCTTTTATTTGGAGCTGGTGTTTACACAGAGCATCGGGACAGTTTGTGTTGGAGACCATAAGCTGCAGATGCACAGACAAAGGTTATTAGCGATACATTTCGTGGCTGCTCAGCCAGTCTGAGGACGGTTCTTAAAAAAATTGAAAAGTAATTAAATGGCAGGAGTGTAGCATGTGGATGTACTTGAACATTAAAGTTTTAATTGTATATTGAATCATCATGCTGGGCATAAACAACTCCAAGCATTTGTTTGTACTTTATATTGCAGCGCTTTTTCTTGTTCCCTGCACGTGCGCAGCGCTCTCGGTGGCACTTTGAACTTGTGCTCAGTGTTTAGAGAACAGATTGCTTCTGTGCAACTTTGCAGGCTTAAAAAACTGTCCTCAAGAGGAATCCTAATACCCTGACAACAGGAACATGTTATCCGTTTTCCTAGGGAAAACAAAGTGAATCTTTTGAACATACATAAGTTCAAACCTTTAGGCTTTATATTTGAAGTGTTTTTTATGTGGAGCTGTTTGAAGTTCAGAATTATCCTTGATCCAGTGTTACTTCCACCCTTGCCAAAATCAGCTCAGCTGGCTCTGGCTGCGGATCCTGATCAAAACTTTTGGGTTTTAGGGTAATATGGGAGACTTCCTATTTTATCACTTTCTTTCAATTTCTAATGAGCCACATTAATGTTGAACATCAATCAGTTCTCATAACTTTGTTATTTAACAGAAGCAGATTCAAGGAAGAGACGACTTTTGAAACTTGGTCAAGTCCTAGGGTGGTGTGGATTTTTGGCCTTGATTTGGAGGGGTGTTGGGTTATTTTTTGAAGATGAGGTGGTGAGGATGGTGCTTAAAGTACAGCCTCAATTAATTTTTTGTTGAGCTCTGAAGCAGTTATTGATTTCCTTTTATTTTTTTATTTAATAGTTAATTGGAAATTAAACAGAAATTGAATTGAAATTAAACAGAAATGGAAGGGAGATGAAACAGAAATTGAATGGAAATGAAAAGAAATTGAATGGAAATGAAAAGAAATTGAATGGAAATGAAAAGAAATTGAATGCAAGAGTCTTTTTAAAAGGGCAGTTCTAAATCCCAGGGTCAGATTTTCCTTTTGGCATTTGTGTTTGCACTTTAGGAAAGTTGCTGCTGCTGGAAACGTGACACCTAATGGCAGAGATAAGTAAGGATGTCCCAGAGTTTTCTGAAAGAATGTTCATCTTGCTGAGCTCTCGTACCTGGTCCAGCCTGTCTTGCTCAGATGTTAAAGCTTGTGTGAGATTAAATAGTTCCTCTGCATCCTTCCATGGGCTCCCTGCAGGTCCTGGAAGGTAGAATCAAGCTCAGGAGGTTTCAGTTAGTGGAAATGGTGAAATAGAGCATCAAATTATGAAGATGAGTTTGTGCCAGTGCTCGTTGAGCAGGTGATGGATGGCAGGAGGGAGGGAGGCCCAGGTTCTGTGGGCAGGAATTTCCCAGTGGTTCAGAGCAGCAGTGAGTTACTCACTCCTGTGAGGTGAGGAAGGCAAGGCAGAGGCTGAGCTCTGATTTCCCCTTGCTGAACCTTTATTGTTGAGCATCCAGAAACTCTTGGAAACAAGAACCAAGTGGGAATCCAGCTGATGCAGTTTAGTTTCCAGCGTGAATATTAGAGTGAAGAAAACCATCAGTGTTGGTTAAGTGAAGACCTGTTGAACAGAAGGGAGAGGATTAAAGTAGATGTGATGAGAATACATTGAATTGTGCCAGTCCCACTGCTGAGAACAAGGAGCTGCAGTTCTGACACCCCTGACCCAGGGCAGTGCCCTTCACCCTGAGCTGCAGCAGGGCTGATGTGGTGACTCTGCTTTGCCTGTGACAGGGGGAAGAACGTGACCTGGGGCTCGTTCTGGCTGCCAGAATTGCACCTAAAGGTGACATTTGTTCTCTGTCCTCAGGTACCAGGTTGTTATTTGCAAGGAGCAGCCTGCATTTATGAGAGTTCCATCGAGCTGCCTTTCTGTTGTAACAAATTGAGGGTCTCTGGTTGTTTTTCAGCTGGCTGTGCTTGGTGCTGGTGACTGTTGACATCCTCTGTGAGCTGGTTTGACATGTCTGACTGAAACCCTTCCGAGCTAAATGGCTCATTATCAGAAGCTTCCTGTTATTTCCTGTGATAGCATAATTTGGTTAATTAATGCCTGTTTTTTGAGCTCCCCTCGGAAGAAAAAGGGACCCAGTGATAGCAGAGCATCAGTCAGGGCACACCTGGGCCTGCTCAGCTCTTGGGACCTGGCTTTTACACTGAAGCATTTTTATTTTACACATAAATTTGTGCTGCACTCTGGTGCCATTTCACTCCCAGGTTGGCTGTGAAACAAGTTTTGGTTTGCAGAGGGACAGGAACTGCTTATTGAGAGTTCACTTCTTCCCTTGCAAATATTGCAATAATTAAGGTTGTGCAGAATAATCCATTTAACAATATTAAAATGAGGAGACTGTGGGAAGAAGGGTGGTGCTCCAGGAGCAGCCACTGAGCGTTGCAGTTCTGCTCAGAAATGCTGTGTTTGAACTGAAATTGCAGGCAGTGCTGTGGGAAGATGCTCTGGGAGGAAATGGGACTCCAGAACCCGTCCCTCGAGTGTCTCTCCTGTGGTTTGGGGGTCTGGAAGTTGTTGGCAGGCTGTGCTCACAGGCACACACCTGCTGAAGGTGAGCTCAGAGCTGTGTGTGATCCTCCTGTGGCAGCAGAGCCCAGGGCAGGGCTGGGGCTCTTTCTCACCGTGTCAGCTGCTGGAGCAGGTCTGGTGGCTCTGCTGAACCCGAGCTGGCCACATGAAGACGCAGTTTGGATGTTTTGATGTGTGCTCTGCTCCCTGCTGCGAGTGCTCGGGCAGGTATTGGCAGTTGGGAAATACCTGCTCTACCTGACCAGGCACTTCCACTGCAGCTGCCCCGGCTTCACCTCAACCCAGCTAAAGCCACACTCTGGGTTTTTCTCACTTGAGAAATGCAGATGCTGAGAGAAGCAGTCTTGGTATGCTTTGAGAGCTGCTGGTTGCTTTATTTTGGTGAACAAAATCATCAGTCTGACCCTGCACAAGAAGAAGCAGGTGACAGATCCAAAAAGGATCCCCAGGGCTGCTCACAGCAGGTGATTGTCTTGGCTCTTTCACCTCTTGGACTTTGTTTAACTTAAAGTATGGGGAGCCAGGCAGGGGCAGTCCTGTTGAGCAGGCGGCCCGAGGCATTGTGGTTTGTTATTTATTTTGAATATTGATAAGATGGAAAACGCTGAAATCCATATGGGGCGCTGAAGCAAGAGGCCTGGATGTGCCCGCAGCAGTGGCTATGTTGGGGCTGAAACAAATCTTTATTCATCTCTTCAGTGAGGCAAAATGTGCTCAGAAATAACGAGCAGGATGAACATTTCTGTAATAGGTGATTGCTGCTTTGTCAAAACCCTGCTTTTTGGGAATGTGCTGCAACTGGGAGCATGTTTGTCAATGGGCTGGGTTGCATAACTGCTGCTTGCTGGAGCATCGCAGGAAAACAGACACTTGCACTTCACTTGTCAGTGACCGCAGATTCAAGGCTGCCTGGAATGTTTTGGGGTTTTTTTTAGTCGAGATATTTGTTGGATTCAATGATGTCGTGTTCTACTGTGTTCTAATACTGAAAAAATGTGAAGTTGTCATGTTGAAATCGGGGTATTGCGTGTGAGCTGAGGGCAGTGCAGTCTGCTCGTGCTGGGTCTGAGCATCGCTGGCTGGGGCTGCTGCAGGTTCCTGTCCAAGGCAGGAATCTGGGCGGAATCAGGCATTTCTCACAATTCTGGGTGGAATCAGGCATTTCTCACAATTCCAGCTGCAGTCAGGCATTTCTCTCATTTCAGCTGGAAATAAATAGACCCTTAATCTGGAAAGCACGTTGGCCGTGGGAGGAGCACTGCAGCTGCATGCATTGCTTGCAGTGCGTTTTATGTTGGATTTTTGTGTAATATTCTTTCCTCTCATGCAAATAAACTTGGAGTTGTAGGGAGGGGCAGCTGAGAAGAGGAAAACTTTCATTACAGACAGCTGACATGCAGAATAACATCTTTTTATATCCCACTCACCACGTGATAGTTAAAAGTAACTCAGAGTTCACTGGGTAAGGCTCTTTCTGGCGCAGTTCTCCTTTTTTTGTGTGGCAGCCTCATTCCAGCACATCTTGCTTTACCCTGGGATTTGATGTGTTTGTTAGCCCTGTGCTCAGTAACAGGTATTGGGTGTCAGGCCTGAAGAGCAGAAATCCTGATGGATTTATGAAGTAAATATGGATGAAAATGGAATAAATTTAGCCAACTGTTGCTTTCTGCTTTAGATTATAACACTAATTGTAGCTGAAAATAACATTAAGATTAAAGCTACAGACTGAAGTGGTTCCAGACAGGCTTTCTCATGAAATATTTATGCATTGAGGGCTTTTAACTCATCAGATCACTTACGAAGTTGTGGAGGTTCCAGTATTATTATGGCTTTGCCTTGTTTTGTGAATACACTGCATTGGAGAATTGATCACTAGAATGCAGTCAGAGCTTTTTCAGGAATGCCATTTGAAATGATCAAACAGATGCTGTAATGCTCCAGGGCACTTTCCTGGGTGGTGTGATTCTGAGAAAGTGGGGCTTGTGCTTTTCTCTGTAATTTCAGTACTCTGCACCCTCTGTTGAATGAACTGTTTGCTGTTTGCCCAAGCCCTTGTCATAAACACAAAATCCATTTAGCAGCAGAGCAAACTCGGGCTGGATGGCTTAGCAGGTGTCAGGAGAATGAAGTTGTGTCTGCAGAGCTGTAACTTCTCTTGTCCTTTCATACCAGCTTCACGTCCACTGCATCTCTATGGGCAGAAGCTGAAATAGATTTAGGAACTTTTTAAAAGCAGTGATGCTGGTACTGTGCTGAGGGCATGGGTTGGGCTGATGTATTTGATATATTTAAATCTGTATTTGCAGGTTTACTCCAGATTTTTTTACAGGGAGTTTTAACTTTAGTGGGAAGGTGTCCTGACCACAGGCAAGGCACAGAAATTGGGGGAGATGACAATTAACACTGAAATGAAGTGTGCTGTGTTCTCAGTGTGCTCTGAGTGCAGAACCGCCTGTCCCCGGGCTGTGTGTTTGACAAATTTACATCCTAACGTGGGAGAGATGCTTTTTTTCCTATTGCCCTGAAAGCAAGGCATTTTCTGTTGCTGTGTGAGTGAGGTGCAGGGGCAGGGCTGGGGGTGCCAGGGCTGCTCACAGGAGGATGTTCCTCTCCTGCCAGCAGGGCTCCAGCTGCCCTGGCCTTGCTGCTGTTTAAAGGCAGCTCTAGAATTGTCTATTTTGGTTGTAATCAAGCTTGACCTATAAATACTGAAATGGCTCGTGTAAAACTGATTAAACTATCAGCGCTGGTTCCTTTAATGCCACCTTTTATTCACCAGAAAGGAAATTCCCGGATGAATTGTCAAAGGAGTTTTGCCCTTTTAAGCAGGTTCAGGAGGATTAAAAAACTTCAGAGAAGCCCTGGTGCAGAGGCCAGCTCTGGCAGGGGTTTGGTTAGAAGCGCTCACTCTGGTACTGAAGTGTTAATAACTCTTTGAATATTCCTTCAGTTAAAGCCTTCACACACAGGAAAGTTTCATTTTCGCTGTAGAAGAAAATTGAGTTTCCACCCCCACTCTGCCCCAAGGTTCCAGGAAGCAGCATTAAAGGGCTGAGCTAAATACTGGAGGATTAAGCACCACATTAAATAACTTAATTTCTTTACGAAACGCAATGAAACTGTTACTTTCCCCTCTATTTGAAGTTCATTCTGTGCACTTACTGCTATTCAGGCTCCTATCGAGCCTTGAAATCTGCCATGAAAAGCTTTCAGGAGGTGCAGTCCTACTTGGCAGTGCTAAAACACATCCGCTGTGGGCTGTGTTTAAGTCCTCATTACATGGATGCTCATTGCTGCAGGGGGTTTATTTAAACTGATAAACAAATGTAGTATTAATAAGTGGCCATATGGTCAGTGGGGCTTTTCATTCTGAGGATGGTTGCTCAAAGAGGCGTTTAATGAGCGCCAGTTGCGTGGGAACGGGAGGGGTTTGCTTGTGGCTGCCACACACCAGGCAAGTGAGAATCTCTGGGCTGCACACGCAGAGCTGACCTTTAGAACGGGCTGCACGCTCACATCCAGTCTGCAAACACACACGGGTTTCAATGTGCCAGGCACGTTTAAGGAATCTCAGTCTTTTCTGGAATTTGTGACTTAGCCTGCTCTGGGATGTGTCCCATGTTTAGAGGCTTGGTGTCAGTGTGAGGATTTATCACTGGTGGGTGTAAATCCTAGAATCAGGGCATGGTTTGGGTTGGAAGGACCTTGAAGGTGATCCAGTGTCACCCCCTGGCATGGCCAGGGGCACCTTCCCCTGTCCCAGTGCTCCAGCCTGACCTTGGACCCTTCCAGCGATCCCAGGGCCTCAAACCCTTGGAGTAAAAACTTCCTTCCCAATACCTAATCCTGACCTACCCAAAGTCAGTCTGAAATACACAGAAAGAGCAGTTCAGACCTCTCCAGTTTTACTGAGGAGCTCCACATAACCCTTGGTGGCCTGCAAGCTTCGTCTCTCCATTAAATTTTTTACACTGGAGACCAAGTAAGCTCAAACTGCGCTTTATGACCAATGTCTGGTCACTAATACTGCAGAAATGAAATCATTAAAGTGCAAGGTGAAATTTCAGTGGTAATCTATCTACCTCGTGTCACTTATTTACTCTTAATTATATAAACCAGGAAGAATAGTGGCGCGCGTTGCCAAGCTACTATCAGCACTGCAAGTTATTCCTACCAGGTAGAATGGAGTTGGTCTTGTGCTACGATTGAACCTCCTCGGCTCTGTCTAGAATTTAATCTGTTTTAGAAAAGGTCAGGGTATTTTTTCCGCTAAAGGAAATGGAGAGGAATGAAAAACTTTATGGGGTTTAAAAGTCCGTGGCGAGTTGTGGATGTGATAGGCAGCAAATGGAGGAAGTGCCCTGAACGGCTGCTGTGTCTATGGCCATGCCCTTTAATGTTTACACGTTTGGCTGATGAGGAAAGGGGAAAGGAAGTGGTTTTTTTCAGTTTTTCTTCCAAAAAAAGCTGTGGAGAACTCCTGTGAATGGTCACTGCTGAACTACTCCAGCAGGGCTAGAGAGAAATGGTGAATGTGGCTGTGGTGTGGCTTGGGAGGGCTGTGAGCTCACAGTCCCTCCTTACTAAAGGGGTTCAGAAATTTGTGATTGAGTGGAGTGGCCTGGGGGGGTGTGCTGAGCTGAGGGGCTGTGTCCTGCCTCTGCCCATGTCCCTGCCCGTGACCCTACCCGTGTCCCCTGTCCCTGCCCCTGTCCCTGCCCGTGTCCCTGTCCCTGTCCCTGCCCGTGTCCCCTGTCCCTGCCCCTGTCCCC
>PYHW01010145.1:233579-252272 GCA_013186435.1 Turdus rufiventris
ATGTCCCCTGTCCCTGCCCGTGTCCCTGTCCCTGCCCGTGTCCCTGTCCCTGTCCGTGTCCCCTGTCCCTGCCCCTGTCCCCTGTCCCTGCCCATGTCCCTGTCCCTGCCCGCAGCTCAGGCTCGGTGTCACTGTGCCGAGTGCCGCAGTCCGGCCGGAGGGGAGGCTGCCAGCTCCAGCCCTGACGTAGAGCTTTGTTCTAATTTGGGGATGCAGAGTGTGTTGGTCTCTGAGTTGTGCTGCTGGCTTCCTTTCCCCTGCCTTTGTCTGGCTGGCACTTGTCCCTAGCAACTTGCTGCAAGTGCAGAGCAATAGGACAAAACATAAATTAGCCATTTCAGCACGGCAGGCTTTGCTGCCCAGAGCCCTTGTTCCTTGCCTGGAGAGCTTCTACAGCAAAACAATTTCCAATGAATAATTAGGCAGGCACCTCCATAGAGCTTAACACTGTGTTATGTGAAATTGCAGGTTCAGCCTGAAGCTGGTTGCACAAAAGATTCCAGGCTGAGGAGGATCAATCCCAGAGTGTTTGTGCACAAAATGACGATTTGCAACGACAGAATTATTGCTGTTTTCCAAGCAGTTGGTGTCTCTGCCCTGTTTGTGTGGGCTGCAGTTAATTTGCTGGAAGCTCCAGCTCAGCACAACACTGGAGTCGGAAGGGCTCTGTTGCTGCTGGACTTTACTCTTTGCCCAGGCCTTTGTGGCCTTGGCCCTGGCTCAGGAACACGGAGTGATGCAGAGAGTGGGGCTGGGGATGTGGCTCTAAGGAGCACACGCTGGGCCCTGAGCTTTTGGGAACGGATGGGAAAAGATTTGAAGGCTGCTCCTGCCTTCTGTGATGGAACTCTTCGGATAACACCTCTGGCCAGTTGTTCTCCTGTGTTCTCACACACCTGTTTGCTTTTTTGCCCTGTCACCAGCTTTATTTTCTGTGTGTGCTTCTTGCTGCGTCTTTTGGGGGGTATTTGTTACCTGAAAAACAAAAGGAAAATATATTTAGACTTGGATTACTGATGATTTGGAGAAGGGACAGTGTGTATGTTCCAGCATCAGGAATGCACCACGGTGGGGTCGTGACTCATCTACAGCAGGCTTGTGCATAGCTAATTACACATTTGTTGCCTTGATTGGTATTTGATGTGATGCTGAAAGCACTCAGTGGAAATGACAATGATTTTGGTGTTAAAATTGCAAAAATGAGGCTGAGATTCCTGGCACAAATTATAAAATGTTCCCTCTTATGTAATGTAAGTATCTAAAACACACTTTGGTGTCAGATACCACAGTGATAATGAAATGCAGAGTCTGAGAACGGAAGTTTGTCAAGCTGTACTTTTGAAGTCACACCGAACTCCTGCTTTCTGCTTAGTCTGGTCTTTTATTCTTTTCTTTTTCTCTGTGCTCTCATTTTTCTGGTGTTGGTGGCCTCAGGGAGGTTTTCCCTGTACCCTGAAGCCAGGGAGTGTCACTTGGAGAAGGTTTGTGAGCAAGTGAGTCCATGGCATGGCTTTTATTAATGGAATGGACTCCTGGCTGACTGACAGGGCAATAATGTGTGACAGTGATTGCTCGCTGCTGTTCAGGTATCAGCTGATGGGATTTCCAGCCATCCCTTTCCTTTGGGATGCACATCCCAGGGCTCCTGTAACCACTGTGTAATTGATGACAGCTTGGAGGAGCTTTAGGGAAGTATTTCATGTGCTTTCACCTTCATTGAGCAATGGAACATCCCTGAAGATGGTGTAGAACAAATGAGGGAGCAGGTGCTGAGTGGAGCTGTCCTGGGGATATCCTTGCCCTGGTCATTCCAGCTTGTGCTGCTGCATCGTTCTCTCTGTTTGTTTGGATTCTCTTTTTTTTGCTGTGGAGGGGATCTGTCAGTTTAAGTGTGGTTTTGATCGCTGTAAATCTTCCCCTTGCAGAAGTGCTGGGTTTGGGTTTGTTTTGCCAACATGGCTCTGAGTAATGGAGGGATTTTGGTGAAGTGTTGAGCAATGTTTGGTTGACACTTTAAAAAAAGAAAATCCACCCCTTTCCATGGCCTAGTTTATAGTAACTGAAAAAAAACTGGCACGGAGAAGATTTACAAGTTGAAAATTAAACAGGTTTGTTTATAGTAGCCACGATTCAGTATTTAACTGCCAGGATAAAAATAGCCAGGACGTGTGGCTGCAGCATCCCAAGAATCTGCTCTCGTTTGGGAAGTGGGAAGGGCATGGCCACAGGAGTGGCACAGCAGCCTGGGCTGGAGGTGCTGCAGTTCAGAGCCATCTGTGCTTCTCTCCCAAATGTGCGCGGTGCTGACAGTGCTTTCCCCCTGGAAACGTTCAATATTCCTGGTTCTGCTGGTGAAAATCACAGAAAGGGAGGTGTGAGTGATGAGCAGGCAAGGAGTTGCTCTCTTTTTTTCCTCCTTACAGCCAGGTGAGTGGTCCCTGCTCCCTGCCTCTCCTCTCAGCCAGGGACAGCTTCCTCTATCCCAGAGCATCTTCTGGGGAAGAGCAGAGAGCAAAACCCCCAGCTCGCTGTGCACCTCGAGAGACCACCTCCCACTGACTCTAGGAACTGCTGCTGTGGTTTCTGTGCTGCTCCTTTCTGTGCCTCACTTCTTTCTGTTCCTGTTCTCTCACCCTCATTTAAACTCAGGCTGTGCTTTTGGCTGGAAGTGCTGCTGAGCCATGGTCTGCCTGCAGTGCTGGAGCTGGCACTGGCAGCACCTTCCCGAAAAATCAGGGAATGCTTTGGGCTGGAAGGGAGCTCAGAGCCCACCCAGAGCCACCCCTGGCGGGGCAGGGACACCTCCAGTGTCCCAATGTCCAGCCTGGCCTTGGGCACCACCAGGGATCCAGGGGCAGCCCCAGCGGCTCTGGGCACCCTCACAGGAACAATTCCTGCCCAATATCCCATCCATCCCTGCCCTCTAGACTCACTTGCTCTTACACTTGGAAAAATATTTGACAAGGATTATGAGAGCTTCCATTATCTGTTTGGAAACAGACTGTGACTCCAAGGTGACTCCAGAGCGGCTAAAAAGAAACACTTTCAAAAAACCAGCATACTAGATTTTCATTTAAACTTCCTATGATTCCAGAGGAACAATTGATTCTTTTTTTTTTTATCCCTTGAAAAGAACAGATAAAGTGCTGAACCTATAAAAGATAGGAGCCTTTTCCTGTCAGAGCTGCAGGGTGCAGCCAGTGCTGTGATTTCTGTCTGAGCTTCAGTGCTGCTGCTGTTCAGGGTTACTGAGCAAAGAGCTGGGGCACTGGAAATGCTGAGAGCATTTGTTCGAGCTTCTGGAGCTCTTGGCCAGGGAACCAGCAGTTCCTGGGGCAGGGGATGGTGCTGCTGGGACTTGTTCTGCTCTCCAGGACTGTCACAGAATCCCAGAACCGTTTGGGTTGGAAAAACTCATCTCATTCCTGCACCCCTGCCCAAACCTGGTGGATTCCCTGGAATAATTGTGCTCTGTAGGTGCTGCACTGGATTTTAGCATGGCATCATCAGGACATGGGGCTGCTCTAAATCCTTCTGCTGTGTTCCTGGTAGTACTTTCTCTACTAAGTTTTCATCTTCTAAAATGAATTGTGAACTTGATGCAACCTCAAACATGGTTAGTTTGAGTGTGTCTTTTCTAAGTGAAGTCTTGCTTGGAGTATTCTAGGGAAGAGAACTCCACAGGAGCAGGGCGGTTTGGCTTAAGCACTCCACAGATGCTTTGCAAGTGCTGAAACTTGAAAAACGATTGATTCTTTTTTTAATTCTTCTTTTTTTCAGTTCCTTGTGGGGAGCCTGGAAGAACCTTCAGTAGAGCTGCTAACACTGATGAGAGATCTTTTATGCCAAGGTAAGAGATTTTTAGTGTTCTCATCATAATTTAAATGCAATTTCTGTGAACATTGGGGTGTTAATTGGTAAGTGAAGTTCTTGCACTCACTCTCAGTGTTTGCTTATTGTGGTTCATGCTTCTCTCTCCCCACCACCCAAATTATAAACTTCTTGATGAGCTGCTGAAACTTTTGTAACAGAAGCAGCTGTTTTTTACATCAGGTTTGTGTCCTGAAGGTCCTCGGCCCTTGTCCCCACCACCTCCCCCAACCTCTGCCCAGCTGCTGGGGAAATACCCTGGGAGTTGTGCAGAGCCCTTCATGTTTCTGTCAGGAAGGAGCTGAGCAGCCTGTGGCTGCTGCTGGGGATGGGTGAGTGCCCCTTTCTGCCTCTTCCTGGGCAGTGTTGGTGCCAGAGATGTTCTCTTACAGAATTCACAGCACAGGTGGATTCCCCTGTGTCAGTGTAGCAGCAGTTCTCCTGTGATCATTGATGGAAGAACACTGATTTATTGCCCTGTAGGTGTTCAGGGAGTGCTGGAATGTCCAGGAGCTGCAGCTCAGGGCAGTGCTGGGCTGAGACTCGAGCTCAGTGCCCCGTGCCTGCCCTGCTGAGGGATCCAGGAGCCAGCACACACACTCAGCTTTTGCTTGAGTTCTGCACCACAGCGTTCAGAACTAATGAGGCCAGTTTCACAACATTTCAGTGAATTTTTCTTGTGCCCTTTAGTGATCATGCTCTTCTCTTGACTCTGAAGGAACACTTAGCAGCCATAATTTAATTCCATTTGGAAATGGAGCCGTTGCTTCGCAGCATGTGACTGCTGCACAGAGCTCTGGATGGAAATGAATGCTGCTGTGTCTGACTGTATTTAGGTGGGCTTCAGCAGTTGCCAAATGAAAAGTTGGCTGGGATGCAGCATAGTAATTTCTTGAGCACTCTATTCATGTTGTATAAACAGATAACATTAACATACTTGTGAAAGAGCTACAAGATAATTAAGGCATGTGGGGTTTACAGAAATAAGGCTCGTGCCTTTCAGGATCTGGTTTCCTGTTGCACCTGAAAAAAAATCAGCAAATACTGTAGAGAAGGAATGAGAAGTTAGTCTTGTACTGCTCCCAGCTTAAACTTTCCCACAAGTATTTTCTACTATAAATAAGAGGTGAAATAGTTCACAGCTAAATTTAACCCTTAGCTTGATTGCTTTCTGGGCTTTCTTCAGTGGAACTGGCTGTGGGACTGTAGGAAAATGAAGACAGACTGGATCAATAAGTTGCATTTATGCTTTATGAAAAATGCATCAGCTTTTAATTTCTAGTGATTATTAAGGGGAAAATATTTTTTAATTGGAATTCCCCTCTCCTTCCCATTCAAAATCATGATTTTTGAAAGAAAGGAAGTGAATGTTACTTCTCAGGGAAACGGTGAAGCAGAAGAGCTCACAGTTCCCAGAATTTAGCCAGAACTGTTGTCAATGTCCTAGAGTGCACGGACATTGCCTGCTCTGCTTTTAGGCAGCTTCTGGAAAACCCCTTTCAGTTTGACTGGGTTTCACAATGTGCAGTTAGGCAACTGCAGCTCACGTGGGCTTCAAGAGTGGAAGAAAAACCTCCTCCAGGTGCTTAAAATGATGGGCTGCCCTGGCTGCTGGAGCCTTGCTCCCTCCCTGGGGCTTGGCTGAGGGAAGGGCAGCCTGGCTGTGACTGCAGACAGCCTCACACAGGCAACTCCTTTATTTCTGGTAGTCTGGCTTAAAAATTAGTTTAAAGCTGTGCTAAGCCGAACACGAAATTTGTGTATTTCTCTCCAGCTGCGCCTGGGATTTTCAGATTTTTGTTTATACCCAAACTTGGGTGACATGCAGCCCATGGGGCTGAGGATGGGATGTCTGGGGAGGGTCCAGCTCCTGCTGACAGCAGGACCCAGTTCAGCTGCACTGGTGGGGGAGCAGCAGCACATTGGGTTCCTCTTGACTCTGTTTCACATCTTCCTCTTGGGAGTCGAAATGACAGAAGAGAACCTGTCCCGGTTTAATGATGACATGAACTTGAGACACAGATTGTCAGGGAGTTGTGCACATTGCAAAGCTAAAACTACAATAAATAAAAATACCGCTGTTCTTCACGGGCTTGTTCACAGCCGACAAGGCGATGCATTTCTCTATCAAAAGTGGTTTTATTTTCAAAGGCTGTGGCCAGTGAGCCCATAAATCTGTGGCAGCGCCGGTTTGGAGTGCTCAGAGGAGGGGAACTGCCCAGGCTCCCAGCCCTTACTTGGGAAGGAAGCGCCGAGCCTGCGGAAGGGGGACTCGTGCTGAGCTCATTGTTTGGGACAGCCCAGCCTGGCTGCTAATGTAAACACCCTGGGAAGTGTTTATCACCAGCTTTGTCATTTGCCTTATTTGTCAGGGAATCTCGAGGAGAACGAGAAGTTTTCTGGTGCTGCGTAGTGGCTTGAGGGAGTTGTGAGATTTCCATAAAAAGGCAGAGTCTGTGCTGGGCGAGCAGAGCTCTGCCTTGGCAGCCGTGTGCTGGGCCTGACCTTTTCCAGAGAGAAAGCACTGACCTAAATCCCTCCCTGCTGGGGGTGGAGGGGAGAAGGAAATCTCTTGACTTGCTTCTTTCTGATCTAATTTTCTTGTCCCATGCTCTGGTTTGTGCCATGAAATGCTGAGGAAGCAGAGGACAGGCAGTGACAGCTCGTGGTGCCCAGCACGGCTGGGACAGGCTCTGTGTTTGTCCCTGTGTGTGTCCCTCCTCTTCCTCTCTGAGCGCTGCCAGCACCCAGCTCTGGCCATTTCCTGCAACCTGGGGCTGTTGGAGTGGAAAAATGAAACCCAGAGCCGTCAATAAAGGTTTTCTCATTCTCGGGAGGATTGGGTGAAGGGGGAGTGCTGCTGCTTCAGGAGAGTCCCAGCTCTGTGCTTTACCTGATGATTTCAGGAGAGTCCCAGCTCTGTGCTTTACCTGATGATTTCAAGAGAGTCCCAGCTCTGTGTTTTCACTGCTGATTTCAGGAGAGTCCCAGCTCTGTGCTTTACCTGATGATTTCAAGAGAGTCCCAGCTCTGTGTTTTCACTGCTGATTTCAAGAGAGTCCCAGCTCTGTGTTTTACCTGATGATTTCAGGAGAGTCCCAGCTCTGTGTTTTGCCTTCTGCTTCAGGACAGACTCCCAGCTCTGTGTTTTCACTACTGCTCCAGGAGAGTCCCAGCTTTGTGTTTTCTCTGCTGCTTCCAGGACAGAGTCCCAGCTCTGTGTTAGACCTGCTGCTTTCCAGGAGAGTTCCAGCTCTGTGTTGTACCCGCTGCTTTCCAGGACAGAGTCCCAGCTCTGTGTTTTCCCTGCTGCTCCAGGTCACAGTCCCAGCTCTGTGATTTAACTCTGCCTTTTCTCGTGCCCTGCAGGTCGTTGCTCTCTGGACAGACCACACCATGCGTGAGTACAAGCTGGTGGTCCTTGGTTCAGGAGGTGTGGGCAAGTCTGCTCTGGTGAGTTTGGGGAAGCAGCCCTGACCATGCCCAGCCCTCCAACCTGCCTGCCTCCCTGCAGATTGGGTTACTGATGCTTTGGGGAGTTTGTGTGACTTCTAACACGTGCCAGGACTTCCATGTAGCCACTGTGACACTGCTGAGTGGAGGGGTGTCATGGTTTAGGAGAGGTGATTAATTGCTGGTAATTAGTGTGTCATGTCTGCTTCCTGCACGGCTGTTGTGTTGTACGTGGCTGAATTTCTGTGTGAGTATTAAACCCCAGCCAGCAGTGGCACAGCAAGAGAAGCCTGGCTGGAATCAATCACAGGATTAGAGGTTCAGCCTTGCAGACCTCCAGGGCTGAGTGTTTCCATCCCCAGTGAGCACCTGAACTCCCTGGGAATCCACCTGCAGCCTGTGCAGAGAGGGAGGAGCAGGCTGGTGACACTTTGCTCTCCTTAAGTGCCTGTCTTGTTCCTGAGGAGAGGTTTACACAGCAGGGTTGATAGCAGAGCACTGTGAGAGAGACTTGTGGCACCCATTTATCACTCACCAGTCAAGCAGCTCTCTCCAGCAGAGAGGCAGAGAACTGCTCAAGTGTGAAGTTATCAACAGCAAGGAACTGCAGTGCTCCTTGTCACAGACATGATAATGGCTGAGCAGCCTTTCCTGTCCTGCCTCCTTGTTTGTTCTGCTACTGCAGCCAGCTGATAATCCTGCTCAATCACCTGCAGAATCCCAGAGAGCAGGAGGAGAGGTTATCCAGCTGTACATCAAGTTTGATGCATTCTTTCAGCAATCCCATCCTGATCACTACAAGATGTTTACAAGGTGTCATTTTTTTACCAGCTCTGTTCTTCCACAGCAATTTAAGCAATCTGTATTTGCTTTTTCCACCAGCACTTTCCTGATTATCTTAATTTTCTTATGTAACACTGAGAGATTCACTAGGTGGAATGGTTGTATGCTGTAAATAAAAATTACTCAGCATCTGAGTTACTTGAATTTCCTTCTTTGTGATGTCAGGTCTGAGTCAGCACCATCACTGACCTTTCTAACAGCAGAAATGCAAATATTCGAATAGTCTGGTAAACAAAAGTTGAATTCTTTTTGACAGGCTGGGTGCTAAATCAGCATATTTGTAGTTCATATGCAGCATGGATCCATTATGTTCAGGAGCACACAGTGAGTGCCAGTTAGCAGCTAGGGGTGGATCATATTTAGCTTTCAAAGAGTCTGTGCACTTACAAGCATTAGCAAGAAGAGATTACAAGGTGGGATTTGAAATAATATGGGGGTCACTTTAAATTTCATTCTTCCAACTGTATAAAGTGACCTGTGCAACAAAGAGCCTGGTGTTCATGTGCAGCTCTGTTTGCACTGTGCAGATGACAATGTGGGGTTGTTCCCCTGCAGATCCTCCTCCTTGTTTTAACTCTTCTGTGCCAGCCCAGTGCTGCTGCTGCTGACAGTTCTGGAGCAGCAGCAAACCTCCACAGTTATAAAGCCACAGTTGTTTGGCAACTTTTGTTTCCTGTGCAGCAGTTCTGTCCCATTCTGAGGCTGAAACTCTTCTGGAGTGGCACAAATTACAAAGGTGCCCAGTGGTGCAAAGTGTTACAGAGCACTGGAAAATAAAATTGGGCTGCACAACCCAACAGAGGGAAACCTCTGAAAGTCTTGGAACTATACATAACCCCAAACCACCCCTAGGTTTGTAGCTTCTCCCTTTCCTTGCTTTTCACCTGTAATAAATGCAGATGAAGTCCAGCAGAGCTGGAGAGTGTTGCCTGTCAGGTTTGTCAGATCCCCCCACCCAGGCTGAGTTCCCCACACAGGGCACAGTGCTCACGTGTGAGCTGGGCACAGAGCTGCCTTCTCTGGGCCTCTGTGGGAGCAGCTGTGCTCACCTGACCGTGCTGAAATCCAGAAATGATCCTGGAGCACAGCCTGGAGCCTCCAGTTCTGGCTGCTGGATTATTGCTGATATAACACTTGGGCTCTTGCTGGGGCTGTTCCTGAGATCTGGTCCTCAGGCAGACTGGGACAGCTTTGAGTGTGACAAGAAAATACTGGAGAAGCAGAGACCTCGTTTATCAGAGTGTAAAATGCAATTATTTGGTGATATAAAACCATTTTGAAATGGGATAGTTGTGGCTTCTCAGACATTCCTCACAAACTTGCAGAATTTGTGTGTAAAACTTGTGAAAGGTTCAGCTGTCCCTGTCCCATCCCTGTCCCTGTCCCATCCCTGTCCCTGTGCAGGGTTCAGGCTCTCTCCAGAGCTCTGTGCTCAGGGGCTGCTGAGAGCTGCAGGCTCTCCAGGCTCCCTCCTGCCCCGCAGTGCCCTGGCTCTGCAGCTCTGGGCTGCTTTGCTCTGAAATTTGCATTTTCCACGGTGCACAGGTTGCCAGTGCTTCTGCTGAAATCTCAAGTCTTCCATATTTGGGGATTTTTATCCTTCTAAAGTCACAGGCAGTGGAGTAAAGGCATTTTTGAGGGTATCTTTTAAGAGACAAGCAAGCAAACAGTTGATGTGCAAAAAGAGTTTTGAAAACATGTTTCAATAAGGTGATTTTAACAGAAAAAAAACCAAAATTTATTTTCAAAATTGAAATGTTATGTGTTTTACTCTGGTCCTCACTATTGACTGTTAACAGCAGAGCAATTTTACTGTTGTTGCCTTTTCCTGAAGTGCTTCTTGGGGAATGTTTCTGGTTCTGTTCAGCTCACTGAGGTTTTTTCTCCTTTCCTTCCTCCCCAGACTGTACAGTTCGTTCAGGGAATTTTTGTTGAAAAATATGACCCAACAATAGAAGATTCATACAGAAAGGTAAAGTGTTTTTGTGTCTCCCAGGTGTCCCAGGGCATGTGCAGGTCTGGGGTTGGGATGGAGCAGAGTCCCTGCAGGATCCCTGAGCTCTTACATAACCCAGGCACAGAGCTGCTTTATCCCTGGCTGCATGTCAAGTGACCCATTGTTCCACAGATTAGCAGAAATGTCACCAGCATTAAAGACACCAAAACACACACTGAAAACTTGTGACATTTGTGCCTGTGATAATTAAATTAAATTGTGGCATGAGTTCTGCTGTTAAATTTATTTGACTTTCCTGGAATTACCCTCGTTAGATCCAAGACATTTCTCAGTGAGTGGAAGATTTGCAAAGTCTCACTGTGAAGATCATGAAATGTTTTGCATTTTCTTCTCTTCCTTATTCCCTCCTCCCGCAACACCAAAGAAAAAATTAAATTTTAAGGTGCTTTGATTTGTAAGAGTGGATTAAATTGAGATATTTCCAATCTCACTTAAGTTGAGATGTTTACAGTGAGCTGCTCATTTAAGCCTTGCTAATGAAGGGAATCCTGGAGCACGTGAGCTGACCCAAATGCCTGGCGTGGGCCATGGTTAATCCTGCAGCAGCAGCACTCCCAGCCCTGGGCAGTGCAGGAGCAGAGCTGAGCTGAGCTTCTCCTGTGCCCCTGAGACATGAAATGAGTCTGAGCTGTTTGTTCCCTTTTTCCCCAGCAAGTGGAAGTAGACTGTCAGCAGTGTATGCTGGAGATCCTCGACACAGCAGGGACAGTAAGTGGCATTTCTTTATCTCATTGCTGTGCAGTTCCTTTGTTAGGAGTGCTAATCCTGCCCAAGCTAAAGCAACAAAGCAGCTGCACTGATTCCACTGGAGGGATTTGTTCAATAGCCCAAACCCTTGTGGTGAGTGCCAGTGGTCTGGTGAGCTCCGTCCCAGTGCTGGGGCACAGAGGTTGGTGCCTGCTGTGCCATCCCCCACATCCACATTCTGCTCTGGGAGCATTTTAAACATGAGCTGTGCGAGTGGCCAGAATGCAAGGACACAGGCTGCAGCCATGCCAGCACAGGGCTGCTCCCACAGCTCCCATCAGTTCCTCAGCAAACAAACCTCCCTGCAGCCCTGGCACCTCCCTGGCACTGCCCCTGCCAGGGCAGGCTCTGCCTGTCCCTCAGGGCTGGGCTGGTCCCATTGCTGTGCCAGTGTCACCTGCAGCTGGCACTGCCCTGTCCCCCAGCACACAAATCTCTGGGGCTGGCAGCGCAGCCCAGGCAGATGCTGCTCCCTGGAAATTGGTTTTATTTGGAAAGTGTTGGTATTCTCCCCAGCAGGAGCAGAAATTGTTGCTGTGTGGGTCTGGTGAGAGTCCTGTCCCTGCTGGGACAGAGGCAGCTCTGAGCTGGCCTTGCCCAGCCTGCCCTGGCATTTCAGACATGGTTTTATTGCTGCTCTTCATCTTTCCCCCTTTTTTTCAAGAAGCCCTTTATAAGGGGAAAAAAACCAACAAAGGGAAAGAGAGTGTTAATGCTATTACTCAATTTCCATGCTCCAGTGGGTTTGTGGGAGGGGTAAATATGGAAATCCATGCTGTGTGGCACTGTGTTCTTGTCTCCAGCACAATAAGAGTATTCCTTTGGAGCCGTTCATTAGCTGCATTCACCAGCTAATTCCTTTCCAAACTGTGTGCTTGCAGGAGCAGTTCACAGCCATGAGGGATCTGTACATGAAGAACGGGCAGGGGTTTGCACTAGTATATTCTATAACTGCACAGTCCACGTTCAACGACCTCCAGGACCTGCGGGAACAGATTCTACGGGTGAAGGACACTGAAGATGTGAGTGAGCATGTTTGCTGTTGTTTCTGCAGATGGGGAAGGAGTGTTTGCTCTCACGTGCCTGTATGTTTACAGGCAAAGCTTCTTTCAAGGAGTATCCTTGGGTAGTGTTTTCAGAGTTTTCAGAGCCTTGCAGTTTTCAGTCTTGCTGTTTGAGGCACAGCACCTGCTATGGGGGAATCACAGAACCAGATCTTCCCATGACCTGGAAGCCACAATCTCTTAATATGGTGGGAGTTGATTGAAAACAACATTACTTAACTTTTTCTCCTTAGAACTCCTTTCCAGGATTTGCACTTTCTCTGTGCTTTAGCTGTGCTTCATTTCCCTCCAGGTTAAGAACAGTGAGGATGTTCCTGGTGGCTCTGCAGGTGTCTTGCCCTGCAGACTGACAGGGGTTATTCCAGATGTGAGGGGGAAGTGGAACTTCAGAGCTTTTCCCAGGGCTCAGCCTGGAATTCTCTGCAGCCCTGGAGCAGCTCTTGGTCACTCAGCAAAATCTGTCACCAAGGAGGTCACACAGTTAATGAACGAAACCATGAAGGGCCTGATGGAGTCTTGGGTTGTTTAAAACCCTTTTTGAAATTAGGAGAGAGGAGCTGTGGGGAGTTTGGGTTTGACAGAGGATGGGACAGGCTGCAGTGTACCTGGGCCCCTCCTTGCTTTAACAGGCTGAGTTATGCAAAACTGCTTTTCCTTGAGGCAGGGATTAGTGGGGTAAATCCCTGCTGCAGATCTGGGCTGGGAGCATTTGTGCCCTAAGCTGGGCAGGTTCATCCCTCAGCACACTCTGCTGTGGACTCCAGGATGGGGCTGCATTTTAACATGCATTTATTTATTTGCTTTGTGTGGTACTTGTTGAATCCAAGCTCAGGAACCTTTTGAAGATCTGAGCCACGTTTTGCTGTTAGGAAATTTCTCCTTTTGTCTTCACATCTCAATATGTCTAAAGTCCCAGTACATAAATCATTGCATTCTGTCTGTCTGGAGGAGTTTAAATTCCAATCCTGTACACCTAAATGATCAGAGCTAGTTACTTACCAAACTCCACTTTTGGATAAACCATGAATACCTTTTGAAATAACCTTACACAGTTTCATGTCTCTCAAACCTGTACTGCTTACTCATCTCAGCATCCCTTTTTGCCCCATTATTTTACATCTTCATGCACTTCAGTTTTCTGCTGAACATGTTCAAAACACATTTTCATCTTTCAGTATGAGAAACATGTCTAGAAAACTGTAAAGAACAGGATATACACAACTCTGTCTAAGCTGAGAGAGTTGTAAATATCCTGTAGATCTGATTTCAAATGAGCTTTTTTTGCATTTGCTTCATCTGTACTGTGACATCAGGTTCCTGATATAATAAGGAAAATTCATGTCTCAAAAATAAAAATGCAATCATTTTCTAAGGGTTATGGCTGAGAGTTTTAAAGACAAAAATTAATCTTGAGTGTAGTTGTGTCAGGAAGAGACCACAGATACTCCCACTGAAGCGGATTAAAACCACACAGTGTGTTGTGAATTCCCAAGCGAAGCAGGCAGTGATTTCTTTTCCAGCTGGAAAGGGCTCGATTTCTGCTGAAAGAATGAAATGTTTGAGGAAATGCAGCGGGTGCACACCCTTATCAACAGCTCTGTAGGAGCTTTTGCTGCTTTTCAGTGTGAGGGAAACAGGAAATGGTGCTGGGCTGTGGCACTGCTGCTCTGGGGCTGCAGCTGTGCCCTGGGACAGGACCCAGGGCCAGGGGGGCCAACCTCACCTGGGGCACCCTGGGGCCTCTCCTGAATGTGTACTGGTACTGCATTTTTCATGTGCTGTATTTTCTATGTGCTGCATTTCCCACACTGCATTTTCTATGTGCTGTATTTTCTATGTGCTGTATTTTCTGTGTACTGCATTTTCCATGTACTGCATTTTCCATGTGCTGCATTTTCCATGTACTGCATTTCCCTGCTGCATTTCCCACACTGCATTTCCCACACTGCATTTCCCACACTGCATTTTCCATGTGCCGCATTTTCCATGTACTGCATTTCCCACACTGCATTTCCCACACTGCATTTCCCACACTGCATTTCCCACACTGCATTTCCCCTCCTCGGTTTGAGAGCCACAGCAGCCCAGAGCTCTCTGCCCATGAACCTGCTGATGGATGTCCCCTGGCTGCTCCTCTGCAGGTTCCCATGATTCTGGTTGGCAATAAATGTGACCTGGAGGAAGAACGAGTGGTGGGCAAAGAGCAGGGGCAGAACTTAGCACGACAGTGGTGTAACTGTGCCTTTCTAGAATCGTCTGCAAAGTCCAAAATCAACGTAAATGAGGTGAGTGCCACCTGTTGTGTGCATGCCCAGCATGAACTGACATCAAACCAGAGCGTGTGTGTGACCTGGGACACTCAGCATCACCCTGGGTTCTCAGCCCAGGAAAGGGTATTGAGGTACTTTCTGGGTATTTAGGGGTTTAAGATATAAAGGTCATTGAGGTACTTTCTGTGTATTTAGGATATAAAGTCTATAAAGTGTATTCAGGTACTTTCTGTGTATTTAGGTATTTAGGATATAAAGGGTATTTAGATACTCTCTCTGTTTTTAGGATATAATGTGTATAAGGGGTATTGAGGTACTTTCTGTGTGTTTAGGATATAAAGTGTATAAAGGGTATTTAGATACTCTCTGTGTTTTTAGGTATTTATGATATAAAGTGTATAAAGGGTATTTTGGTACTGTCTGTGTATTTAGGTATTTAGGGTATAAAGTGTAAAAAGGGTATTTAGATACTGTCTGTGTATTTAGGATATTTAGGATATAAAGTGTATAAAGGGTATTTTGGTACTTTCTGTGTGTTTAGGTATTTAGGATATAAAGTGTATAAAGTGTCTTCAGGTGCTTTCTGTCTGCCTGGAGGAGATTTGCTCCGTTTTCCCTGC
This sequence comes from Turdus rufiventris, assembly GCA_013186435.1. Lineage (NCBI taxonomy): Eukaryota > Metazoa > Chordata > Aves > Passeriformes > Turdidae > Turdus > Turdus rufiventris. Next base: position 248,464 of record PYHW01010145.1, read on the forward strand.
CAAGGCAGGTGGGTGTTTCTGTGGCCTCTCTCAGGTACAGAGCGTCCTGAGCACCCACCTGCCTGGGTGACTCTCAGCTTGGATCAGCTTTATCTGGGAGGAATTTTTTGTCAGGATAACTGCTGCCATTCCAAACGTGGGTGATGTCCCTTATACCCCTTGTCTTGTGTGGTGCTGGCTGCTGGTTTTGAAGCATTTCTGGCTGCAGATGCCTCACCACAGCCCTCTGTGAGCCCCCAGCTGGCTAAAACCATGCCCAAAGCCAGATCTGAGCAGATCCCCGAGTTTAACCGAGCCCCTTTGCCCTGGGCTGCCTCCTCCTGCTGTGCTGGGGAGCTCTGCTCCACATCAGGCTTTTATTCTGTGCTGGCACTTACCTGCCTGTGCCAGAGGCCAAGTTTCCAGGCACAGAGGCTGAGGTGACCCGTGCAGCAGGGCTGGGCTGGTGCCAGCAGATAAGTGGGACCGTTCAGGGGTGTGTGATCAGCAGGAGCAGCAGGGGCTGTGCACAGGGAAAGGGGCTGTGCACAGGGAAAGGAGCTACAGCCCCATGAGCAGAGCTGAGGCAGCAGGGATTTGTGTGTGTGTGAGCTGGACTGAGCTGGGGCTGCTGCTGCAGCAAGCAGAGATCCCAGGGAGGGGGCACAGCCTGGTGGGACCCCCTCATCCCTCACCCCTCACCTGGGACCTGTCCCTGCCAGGTCTGCAGCCCCAGGGAGGTCACATCACAGACAGGAATGTGCTTATGTGGGAGATGAGTTTCTGGTTTCCTTGTGATCTTCATTTTCTGGTTTCCTGCCAGTTGATATTTCCTAGTTGTGGAAAGTACAAAAGCTGAGGAAATCAAAGAGGAGCTGTGAATGAAGCTGCTCAGAGCACTGGGAGTGTGTCCTGCTGCCTCTTTGCGTTTTTTTGGGGTTCATTCTTGCCTTCTCGCTACTTTTGGAGTTTCTAAATTTGTTGAAATCTAGGTAAAGAGTGTTAAATTCCGACATGCATTTGCTGAATGTGAGTCAAAGCTTTCAGATAATAAAGTTTTAATCCAGAGTGGATCAAGTGTCCTTCTGGTGACCTCTGAGGTGCTCCAGCTCACTCTGCCTGGTTTTAGGGATGGTGCCATTCCTGAAACCTTGTTGCAGATGCCTGTACTCACAGTCAGTACCAGCACCTAAATAATCTAATTTATGAGAAAGGAAAACCTTAAATTTCAGTTGTTACAGTGTGTTATAAACTGTTCCTTTGTCTTCTGAATTTCTTTGGAATCAACAAGAATTTGTGAGCTGTCAGCCACTCCAGGAAGGGGAAAAAATAAACAAGGACAAGGGTGGAGCCCTCTGAAGGTTGAAATATTTCTCCTCAATGCTGTGACCCAGCTCCAAGCATTTTTGCAAAGCTCATTTTGCTATAAATGGGTTGAGTCTTGCTGGGAAAACAACTCCCAGCAGCAGGGTTCACAAAAGCTGCGCAGCTGAAAGGGCCCTGCAGTGTTCCCTGGTGGAAATGCCAGAGTTCAGGGCAGCTGCTGGGAGGGACAGCCAGGGCTGCAGGGGCAGGGGATGCTCTGGGCAGGCTCTGCACGCCCCCAGCCCGGGGCACCACTCACAAGGTGATCCTTGAGGACATTGTGCCTGTCTTAAAAAAACCCTTTGTTAATCCCAGCAAGGAAATTGTTGCCATTTCGCTGCTCTTCTGAAGGCCTTGGTGCTGATAAACTGAGTTTCCAGCTCCCTTATGTTCTGCACACTTTGGGTTTCTTCTTCCAGAAGCAGCTGCTTGAGAAACGTTTCATAAATTCAAGCAGTTTAATTGAACTTGCACAACTGCAGCCACCAGGAAAGAGTTGTCAGCTCCCCAGCCTGCCTCAGTTTTGACAGCTTGTTTTATCACTTGGATTTTTCAGCTTGTGTTTTTCATTTGCAGATCTTTTATGACCTGGTCAGACAGATAAATAGAAAAACACCAGTGGAAAAGAAGAAGCCTAAAAAGAAATCATGTCTGCTGCTTTAGACTCCCATCATGCAGCAGCTCTGAGCCAGGTAAGAGGTGTCAGAATCTACCTGGGCCAGGTGAGCAGAGAACCTGATAGAGCCTCCTCCCCTCTGCTGCTCCTCTGGAGTGTGACTGAGCAGGAATTCCCTTTGGACTCCTCTGGGTTCTCCCCTGGCCTGTGACACCGAGCTCTGAGCCACCAGGGCTGACTTTTCCTTCCTTGTTATCCTCTGATAAACACTGGAGTTACTGCTGGCCCTGCTGTCCCTGTGCTGGGAGCTTTGGGGACAATTACAAATGGCTTTGGGTGGGACACGGGCTTCAATGGCACAGAAATAAAAACCTGCTCACCAAGAAAAACCCCAAACAAACAAACAAAACAAACAAACAAAAACCCTAAACCAAAACAAACGTAAAAAACCCAAAACCAAACCCAACCAAAAAGGCCACGCCAAGGCTGGACACAGCTATAAATAATCTTCCTGTGTATCTTGGCAGGGAACTCTGTGTGCTCACAGCTGTTCTGTCATGCTCCTGGGAGGAAGCAGCAGCTCTGCAGCTCCAGGTTTGGGACACAAATGTCCCCATTTAGGGCACTGGGTGTTGGCCCAGCTCTGCCACCTGCCTGTGTCATCCCCAGAGGGTTCCTGAGCCTGTGGGTCAGGCACAGCAGCTCAGCTGCAGCCCCAGGGACAAACTGGCAGCCTCAGGAGGCTCCCAGGGGTGAATTCCTGGGGCAGGGGCCTGTGCCAGGCCTGGAGTCCCCGCTGTCCCAGCCCTGAGGTGGCCCAGGTGTGGCTCAGGAGGATCAGGGCAGCTCTGCAGTGCAGGCTGTTCAGGGCTGCCCTGATGGATGAGGCGCTTTGGGTGCCAGCAAACAGCAGGGCTGTGGCTCTAGGAAAGGAAACTGGAGAGCCTGGAGTGGCTTTTCCTATTGCTCAGTGCTCCCTCCTGCTCAGCCATGATGGAATTCGGCTTCCCCAGCCCAGTAGCAGAGATCTGCCCTGTCCCTCCCTCCCAGATCCCGTGTGCAGCAGCACTGGAGCCCTGGAGCACTGCAGGAGTTCTGTGCTCAGTGCCCTGGAGCCACAGAACCCTGGGCTGGGCTGGGTTGGGTTGGCAGGGCTGGAGCTCATCTCCCTCCAGCCTCCAGCTCCTCCCCAAATCCCCTCTGATCCAGTGGCACAGTGGGATCCTGGCTGTCTCTGCCTCATCCCAGAATGCAGAAGGTGAAATCCTCCTGCCCTGGGCTGCTGAGGGCAGAGGCCCTGGAGCCCTGCTGGTATCAGGCAGTGGCAGGAGGGTGGCAGTTGTCTGGCACTGCTCTGTGACCCTGATAAAACACAACGTTTGGGGACTCACTGTACAACATTTGGGGGGTCACTCTACAACATTTGGGGACTCTCACCTTGTACAGCATTTGGGGAGTCAGTCTGTAAAACATTTGGGGAGTCTCACTCTGTACAACATTTGGGGACTTACACTCTGTACAACATTTGGGGAGTCACACTCTGTACAACATTTGGGGACTCTGTACAACATTTGGGGACTCACTCTGTACAGTATTTGGGGACTCAAACCTTGTACAACATTTGGGGACTTACACTCTGTACAACATTTGGGGAGTCTCACTCTGTACAACATTTGGGGACTTACACTCTGTACAACATTTGGGGAGTCTCACTCTGTACAACATTTGGGGAGTCACACTCTGTACAACATTTGGGGACTTACACTCTGTACAACATTTGGGGACTCTGTACAACATTTGGGGACTCACTCTGTACAGTATTTGGGGACTCAAACCTTGTACAACATTT
>PYHW01010153.1:14087-49124 GCA_013186435.1 Turdus rufiventris
ATTAGAACATTTAATCTTGAATCCAAGATTAATGTGCATTGCCTTGTCTAGGTTTAGAGTCACACTTCAAACTTAGAAGTGAAGATAAATTTTGCTGGACCAGGTGAAAAATGTCACATCTACAGAGAAAGGGATAGCTTATCTTGGATGTTGGAAGTGATGAGGAAATATTTAGGGAGAAATATCAGCAAAACAAATAATATTGAAATGAAGTGAAGTGTAAAGTTTTTGCCATTTCTCTTTTGTCGTTTGAAGTTCTAAGGGGTAGCTATATTTTATATGTGTAGAGTAATGGAAATTTGTGTTCAGCTCTAAACAGAGGAGGAAGTAGCACAGACTTGGGTGCAAACACAGACTTACCACAGGGTCCATCCCTTACTCTCACATTGTCCAGTGCTGTATCCCCATACTCTGTCAGTCCTCGGACAGCCTCAAAAATCACCTAGGCAGGACACAAAGTGATCTCCACATCAGGGATGTTAAGGCAAACACAAGGCCATTTCTCTTAGCATGTTTTCAAACTAATCGTTCTGCTTTTTTCCTAAAAATTGCAGTCAGCAAGATGAGGGTATAACAGATAAAGGAATATATATTATGTAATAAGGTGAGGACTGCAAAGAACATTGCCCTCTGTTTTGCTGACTTATAAATGATTTATGATAATTAGTGGCCTGGGTTCTACAGTGGAGTCCAACACAGGTGGCATCCCAAAGTTCAAACCTTGAAACTCACAGCAGACAAACTTGCATTTAATTAAGAAGTCTAAAGTCTGTGACTTCATGATAAAATCAAGTAGGAAAGGAAGGAAAAGAGGGAAAACTAAACTGTATTTTATCCCTTAACTAACAGCACTGATGCAACTAGGAAGTTGGTGGTTTCTTCTCTTAGTTCAATGACAGAAATCATGAGGTCATTCTATTTACAAAATATAAACCATGCATATATCTTGATTGTATTTTCTAGCTTACATGCACAACACTTTGCAGCCTGCAAGGGGAGAAAAAATGATGACACTGTACAAAGAAATACATTCTGCAAATATATTACCTTTATCCTTTCCTGGGTTGTAAAAGTGTGAGTGATGGCACCGTATTCCCAGAAGAAACTCTGGTTTCCCTGCCGCTGCCACACCACAGACTCCCCTGTGCCATTTTGGACAAGAACTCTCAGCTCATTCTTCTCTTCTGTTCCAAACATGTAGTACCAGAAGTCTATGCATATTTTTCCAGATACTACAATGTCTGGGCTCTCCAGCCTGTTAGTCTGAAAGGGGATCAGATTACTCGCTTCTTGGTAGATGAAGTAACCATCTGCAGTGAAACAAAAATTAAAATGTGGTTGAAGCTTCTGATAACTTATTAGGTATCATTTAAAAAGTACAATCCAAATCTGGAAGAAATGAAGGCATCATTATCAGTGTAAAGAAGCAAAGCAAAGGGTGTTTGGACTTCACATTGCAATGGTTAATTTGTGTAGTTATAGAAAATAGAATGTGAGCCTGAGAGCAAAGCAAATGTATTTCATGTAACAAGAACAGTTATTTTGGGATCACAATTAAAGACATGGGACTCTTTCAAGAGACAGCACTTCCAGATACTACCACACTGATCTATGTTCCGTTTCCCCTTTCCTCAAATGAAAACAAGGCAATCTTCTACACACATTCTTTTATGGGATATATTTTTTAATAAATATTTTGGTTTCAAGATGAATAAATCCTTGCCACAAGGAAAATTCTAAAGCATTTTGTTTTGTTGCAAAATAGAAGAAATAGAAAGCAATTATGATATTTCCTTCAAAATATTTAAATTTGACATTATGAAAATGAAGGAAACTTTTCAAAATTCAGAAACTTGCAGTGTTTCTTTAGGATTTGAAATGCTTTAATCTGATTGGTCCAATATGAAATCAGATTTTGCATTACTAGGGCTGACATCTTTTGCTTCACATGGGCTAAGGTCAAAGTTACCTTTCCCCAGTGCAGCTAAAGTAAAGTCTCTCCCATTTGACGGTGGAAAAAAATCAAGAATAAATGAATGACTATTTCTGTCTGGTAAAGTATGGTTCCACACAGAGCATCTAACATTCAGTCATATATTCAAATATTCTTCAATTTCAGATTTGATTTTGTAACTAGCTGGTGTTAGCTTTATCTTGTGCCAGTGCAGTAACTGTTACACTTGTTGCAATAAACTGCTATCAGTGGAATTTGGCCAGAAACCGTCTCTTGAAAAATGATCTGTTCCATGTCACTATATTCTCTATGAGTCCTTAAGTGTAATACAATTTGCTCTCTTTTACTTCCATGCACTGATAAAGATGTCCAAACTATGATGGGCAAGTCAGTTTAATTCACTCCTGTCTGATATGATGAAAAGTCGAAGATAGGTGTCAGCATGAAAGAAACCAGAGACATTTCAAAGGGCTTCATGGATCTCTTTTCTCTTTCAAGGAAAGAAGAATAAAGGTAGTCAAGCTGTTTTCAGAAAGGGAGAATCAAGAAGGCAACAAATGAGCACTTACTTCCATCAGGATAGTCTCCCTCAGGACCTGTTCCTTGAGTTGGAGTGTCATGCTTGGTTCGTATCCACACTCCCTGGTTGACATTGCAAGGCTGGGTCCAGTCACAGAATGGCCTTGAGTTATTGTTAAAATCACATCTGGTGAGGTAAGCTGAAATAAAACACATGAAAGTGAGGAAAAGGAGCCAGCATATCCAAAGTCTGCCTTGAATGGTTATCAGCACTAATGCCATGCAGTTACCTGTTTCAGGATCCCATATCCTCAAGCCACCTCTTGGTCTGTTTTTGATCCTGTCAAGAAAAAAAATGGAGTGAATCCCTTGTGGAATTAATGATGAGAAAACTGTTTAAGAAAGAATATTGGCACTCAATTTACACCTCTGGTGTTTCCTGAATAACTGAATAGACCCAGGGTTTCACCCATGCATGAATTTCTCATCCCGTATCGGAATTATTCATGGCAAAGCTCTGAGAATGAGTTAAAGGTGAGAAGGATTCTCTGCTCTGTATCCCACTGAACCAGAATGAGAGGAATTCTCCTGTGCACAGAGAGCTGTAGGGGGATGGATGGATACATCTCAGCTCAGACAGCACCAGGATAATAGCAAAGACTCTCTAGGAACTTGCTCATGGCACTATTATCCCCACTGTTGCTAAGCAAGCCAGTGCTCTGTGTAACTTGGTTACTTGTTGATTGGCTAAATATTTCCTTTAACCCCTGCAAGTCTCTCATGATGCAAGGTTTCATTTCATTCAGCTCTTGTCATTTGCCCTGAAAATGCTGCAAAACAAGTGCAGTTACAAACGCACAGTCCTTGTGTGCTACAAAGTCCTGCAGAAATGAGTTGACACAAGACCAAAATCCCCCTGCAGATCACAACGTAAATGGCTCTGCTCTTTGGGTGTTTTGCATAGGGAAGGGATGATCCCCAACTTCTGGAGGCAGGGTTCTGTTCCAAACTCCCTGGTGCTCCCTCCTTAATTATCCTTGTATTTGACACAATATAGAGAATCTGTCCTCAAGTGAACGCAGTACAAGGAATGTCTGCACTGCTCAAAATCCAAGCGATGACATTCAGAAAACTAGGGAGATTAGGAGCAAATACCACAATCAATTTATTGTGAAATGATGCAATGAAATGCAACAAGCAACTAGTAAACAGATCGGGCTCAGGCTAAGGAGGAAAAAGAATATGTAAAGACAGATAAAAAAAGTAAGAAAATTTTCTTATTTGTTCTTGGATTTCTTCTTCCTGGAAAAGGGAAAGCCATGAAAAGTTGCCACTCAGTGTCTATTCAGTGCTATCTTTAAACAATCATACATCAGGCAAATCCTAAAGCAAAGGTTACTGCAGGTATATTCAGAGTCAAGAGAGTTTTTAAGTATTGTGGCTATTTGTCCAGATCTCTTCTTTTCAGATGAGCCATTAGAAATCCATGTGTTAAAGGTTTCTCTCTCAGACAGAAGCCAGAGCAGAATCAGGTAACCACAAATTTAAATGATTTCTTTTCAAAAATGACCTGGTTCAATTGTGCAACATTCCAAATTTAAAAAGGGAAGAAACACTCCCCATTTTAAAAGTGAAGCATGGATATGTATCATTAACAGCTAATTTTTCTGAATTAAGCTACGTTCAGTAGCTTGCTACTTACCCTGTGGTATTTGGCACCGAAATACAGAGTAAAATTAAAATGTACTGTAAGTGCCAGAGGGTTCCCATGCTAGAAGAGAGAGTCAAATCTTCGGTGTAGTGCAGTTTGCATAGTAATCCACTTGCTGTACTGAGCAAGGAGAAATGGGGGAAGACCTATGGTGAAGCAGGTATATATATTGACAGGAGGGTGGAGGCGGTTATAAAAATCTGCCCAACCATGTACCATGTTCCCTGGGCTGTCTACCTTGAGAAAAGCACCTATGAACTGAATGCTTATGCTCTGTGTCACTTTCTCTGACACCCTCTGCTGTTTGCTAGAGAAATTGATGTAATTTTGGAAATTCTTCTTGCTGCTCTTGTATATTAATTAAGTCTGGAAATTTAAAGGGATTTTTTTCTGACATAGATAGCAGGATAATGTTTTACATTTTAAGACTCCTGCCCAGCTTTTACTGCTAGTCTAAGTGAGATTTCTCATTCTGACTGAATTTTCTCCCTTTCTGAAACTAGCAGTCAGCAGAGCAGATGAAAATATTTTGATTTACTCACAACAGTGAAGTTATCATGGGCATAGTTCGGGAATTGCTGAAATATTACTGATACCATAGTGGTCTTGCTTAAAAATAAAGGATCATTTTCTGGTCTTCCATGAAGTCTCGATTGGGTGCTGGCAGTCCAGAAAAAGCAGGTGGATCAATCCCACAGATGCTTGGGTCTTTACTATTCTGTTTCTTTGCAGCGTTTCTTCCACTGGGGTCTGTGACAAATAGCTCAAAGGCAGACAAATTCCTCCTCCACTTGGGTTTAATGAGTGATTAAAGTCAAAGAAATATTATAAAGTGCACAGTGTTTCCTAGCACTGCCAGGAAACGCCAGACCATGGCCCTCTTTTTTTATGTAAAAGGAGGATGTGTCTGGGAATGGGCCTTTCTGTAAAAGGGGCCTCCTAGTTGCAACCACTTCCTCTTTTCTATTATATTCTGATGATTAAGATAATTAAGTCTTCATAAATTAAGTCTGGGATTTCTTCAACCCTTTTCACCTTACTCATTAACAAGTAACTAAGGCAACTTATAGAAACAAGATAAATAGAGGCAGATCAAGGGAGGTTAAGGAGAAACTCAAAAGTATTTCAAGTTAGTTGTTAACAGATGTGTTGAAAATGGGCCTGGACCTGCATTCTGCCACAGTGTCATGCCCTGCACGAGCCCCTCCCAAGTAAGAGGGTAGGTGCTCATTTGACTGGCAATAATCCCTCTCCAGTGCAAATATTTTCCTAGAAAAATGTGCGTACTTCTGCCAGCCAGTAAAGAGGGAAGAGGATTTCTGTGATTTAGAGACAAAAGAGACTAATTTCCTGCACAGAACCTTTGACCACACTTTCAGTTGGGGAGAGCTCAGTGGGACAGGGAGAATACAAGTGACCACGAGATGCACAAGCATTGTGCACAGTGCATTTTCAGCAGGGCTGAATGATCCCTTTACCACCTGAGATGCTGGTCCAGCAGGTGGAGATGGAGCAATAGATGTGCTTGGCACTGCAGTGGGGAGCAGGGGCCCCCCATGTACTCACATGCTTTCCTTTTGTAGACCAGGGGTTTGCCCTGAATCTGGTGCTGCTCTGTACAATTCTGACAAGACATGAGTCCATCTTGGAAGGAAAGCAGCCCTCTGATAAACCCATCCATTCATTCAGACATTGTTTGAGCCCTCCTCACCCACAGCAAGTGTGAGGCCCTGCAGCACCACGGACATACCCCCAGCCTTGCTATGTGATTTTTCCTGTGACTTTGTTGTCACTCCAATTTACTGCCATCTCAGGTACTCTGTGAAAGATGAACTAAAGTATGGATTAAGGCTTTTCAGTGAGGGGCAAAAGAGGTTATTTATAACCTCTTTTCCATATGGAGAGGATGACAAGGAAATGACTTGTCATTTTATTCCAGGGGGATGTGACAGTATCCCACATTGCTGAGAGTCAAACTGATCATTTTACAGGCCTGCTATTTCTCTCCTCTATTTGTATGCTTTGTATCTCTGAAAGGTGCCTGGGAGACACTAGCATTTGTATAAAAATACTTGGCTGGACCAGGGAAGAAAAGCAACATCAGTTCCTAATTGTTAATACAGTGGAGCTAAAATTATTTCTAAGGAAGGGAATTTGCAGGCAAATCAACAGTTTGTTTTACTTCTGCCTTAAATCCAGTGTACAGGTGATGCACACCTGGTTGCTAATGCCTATGACTGGCTTGCTAGTGCTCTGTAGTGCTGTATTTCATTCTGACAGCAGATTCCACTCCATCTGCAGCCAGCATTACATACCTCACCTGCTGCCTGTTAACAAGGCACACTAGGGTTGCTTATGGGGACTATTTGCCCTTAGGTGATGCAAGACATTTCCCACATAAAATCTGCAGCAGAAGATACCAATAATAGGGCTTGTCAATGACCAGTGTGACATGCAACACCCTCAAAAGGACAGATAATACTGCATACAACTTCATTTCTGGCTGGTGGTCAGAAAGGGGCTCTTCAAGAGATTCTCTTAATTTTTGCAGCATGAATTTATGTTTCCCAGGAGACAGAATCAGCTTGATATGCACACAGGGGGACAGCACAATAAAGATAATAATAAAAAAACAAAACCCAAAAAAATCCCAAGCAAGATAAATCAAATAATAACCGAAGCAAACTCAGCAGTTCACCCACCCTGCTGAGTGGGTGCTGTCTAGCGCAGCTTTTGCTGCACAGTTACTCCAAAACACGTAATTGTCCTCAAGAACCTAAATCTGATTCACTGCATTTTCTTGAATCTAAGTGTTCTCTGATGAACAGCAATTGGGATTCACTGTATAGCTAATGCTCAGTCTGTGGTGTTGTAATCAGTTGAAAGCTAGGGAGTTTGAATAGCTTAAAGAATGGGGGAAATTACACAAAACCTCTTTCTCCTAAGGCATCAGTTGGAGGTCAGTTGGGCCTCACAGTGGCACTACAGGAGGCTGCTACACTGCTGTCTAGCACAAAAAGAGGGGTGACTGCCTGATATGAAATGCTGCTGTCTTGGTGGGATGCACTTGCAGCATGTGTATCTCAAGGCTTTTTCTGTCTGAGGCTATATCTAGAAAAAAAATTAAATTATTTAAGTGGCTGCTCTTAAATGGCAGAATTCTGTTCAGATTCCCTTAATCTGAATACCTTAGGTTCTGTGAATTTGCACATAGAAACTAAAGGTCTTTATCATATTAAACTACACTGAAGTTTTTGCATAAATTTCAGTTTAATTGATACAATTTGTGTAAGTAAAAGGATCCTCCTGTTGTTTCTATTTAGTTAATAATTTCTTCCTCTGTCCTCACAAATGACTGAATCAGTTTTTGGAGCCTGTATTACCTCTGTCACTGTTACTGGAATTCTCACTGACCTCTGGCTCCATTCTGCCTTTACTGATGTTGTGGGTGAGAAAGTCCTGATAGATGTCCAATTCCTTCAGAGATCTCTCTATGCTGGATTCATTTTGGAGCTATGCTCAGATCACTGCTCTGAAAAACCTGCACCAAGGAGTTATAAACCAAACAATCAGCACTCGTAAATCTATAAACAAATAAATCCAGATTATACAGTGGTGTAACTAATCTCTGCTTTAGTACTGCTGAGTAACTTACGGTGATAGACTGATAAGACACCAAAAATGCTTGTCATAACTGGATGTTTGCCTGATGAGTAAAGTGTTTGTGTTCTATTGAGCAGAAGCTGAGGCTGCTTATTTAACTGCTGACTCTCCAAACTGAAGCTTTGATTTGAAATTCAAGCTGCCTCTTTCCTGGTCTGAAATCTGTAATAATTTTGGAAATGAAATGTAACATTCCTACTAGAGTACAGATGCAAAATTCAAATTTCATTCTCTTTCTTTTGGTTTGAACAATGGAGAGATAATAGAAATAAAAAGCAGCTTTTTGGCTACTGTTTTCTGTTATCGACTGCTTAGGCCCAAAATTTCTGAGGGCAAATAGTGCTCTTATATTGTGATCTAAAAGAAATGCATTTTCATGGTAACATTCTTGAGTTTATTCAGTGCTTCCAAATGTGTATTATATGGATAATGTATAATTATGGATAATGTATAATTAAATCTGTAACTACTATGGCCTTTTTATCCTTCAGCTGAAATACATCTCAATACATTTTATTTCCAGCATACTGAGGTAAAGACCATAACATTCCTCCCAATTAATGCAATAAAAAAGGTTTTATGGTATTCCACTGGATATCTGGAGAAGGAAAAGACTGTAATAGGTAAAACTCTTCTTAATTTTGGGGGGCTACACTTACAATCATAAGATTACTAAATCAGTTCATAAGAGCCCAGAAATTTTCCAAGTCTGTCTCTTGATAAGGTATAAAAGACAATTTTGAATGTGTACTTTGGGAGTAGATCTCTGGCAGGAGGAAATAGATTATATTTATCTTTTTAACTGCCTTCTTTATATAGGGCTGGGGGTTTTTTGGTTCAGTGATAATCTAAGAAACTCTCTCTGGTTCACCGGAGTTCAGTGATAATCTAAGAAACTCTCTCTGGTTCACCAGAGTTCAGTAATTTCATACCTGCACCTTTATACATTTTGCATTTATTATTGCATCTACAGTACACACAAAACCTGTGGTAAGCAGAGACCACACCCTAATAGGACTTTCTTTCAGAGGTAGGGTGCTGCTCTTTATTTCTATCCATGGATTTGTAAATCCAAATTACCTACAGAGACAGAGGTCTGATTCCACTATTGCACTGTTTCAATTTCAGTATTCTACTGTTAAAGCTGGTGGTGTTGATCCCAGTTCATTGTGATCAAAACAAATAGGGCTCCTGGCTTATTCTTTCAATATAACTTGTATTACAGCAGAAGCTATGTCTAAAATTAGCAATCTCAGGCTTGGTTTAATGAATGCTGAAGTCTTTTGAATTTTCAGCTCACCCCTGCATACTCCTCTGGTGCTGATGAAGCCTGCATTGTCTATCCTGTCAGCAGCACTCTGGCTTCAGCAAGCCTTTCACTTATTTGAACAGGATTCTAAACAGCTGTGTGTGCCTATTTGATTATTTTTGCTACTGACCCCAAATGAATTGGGACCTTTGCCTTCCAACCCAGCTCCTCATGAACTGAGTAATTCCACAAGCCTCTTAACTCTTATTGGTCATTCCACAAAGGATGACTACTCCCATCCCTTGTCTTCTGGACAAATCTGCTTCCTCTGAAGTTACAGTCCTAAGGTATGGTCACTTCTTACAGCCCCTTCTGTAAGACAGCCCTCTGAATATCAACTGGGTTCCTGCAACTAAGCTATTATAACTTTTTACTACACAAAAAATTAAAATGAAATTTCAGTTTTATGTAAATTTTTAGAGACATAAAATTATAAATTGCTTAAAATTAAGAATCTTGTCAAAATCTATTCATATGGCCTTTTCTGATCTAAGTCCTACACTTCCCATTACTACTAGAACTATGCAGCACTCACTATTACCTAGATCACAGGTAACTTCCTGCCTGCTCTACAGAAAAGCACAGTGAAAAGCAACTGAATTCAGTTAAGAAAAGTCTCAGTCCAGCAGCTCCTGCCACTTTTACAATCAGAGAAACAGGGAAGTTAACCTGTTGCTCAGTCTGTCCACAGATCATGAACCAAACCCACTCTGGACCCTAGCAAAGTGTGAAGGTTGTGAAATGCATTGTTAATTGTACTTTGTTCTGCAAGTTCTACACCTGAAATGAACAAAGCTGAAATGCAACTCACTTGTGTCATTGATGGGTTCAGAGCAGATTGATTCTGTTGTTTGTTTTGGAGTGATCTGTATTTACACAAGAGTATTTGAGTTTTGAGTTATGCAGGAAAACAAGGTTTGTGTCTCTTGAGATACACAGGATTACTTATCAGCAAGGCATTTAGTACTCCAGGTGACACCTGGGTGTGTTTGCTTGTTATATATACATAAAAACTCGTGTGAACAAAGTTTAGGACATATAGCTAACCCCAGAAAACTATTTTTTTTAAAAAAACCCTGCGATTATTGCTTTCAGAAACCAAAGACAGTCGGATAGCATTTTCTAACGTGCTGAGTCCACTCAAAGTGTGATGTTCTAGAAAACATAACTGTATTTTGATTAAGAGAAGATGTTTCAGTTTGGGTTCTGGTCAAAATTCAAACTTTACACATTTCTTCTAAGCTTCTCTGCCATCAAATCTTAAAATCAAACACAAATAGATAAAAGATGAAGAATATCAACTACCAGGATACTGTAAAATGAAATGTTAATTATCAAAAGAAAACACATGCATATAAATTGCTTTTAAGATCTAGATTAAGAAATTATCTTTCAACCTTTAAATACAATAGAATCTGTGGAGAAAGAGTGCCTACAACAGTGGATATGGACCCAAGAGAAAAGCCACTGGATATGTTATTTCCGCATTTAGTGGATAGAAGGGGTTGGCAAAGTATCATCTCACTGCTGAAGGAAAGAGCCTGAATGGAAGATGTGGGTTGGGAAATGAACATCAAACCAAGGAAGCAAATAGTTCTTGGAAATGAGGATGTCAAAGCCATGGCAATCAAGTCAGTGATTTATTACCCACCTAGCTCTTGATAAGCATCACTGTTATACTCATAAGAGCAAGGACATAAGTAGCTGTTAACATGATTCAGAAAGATAAAATGAATTGACCTTACAACAAAATGATATATGATCTCAGAAATCTGTAAAATTATGGCAATGTCTTGATTAACCTGGAGTTGTATCTGTCAAGACCCCAGTTGGGCAGGTCCATGGCAATGCATACAAATGCCATAATTATGAAGGGAACTACCTGGTTCACACCCTGCTTAAAGTCTAAGTAACTCCAAAATTATATTGGGTTGGTCTGGTCCTTGTCCAATCAAGAAGGAAACACCACAACATATCTGGGGTCCTTCTTTGATTCCTCTGACCATTTCCACTATGAAGATTTAAAAATATAATTAGGAGTAGATACCCATCTTGAAATGAGCTTCTCTTCACATCTGCGTTCAGCAATGCATGCAGAAGTGTCTATAAATGTACTCTAGTCAGGAATAACAAATTACATAGCTGACAGAATCTTTCTCTAAAAGTTGAACCAGACAAGAGGATGCAAGATTTACCTGGATAGCATATAGTGCTAGAACTGTAAGTGTCCAGATTTTGTGCTGGGCTTCAGAAGTAATTGTGTGATGGCTTAATAATCACAAAGCTCACAACTCTGCTTTTTCTTCAGTGCCCTAAGCTCTGAACTTCCAGGTCACCATTGGGTTATGTTATCAGAATTTCGAAGAAATAGAATTATTCTCTCCTTTATTTTTTTTTTTCTGGGGGGGAAGGGGGGGTTGTTGTTGTGTTGTTTTGTTTTTAAGCAAAACACCACCTGTAAATAAAAAATACTTCATTCCATGATTTTCACTTTATGAAAATAATTTCTTTAGGAGAAAAATGGGAGAATTAGCAAGGTTAGAGAAAGATTCAAGTAAAACTGGGAAACAGAAGCAGAGGCAATTCCCTTCTCATTGTTAATGTTTCTAGTACACAGCTTTGAAGAAAAGTAAACCCATAAATCTTCCTTGTAGTTTTTCATAAGCCTTTCAGAGATAGAGTTTGTGACACCCCCAAGTCCTGGCAGGTTCTTTTTATTTCAGGCCTGCTATAGAAGCTTAGCAAAGGATAATCTGTGACAAAAGCTTTATTAAAAAAAAAAAAAAATTAAGCACACAAATCAGTCAAGATTTTACTATGGAAAATGGCTTTTATTTTATCCCACAGTTCTTCTGTTGCTTCATGTTAACATGTAAATCCAGGAGAGAAATAAAATGAAGAAAATAATATGATAATATACTTAGAACAATCTTTTAAGCAACCATGGGCTAACCAGGTAATTTCACTCACATTTTTGCTTTATAGATTTTCTCATTTCACTTTCTCATGTGAAGAATCAAATACCCCCAGTACAGAAATCTAGGCTGACTCACATGGGATGCAGGAGACCAAGGTACAAGTACTCACCCTGCAGGACAGACGTGAGATAAAGCAAAGTCCAGGTTTCCCTTCCAGTCTGTGACGTCTGGCAAGCCCTGTAATCTCATACTGTTCCACCCTGAAAAACAGGAACAAAGCAGAGCTCTGAAATCTCGGCTTGAGGAAAAAAAATCAGAAATAAGGGGAAATCCCGGGTGGTTTCACTGAGTGATACAAACTGCAGTAATTTATTGCACCTAGTCCCTTGAGCACAGTGGTTTAGAGTCTTGTTTCTGTATGTCAGCATGCAAACATAGCCCAGACCAACATTTTACAGCCCATGGTTGCTTAAAAGATTGAGTAAAATCTTAACATGATTTGTAAAACACCTAGGTTTTAACCAAAATGGAACAGCGGCAGTGATGGAGCCTGTGGGCACATGAGCAGATTACAGCTCTTAAGGCACAAATGTGACCAAATTGCATCATGATAACCATGGAGAAAATGAAAACCTCTGCATGAGAAAGTGTGGTGAAGGGTGAGGCTTCTCTCTGTAAGGCAAGTGGCTGAGGCACTGCCAGGCTTCCCTGGTTCCAGTAGCAGACGATGTGCTTTGGGAGATGGGATGGTCGGTGACTCTGAGAGCCACCATTGTAGGCCCCTGAGACAGGTCAGGACACTCTCTCTGCCTGCCAGCGGGCTGAGGCATGTGCCAGAGATGTGGTAACAGCAGTTGGTTTTTGCAAGTGGTAACAGAAGCAAGGAGATGATTTTGGTACCCAAAATGTGAACTCAAAGGCAGCCTGGCCTGGGGCCGCTCTCTGGCCTTGCAGCAGCTCAGCCATACTGCAACCAGGCCCGGCTCCCCTCCCTGTGCCCGGGGATCAGTTGGTCCATGAGGGCCTGTGCTGCAGCCAGCTGGGACTGTGGTGTGCTGCCCCCCTGACAGGGAAAAGGAAGACGCTGGTACATGGGTGGAAGCCATGGTGGGCAGGACCCCAGAGTGTCACATCACCTGTCTCCTCACAAGAACAGATTCTCCAGGCTGAGATGGTTTTACCTTTTACACAGTCCCCTGTGGGGCTTACACCTCCAGGGCATCCAATTTTCTGTTCGTACCAGAGTTGCTCTTTAGTTTGTTTTCTTGTGTCTGATTTTGATAAGTGGGAAAGTCAGTTGTTGAGTAAGCTGATGGCATTGATTTCTTCCTTGAGTACAAACTTTATTTTCATAATGCCAGGTGTTAAAAGAATGAGCTTTGGTGTGCACCGTGACAGCACGGCCTGGCACGTAACTGGCTGGGGTCCAGCATCTGCTCCTGCTTGTGGACCCGTGGAATTACTTCTTCATTGCAAGCCACTTCATCTTGATGGCTGTACAAAGCTGTCAACTGATTTAATATCTGCAGACAAAATAAGGAAAATGAGAAAATAATGGTTTCAGTTATCCCTCTAGATTTCAATGTTGGTATTAGATTTGCACAGGCCTGAAAACCTTTGGCTTTTTTGTTAAGCCAAATATCCAGCTACCATGGCCTTTGGTTTTTGATTAATTTCTTCAGATTGGATAAGATCATATTAATCTTTCAGAACAGTTACATAAGAGTTCTAAGAAATCTTCTAGCAGACTTGTGTTTTGCCCTATTGATCTTGGTAAGCCTAGCCAAGGTCTCAGATGCTTTTGAGCTTTCTTGGACATTTTTTGGACTCCAGACTTGGAATTCTATGAAACTGAGGCAAAACCTCCTCAGTGTTTGTCAAACAATATTTTTCTGCACTTGCATATATCTTTAGGCACAGTCCTTTCTTCCTATCCCTCCAAACTTTAGGGCTGAATTTCACAAATAATTCTCTCTCTGCACTAGATTGAAGCAAAACTCATGGAGTTAAACACCCTGGCACCACAATTGTGGGCAATAACGGAAGAAAGACAGTAATTTCTCTAATGTTGTTTGATGCTATTCCTGATCATTTTTGTCAACTCTACTATCTCCAGAGACCATCAGACACTGAGAAGCAGTGTCAGCCTAAAATGAAGCAAAATTGTGAGGAGGGGGCAACCATTAGGGCCAGTCTGCACTAATGGTTGAATAATCCCAATGCTGCACATGATGGCTGTAGTCGAACTGTGCTGTGGTCCTTTAATTAAAGACTTACTGATGCCTCAGGCTGTAGAGCTCTCTGTGCCTGTTTTCAAAGATAGGACTTGCTTCTATAGAACTGACATCTAAGATACCTGCGTATGGCTATTCATGTGCTGTGAATACCTGAGTAAACCTTGAAAGTAAAAATATTTTTACATGGTCTCTACCTGGCGGCCAGTACAGCTGGAAGTCAATGCAATTCTCTAGAAAAGCCACATCCTATGCACTGTGCTAAATGTTTTTGTGTGAATGTTTTAATTTTTGAGGAGTTCCTCACCCAGCTGAATTATTTGCTAAACCCTAGTGGGTAACTATAAACAGCAGATTATCGCAGTCTGGGTGTGGAGCTTAGACTTATTTCTTGGGTGTATGCTGTTTCATAGTCTGAGCACTGATGTGGAAGAAACCATAAAATCATGACTGATGGGGTGTTCAGATGAGACATTTATGGATATATTACATAAAGCAACCTATAGAATGGTGGTACAGAGATCTGTAGTGCTTGTAATATACATGGATGTTCACTTAAGGGAAATACACAGCTCTACTCCTGTTACCAAAATACAGTCTATAATTCAAGGATGGTGACAGGACTAAAGAAGTTTTCCAACTGTCTGGATGTTCACAGTGTAAAATCAGCAGAATTCAATACCATAAACAGAAGGGCCGATCTGATTTGGGGCTGGGATTACTGAGTCAGCTGTGGCAGCTATAATTAACTAAATGTTTTTGCTCATTTGAAGCATGCTATCTTAGTCTGGAGTCAAAGGTTCAAGAAACCTGCTGAATATATTGAAATAATTTGGAAGAGAGCAGGGAGAAGAAGCTAAGAATAATGAAAAACATTATATTGTTGGAAAAATAATATTCAAAAATGTTCTTAAATGGCCTGATGCCTACAGAGAATGAGAGTACAGTGAAAGAAGCCCAGGTAGTTTTAAATTTTGTCATTATGAAATTACTTAATCTTGGATTCTACAGGTTGTATAAAGGCATGAGGTTTCCTTGGTTTTTTAAAATTTTTTTTAACACTGTTTTGCATGTGATGAAATAATTTCCTTATGTGTCATAATTTCCTCTCCTGTTAAAACATGCTAAAAAGAGAAGTATTTCCTCAGCTTTGTAATGATACCTTACAGTTACCAGCAACATGAGACTCACTGGCTCTGCTGCCTCATGGCTTGCTTTTATTAGCTCCCCACACTTCAGCTGTTTCAGTACTTGCAGATGATCTCTTTGATCTGCCACTGCTTTGGCTGCTGCTTTCTAGGAGCAGAGCACAGCACTTTGTTCCACTTTGCTGAGCTGCCCTGCTATCCCTGTCACTCTGACCAGGCTGCTGGCATTCTCCTACATGTCTGTGTCCAGTGGTATTGAGGCAGCAGCTCGATAGTGAAGAGGAAGCAGGATACCAGATCTGGTTCCTAATAATTTACTTGGTTAATCCTTAGTAGCACTTTGGTGCTGGGTGAATGAGGCTTTGCTCGCATACAGTGGGTCTGGAACTTACTAAGTGCACTTAATGCAGCCTGAAGAGGAAATTCAGTTGCAGGTATCTGAGTAATCTGTAGTGAGGTTGAATAGATGTGGTTTTAAAAGCACAGTGTTGTTAAATGCACTTCTCTACAAGCAAATTAGTATTACTTCTTAAAGAGAGGACATACTAACCTCTAACAAGGAAAAGGTGACTAGAATTTTAAAGCACAAGCCAAATGGAATTTTTGACTAATTTTGGGGGAGCCACTTTTAGATCAGAACTGTTCTGCTTGGAGTACCCCAGAAAAGCCAAATCTGAGGCTTAGCCTCAGATGTTCAGTTTGGCTGTTCAATTTGGCTATATCATTCATAAAGACAGCTGAAGAGTTCTACTTTTAATTGCTCAAAATCTCAAAAGTGAGTGTTTGTTCTGACTGCCTACATTTCAAGACTTTCAGCTGCTGAGTTGCTGTTGGTCTCTGAAAACCAAACTTCTTCAGGGTATTATTAAGATAGGCAGGAGAAGTGAAATATCCTGAAGACTCAACATGGTAAAACAGAAGATTGTCAATTTTTACCAGTTATCTATTGGTCTTTTACTGGGAACTACAAATATGTGTCTTTTAAATGTTTATCCACATGTAAAAATATTTTAACTCTTCACAGCTAACTAACATAATCTCTGGGACTTTGAGGATGCTGAAAGGTCTGAACTCTTGTAACAGAAGTTTCATCTCTGGAAGGTGTACATAATTTAGTTGTTTTTAATGACTTCTGTAAGTCAGAGGAGCTTCCACTATGGGATGAATCAGTAGCTGAAAATCTCTGCATTCAACTTGTGCAGACGTGTCTTGAATCATGTTCTTTAATTGCCTCAGACTGTAGCTGTGGAAAGTACAAAGATTAGTGGTGCCCTTTGACATTGCAGGACAGAGAGTGTCCTGTAAATTAACTTACGAGTTGTCTGGTTCTCAGGTTAATGATGCAGAGTAGAAGCTGAACAGGTGCCCTGTAGTCATTCCCATCTGAAAGTGATGGATGGTGCATCATAGACAGCTTAAAACTTTTCAACATTTCCAGGTACAGCAAGGTAGGGTCCCTAGATAGGAGCACCAGAAATTGCAAACCCCTCCTGAAACTGGTGAGTAAAAACTAGTCTCAGTACAGAAGAGACATACTCTGAGGTACATATGAATGAAAGATGGTACTTAAAATACTCTTTAGGAATATAGAAAGAATCTATAAAAGGCCAATTAGGAAATGCCCTCAAATTTCTGAAAGGATTTTAAACTTCACAGAAAATTAACTTTTTCTTCAAGGTTGTTTCATCATTTCTCCATATCAGGATTCTTTGAGTGAATTATGGAGTGGTGAATGACACTGAACAATGAAATCTCTATATTTGCTGCAGTGATTACTAAAGAAATATCACAGTTTTATTGCCTAGCTATTGCCAGCAGGAGCCCTGAATCTTCCTCAGACTGAAACAAGTAGATGGTGAAATGTATGCAAAAAAATACAAAATACATACCCTTTACTGAAGGCCAACTTGAAAATTTCTTTTCAGTTGGGTACTGCGGACAGAAGACCCATGGTTAAATCCTGGTCCTTGCAGCCTGTTCACATAGAGAAGGGTGGATGTTCCACTGTACATCCAGATGTTGACTTGGTCGTGCTAAATCTGATACCAAAAAATTGGCAAATCCTGGGGGTTGGAGAGCCAGAGTGGCTGTGCAATCACTAATCTAGTCTGGAAACAATCTAACTAATCTTACCAAAGTACACATCTGGTAAGTCTGCTCTGTTTGAGAAAGAGAAAGCTTAGAGGCACCTGAAAGGAGTCTACAACAAAGATGGAGAGAGACTTTTTACAAGAGCATGTAGTGACAGGACAAGGGGGAATGGATTCAAACTGACAGAGAGTAGATTGAGATTAGATACTAGGAAGAAATTCTTTGCTGTGAGGGTGGTAAGGCACTGGAAGAGCTTGCCCAGAGAAGTTGTGGACTCCCCTGGAAGTGTTCAAGGTCAGACCATATGGGACTTTGAGCAATATGGTCAAGTGAAAGATGTCCCTGCCCATGGCAGAAGGGGTGGAACTGGATGAGCTTTAAGTCCCTTCCAGCCCAGACTGTTCCATGATTCTGTGAAGATGGGATGACAGGTGTGCCAACTCAAAGGTAATGTCAAAGGGTGCTGCCTCTGCTGTCCAAATGATAGTTTTTAGTAACACCAAGTGTTATCAACCCTGAGGTTTAGGGCCCTGAGCAGCAGCGTGCACTTTGGAGATCCACCACTGTCTGCCTATAGTGTAGAGACAAAAATCCTTCCGTTTTCTCATCTTCATCTGTCAGGACTGAAGGTCTTTCAGGCCCTGCCCGTCTATCAATGCACTTTTGTTCTGCCCCTTTGCTGACGTGCATCCTGATCTAAGCAGGAACACGCAATCTGTGGGTGGCAGTAAACCTTGTCTAATTAATGTAATTTTCCTGTATCCTGTCTCAGTAAAATGACTCAATAAAAGGCACCAGCATTTTACCCACTGACTTTGATCTCAGCAACATTTAGGTTCAGACCCATTCTGCCTCATAGAGCGCCTATCTGCCAGTGTGTCATCATAGGACAGATCAAGCAGAGTGTCTCACCCAGACACGCCCATTTGGGAGCCAAAAGAATTTTATTGGGAGTTCTGCCTTTGGTTGTCAAATTCTTCCTTGATCGAACAAGGCTCTCTACATTGACAGGACAATAAACATGAATTTCATGTTGGGTGAGACTTCTGTCTGTAGGTGAGATAGAGCACAGGTCATTGAGTGTGGGGAGCCTGTTTTTGCAGCCAAATAAATGTTAATATTTAATTTGGGTTTAGCTTGTTTCATGAACAGGAAAATGTTCTACCGTCAAGATTACAGAAATTTTCACTGTCTATGAAGAAATGATGCCAACAGGAAAGGAGAAGATGACAGAATTCATTGCCTAAAGATAAGGAAGGTACTCAGTGATTACAGCTGAAGGTGCTGCCAACTTCCACAAATTTCTCTTTGTCCTGGAGCCAAGCCAAACCAGAGAGCTGGAATACACAGCAGAAAGAGCAGTTCCTTCCTAAAGAGAGTGATGCCAGATGAGGTAGGCAGGAATTGATTGCTACTGTTGGGCAGAGAGCTGTAGCTCTCTTATGGCTGTATTTCCATTCTGACAGCAGCATGTGTGGTGGGACAGTTCGTGGCCACCTGTCTCTTTGCTATAAGGATTCCTCAGGGACTTCCTGTGTGACAACTTCTGAAAGAATTCTACTGCCTATTCAGAAACAAAAACTTTGCCATATGGTTGCTTTACAATAAATCAAGACACATATCAACCTTATTTCTTTTGTCTGATGCTCACAATCCCACAGTTCTTCCTTTGTCCACAATATAATGAAAACATCTAAAAGACTTACATCTTTGGGCTTCATTAAGTTGGTCTTTTTTCAGATATACTGGACAGAAGATGCATGTTAAACAAATCAGAAGTAACATCTGAGTGCACACAACTGAAACAGATTTATTTTCCAAGTATAAGGGATTTTTATCACTGCTGGCACACACATTTCCAAAGTGTTATACTGCAGGAACTCTTATTTTAGGGCTTCTTTTTAGCAGTAATTGAAGGATTAAGACCTGCTTCTTAGAATATATTTTTGTCTAAAAGAAATTTGTAACCATAAGAAGATGCTGGCTGTATAAGCCTTTGACAGAGGTACACATTTCACAGACATTTTGTAGTCAGGAAATCTTCTCTCTCTTGGGTCCCTGGTGGGGGATGTCAGTACTCTCAAATAACCTCTGCTCTACAAGCTTCCAGTTAATGACTGTTCTGTAATAACAAGGAAACAAAAGCACACCACTATATAAACAAGGCATATATAATCCCTGCCTCAGCTGCACCTGCTGATGCTGCAGAAAAGTTGTAGGATGTTGGATAGCACTCTCTCTATCACTCTGTAGAGGACAGGCCAGTGGGATTCATTCACTCACAGACAAGTGGGGGTGAACTGAACCAGCAATCTCCTCTGCTTGAGCAGAGATGAATAATCTCAGAGTAGGAGAAGAAGAAAGTAAGATGAAGTCTCATCATAATAATAATGGTATGAAAGGGTTTCAGCTCACTTCCAACAAGGCTCTGGTCTCTCCATATCCTGAACTGGCCCAGTGGGAATCTCTCCATGGAGACATGGTGAAAAATAGGAGTCCAAACTGTTGCCAAAGAAGTCCAAACTGCTGCCAGACTGTAGCAGACCAGCACATTTTCCTACAAAAATGCTTGGAGATCAGTTATTGGAGACCCTTCACCAGACAGATTGCTCACATGTTTCACAGTGAGGATGGGGAGTCTCACTCTCTGGAGATACTAAAAAACTGTCCGGACATAGCCCTGAGTAACATGTTTCAGGAGACCCTACTTGAGCAGGGAGATTGGACTAGATGACCTCCCATGGTCCCTTCCAACCTCAACCATTCTGTGATTCTGATTGTGACAGGTGGAATCATAATTTTCATTTATCTCAGGCTGCAACAAAGTACATTCATTATCCTAGAAAACCTGTTGTCATTTCTCCTTCTGATTTTAATTTTAGAAAAGTAAAAGATCTTTCCTTTGCACTGAAGGGCATTTAGTTAAGATGAGACTGAAGTCTTTCCCCCAGACTCCCAAGAGCAATCAAATCACAGCCCCTGCTCAGCTGCACTGGAAAGTGACAGTGTGTAATCCCTGCTCACTGGGCTGGGGCTGGCAAGGAAGAAATAGCAGCCCTGCAGTTCATATCCTCTGAAAGGCCACTCCCACAGCAACAGATACACAAACAACGTTTTGTTAGAAGAAGTTTCAAGCTTTACAAGCTTGTAAATCGCAATTGCATTTATCTAGAAGATCTCATTATTGCTAAACTACTATATAGATTCACCTTTGCACCTGCAACGCTGGAGAGAGACATTTTCACCAGCTATAAATTCAGTCTATTCAGCCATAGCTAAATTTCATTTTAAATAATAAAAAAATGAAAATGCTCAAAAAATGATGGGCCTTTCTATTGAGCAAAACGGATTCTGATCTCAGCTTAGTCAAAAAAAAAAAGCATTTTGCTGGTTTTTTCTAAGTCACAAGCTCCAGGATGCAGCTTTCAGTACACCTCCCTGGGATGCACACTGACTACTCTAATGCATTCAAAAGAAACAAACAGAGTACAAAAAAATCTGAATGCAAATCATGCATAGCAGAGCAGATTGAATGGTGTCTCAGTCAAGACTTGTGATTCACACAAGATACAGTATTTGCAAAATGTTGTCAAGAATGCAGGAGTAGGTTTTGGACACCCACTGCTACAATTATGGAGGTTTAAGTTCAGTTTTCCAAATATTTTATTTTTCTCAGCATCAGAAAAAGAAACACTGGCGTGGAGGGAGCCCTGAAGTAACCAAACCCAGTCTCTGCAATCACAGCAACCAAGCAACCATTGAGAGATACCAATGCCTGTGTCCACCTAGGCTAGGAAACAGAGGAGAAAAGGAATCACTTTTTCCATCAAACAGGAATCTCATTCAACTAAGTCAGCCTCCTCTGACTTGGGCACCAGCCAGGCTGTTAAGAGAATGCCATGGTAGTTTGTTGTTAAGTTTTGTGATTGGAACTAATAGGGACAAGGGAGGGAGAAGAAACAGGGGAGGGTTTTTTCCTTGGCCAGAGGAAGATAAAACCTCCCACAAATATTTTTGGTGTGTGGAAGTGTTTGTCTTCTCATGAAAAATATTCCTTTTATTTTCATTGAAATCCACAAGTGAAGTCCATTATTTAGTACTTTGGCAATGGCCAACTTCCCTTTCTTAAGGATATAGAGAGAGCTGGTCACAATTTGTCAGAGGAAAGGAAGATCCTTATTCATGGGAATTTTTGAAGAAAATTTCTGTGTGAAAGTGTGTGAAGGGAGTGCTTTTATTCCTCAGCTCCTACAAAACACAGTAAGGTGATTTCTTCCAGCATTTAAAAAGAAATAGAGTAGCTCATACTAGGCCTAGAGTAGACTTGTGGCTATGTGTTCCAAACGCTTTCTACATAAAATTTCCTGTCAGGGCATAATACAGTGTACATTTATTTCTTACAACAATATCTTACTGGAATTTGAGATACAAATGGCTGATGATTCTAGTCACTCTAGCATTCTAGTCCCAGGCTCTGAGAAATAAGCCTGCTCATCCCAAAAGAGCTTAGGTTTATTTTTCTTCTTCATGCTGCTATTTTCTGGTGAAGTAATCGACTTTGCATATCTTACTCAGCATCTCCTTGGCAACCTGGAACAGACTCCTCTTGTCCTCCTATTACTAAGGCAGGCACTGCCACACTCAGTAGCAGGAGCAGCAAAGAGAGGAGAGCAAGTGTCTGTAGAGGAGAGCGAGAGTGCCTCCCAAAGCCAGAGGTGCAAACAGCATCTGGAGAGGGTCAGCACAAACTCCTTCAGAGCAGTCCTGAAGGAGACGCAGGAGACTGGATGCTGTGCTCCATGATGGTGATCTGGCTACTTAATCAGAAGCCACCCTGAGCTTTGAACACTGGTGAGGTAGCCACAAAGAGTACAAAATGGAGGGCTCGAGCACCTCTCATGAAAAAAAAGCTAAGAGAGCTGGGGTAGTTCTGCTGGAGAAGAAAAAGCTCCAGGGAGTTCTTACTGCAGCCTTCCAATACCTAAAGAGGGCTTTTAAAAAGAGGAAGAGTGTCATTTCACACAGGCAGACAGTGATTGGGGGGAGAATAGTTTTAAAATAAAAGAGGAGAAATGAAGATTAGATATTAGAACTAAGTTCTTTAGTTCTTTACTCATAGGGTGGTGAGGTGCTGGCACAGGCTGCCCAGAGAAGTTGTGGATGCCCCACCCCTGGCAGAGCTCAAGGCCAGGTTTGATGGGGCCCTGAACAGCCTGGTTTAGGGGCTGACCTCACTGCCCATGGCAGGGGGTAGGATCTAGATGATCTTTAAGGTCCCTTGCAACCCAAATCTTAATACTATTATGTTAAAATACATTCGTAAGCATCAGTATAACTAAATAATAGGGAAGAACACAGTTCTGTAGGAGATGGTTTTGGCACACTGCCTGTCCCCTTGCTCCAAACCCCTGGCAGCAGGCTGCTTGGGTTACTTGAAATGGAATTTGATTATGACCTGCCAGCCACAGCCTCTGCTGCTTTGCTAGACTGCACAATGTGAGTGTGTCAGAACAAGTTCACTGCAAGGGAAACTCCACTGAAGTCAAGAGAGTTGTACTAAGAACAAATCCAGCCCATCACTAGGCTTTTTCTTCTGGGTGAATCAAGTGTTGATGCAAGTCGGCACTGGTCCCATTGCAGTTGGCAGCAGCCTTCTGAGAGGCTCATGCCTGTCTATTCATTGCTGCCCTGTTCTAGGACCAGCAAAATCCTTCAGTGTTTCCTGCCACATGCCATTCCTCTGCAGGGAGAGATACTGTTGAGTACAGGTATCACAAGTGCTTATAGCTGTGGGGAAAACTTCAGGAATATGTCACAGATAAAATATGACTTTCCTGATATGACAAACAGTGTGGGAAACCAGTTTTGAGTCATCCACATGCATTTATCACAACCAAGTTACCACAGTTATTACCACAGCAGTTCATTTTGCCACTGATCACATTACAGAACCATTTACTTATTTACTTATCTCATCCCAAATTGCCAAATTCTGTGGCAGCCTGGCTAGCACTCATTGTCTTTCCCTTCCCACTGTTCCCACTGTTCCCACTGTCTCCAAATGCAACAGCTTCTGCACTCTCATGCTGAACTACCAGCATGGAGATCAGAGGAAATGGACCTGAATATATGGGGTAGAGTCCAGTGAAATTTCATTTAAAATAAATAAATAAATACAAATTCTTCAGTGAAGAAATTCTTCTGGATGTCCAGCCCAAACCTGAACCTCTCCTGGTATGATGCAAGGCCATTTCCTCTTGTCCTGTCAAAGGACTTTCTCAAGCATCCTTTATGGTGATACATTATAGATGAGAAATCTCCAGTTTCCAAAGCCATCTGCTACTAAGTTTTCAGGCTGGTACATTGACAAGACGTAGAAATCAGAGGGACTGGGCAAAATAGATGCTCAAATTACTCAATGAGCCCCTCAGCAGCATCCCATGTTTTTGGAAATTGTCTTCCAAGATAATTTTTAAAGATTTTTCCCCGGTTTTCTTCTCTTTTGCGAAACACTCTCTGAGGCCAGTTCTGCAGAAACAGACTTGGCGCAGGATCTCTGTTGTCTGATGTGCACCAGCACAACTGCACTGCCTCTCCTGGCCCACCAGGAACCAGCTTCAGGCAAATGTCTGGACAGGCAAGGTAGAAATGGGAATGTCAGCAGAATGGTATTTTTCCAGATCACAGCCATAAATTTGGTTTTAGTATCATCATTGGTGACGGCCGTGACATTTTCCTGAAAATTAGTAATGCAAGGAGAGGTTTCTGTCCTTTGGTAATTATAAACCTGAAATATGGCACACAAAACATGGGAAAAAGCCCTTCCATTACCTGCTTTACAAAACCGGTGGGACTTCTCATGCAAATACAAGCTAGAAACTATACCCATGGGCTGTATGAGCCTCTTGTTTACAGGCAAGCTCACCCCTTGGCAGCAGTATGTCTAGGATAGGACCTCTGCAGTTATGTGGGGCTGTCACTGCAGTCATACTACTATAGTTTTTTAAAGGGAAGAAATACATGTGTAAGTATTACTCTGTAAACAGCATTGACATATCAGAGATAAAATCACTGATGTGTGCATGTGAATGGCTGAAATTGTACAGGCTGATGTGAAGTCTTTGGCATTTGGGATTTCTGAGAGAATGTTGTTATAAAGGGAACCTATAATTCAAACTAACTGTTCCTTCAGAGAGCAGGACAGAGGGGATGGGAGTGTTCTCTGAATGCAGGGAAGTTCAGACTGTTTTATGGAGAGACTGAAAGGGGAACCCAGCCAAGTTTGGATTGTTCCAGTTCAGATCAACACAAAAGAATCAGTGACCTGCTGGATTTAAATGGTCACTTTCAGTGGCCTGATTCTACCTTTTATGTTAAATCCCATCAATGCTTCTTTTACGCACTTTACAAGCCCTCTGCCTGATTGAGGCCATAAAGAGTGAGCCAAGCACGCACTGTGACTCAGGAAACACAACACTGATGATGTCAGGGAAACCCTRTGCACTCCCCCCAGTGCTGGTTTTGGCCCCAGATGTCCGGRTCAGTCCTAGGAAGTGGCAGCTTTCAAACATGTGCTGATTCATGTGTCAGCATCTCTCTTACCYGTCTGCAGCYCYGATCAGCTATTATACTAAGGGGCATGTGGAGGTGGGAAGCAAAGCAAATAGTCAACAGAAATACAGTTTCTTACACACCTGAGTATACGTTACCCAGCACAGGAGGAGTCCACGAGGCTCCAGCTGCAGGGACTGATAGGACAGGCCTGTGGGACACTGAGACCTGTTCTGCATGGTCACTGACGTTGTGTGGGCACAGACAGATTGCTTCACTTTGTTTTTTCATATTTTTATTCACCTATAAAACGCGGTGTCTGTGCTTCAACTGTGGGAAATTAGGGCTAAGAGCATGCCCTGAGTCACTGGGTACAGCTCCCCATAGAGCCTGCAGAATTAGCTTCACACCAGCTTGAGGAAGCACTTCAGCTTCAAGGAACTCCAATGCTCCATGCACTTCCCATGCCTTGGGCTCTGCATGGATGGAGGATTTGGAGTTCAGACTACATCCTGGGTTCTCTTTTATTTTATTAACTTACATGAAACTCTATTCCATGCTTGTAGATATGATGGATGATATAAGTAAAGAACAAGAAGTCCAGTAGCATAAAATAGTAGTTTCAAAGGACTAATAATTTAAATAAAGACAAGACTGCTGGTCTCAGACAGAGAAACAATATTGTTAGTCAAGAGGCTTAGGCTGAGTTCCTAATTCTGCTGAAGTCTATACAGAGACTGTGTTTTTAACAACTTTTCTCTTATTTCTGGTCTTGAACCATCCAGCCTTTCCAAGGCTGCTTTTATAAAATCTATTAGTAAATGTATTAATTCACCTACTTTACTAAGTCTAGGATGATTAATTCCCAATAGGATAGAGGAAACAACTAAGGCGTAAGTTGTTTTGCTGCTAAGAGCCTTAGAGAGGCATGAATCTACTTGCAGATTTCTACATGTTCATAAATGCACATATGTTCAACTTCTGCTCACAACACAGGAGGGAAGGATGTGGCATATGTGTATTTTCATGAAAAAGAAGGAAGACTTTAGTTTAAGCTTCCCATAAATGAACCACATCTGGAAGCAAAGGAAAAAAAAATCACAGTTGCATTATTAAAAGGATTAATTTTCTAAATCTCTGAGAAAAAAAAGAAATCTTTTTAGACATGGAATTTTTTTTACAGTATTATACTTGCTACATTAAATGTAATTGGATTAATATAGTAGGCTGGCTTGTATCTATATGCAGTTCTTGACTGTGCTTTTTTGCATTTAGTTCTTTCGTGCTTTGTCATGTTTTAAATGGAGATATATGGCCAGATATGCAGCTAATGGTGTCTATTTGTTGGTTTCAAAAGCGAGCAAAACTATCCCTTGTATTTGAGTTATGGCTGAGTAGGTTAGAAGGATCCCCAGCTTATGAATGCCCCCTAAGTCTAGGTGATCTCCCAACAACCTTTCTGTTCATGAAATCTGTCTTTGTCATAAACAGCAAATCTTGGGCTATGGAATATCACAATCTCATTATGGGATGTCATCCCACAGCACAAATACATTATTCTCAGTGGATTTACGAAGACTGTAGTCAACACTGCCACCTGGATGTGACAGATGTACTAGGTATATTTACACTGAGACATGATTTACACTTGTCAGGACAGTGGCAAGAATAGGCTGCAGAAAAGACTAGAAATACTGTTGAGAGAGTTTCTCCTTCATGGTTCCTTGGGCACCATATCCCTGTCCTGAAGCATGGGGTGGGGGAGGGAGCAGCTCTCCCTTGCTCTTTAAGTTACAGATGGATGTGGGGAATAATATTCAGTTCAGTATTTCTGCCTCCAGGGCCTAGACTGTTCCTTCCAGCTGTGAGAGCAGTGTTACTCCTTATCAGTAAAAGGAACTTATAGCAGCCTTGTCAGCCCAGCCCATGGATGTGCCAGATGTATCTCAGGGGGTGTAGGACTCTAAAAAAGAGCTGAGCTGCACAGGGAACTGTCCTCACAGCACAGGTGTCTGCACAGTTTGGGTGCCTTTCTGTAGGTTGCTGAAGGAGACAGGGTATCCAGCTTCCCTGTGTGTAAGGAGCAAAATGCTGATAACAAAAGTGCTACCAGTAAGAATGTGTTGGTTTAATACTGGCCTCTCTAAGAAGGAAAAGTATAAATGTCTGTGAATGAAGGTAAATCAAACTGAAACAGGCAAATCTGTTCCACCAGAGCCAAAAATAAATGTGAGCAAACCTCCAGGGTTCTATGAGATGAGACAAATGAGAGAGGAAATGATCCACTTAGAGCTAGAGAAGTCCAGATAACATATTAGCATGGAGAGGACAGCCTGAGGGAATGTCTGCAGAGCTCTGTCATCCACAGAATCAGCAGGACTGATGGCACTCAGTATCCTGGCTGTCTGTAAGGCCAGCAGGGACTGTTTCAAGGGCACAGAGAGGAGACTTCCACTCCTTCCTAATGAAGGAGGCAGTCAGAACATCCTTGTACATGCAGATGGGACAGGATTGTGGGGTGCTGCTGCAAAGAGGACATCCTCTGATTTCTGCAGATAGGACAAGCAGCAAGTGCTGCTCTGGGGGAGTAGGGAACAAAACAGTGTGGCTGGGAATGTGCAGAGGAGTGTGAGTTGTGAAGTTCCCCTTGCCATCTCAAACGGGTCCCTAAAAAGTGGGTTGTACTCCACTTTTTTCTGCGCTGTGGACTACTACACATGCCTAACACATGGTGCCCTTTCTCATGAAGAGCAGGACACAGTGAAGTGCTGAAGAGAGCTCTCAATCTAAATTCAAGGCCACACTGGGTCAATGATACTCTAGCCGAGCAAAAGGGAAGCAAAGCAGAACAAAGCTGGCGTATCTCCAACCAGCAACTTACAAGCTAATTTCCATTTCTCAACTTGGACATTTTAAGCCCAAAGCCTTTCTGTCTGTGAAAATTAGGGCCTTTACAATCCAGAGGGTTTGTTTATGGCTCAGGTCTGTGTGAGTCTAGTGCTTGAATTTCCCATCTGTGACATTTTAATGGGGGTGCTGTAGAAAGAAGCGAGTTCTGCATGGTTTTACAGTAAAAGAACAGACTTATGTTTTAAATATGAGATATCCACAATGCAAAATTACAGTCAAGTACAAAGTGAGTAAATGAACAAATGAAAAGAAAATTAAAATTAAATTTAAAAACCTGTACAAAAGTGAAAATCTGTTGACAGATTACAGTTGTGCTCCTTCACTAGTGGAAGTAGTCTGACTCCTTGAAGAAGAAGTTAGGAAGATAGATGGTCTCTTATCTATTAACTTCTACTGGGGATGCCTTTATTTTTTTCAAAGTTTGTGGTAGCACTGATTAATTCTGGATTTTATGTCTAAATAAAAGTGACTCTTGATGTGTTAAAATAAAAATTTACGCAAAAGAGAAATTGATACTGTTTCCTGTGCAATGGCAATGTGATATCCATTCAAAAATTATGCATATCAGACCCTGCTTCTCTCTAAAGCAGAGCGGATTTGAATTCAGAGTATAATTATGTTATTTTCCTAACCCAGGGAAATGGGAAATCACATGCCCACCTAGGAAATGAGCACCTCTAATGACAAGGCAGCTGCAGAAGCTGCATGCAGACACTTCTATATCTCATTAGGTCAGACTTCTAGAGGAAATCTCAAAATTAACCTTCTGCAGCCAGTGTTGCAGCATGATTGTCATAGATCTCGGTGCAGGGGAAAAAGTGGGGCTGCCATGCAGCCAGGGCCCAGTTCACAGCTCCCCATTTGCCATCTGCTTATGACAGCACAAGGCTGCTGTGCTGGGGCCTTGTTGCTGTGAGCTTCATGGCTGCATCCTCCCACACAACTTGGAAAATTATCTTGACCTGTTTCTCTTGGCAGAGGAATAAAATTGCTTCTGAATGCAAAGCCACACAAGATATAGCTGTGAATAACAGCTACCCTTGATACCCCCATTTCACCTCATTGCCTAATCAGTTAGAAAGAGAAGCAGGGACTGTCTTGATGGTTAAGGGACTGAAATTTTGATTCAATACTGAATTCACACTTCTCCACAGCCTGTGTCTGATTCTAGGCAATTCTGCTCTAAATGTACTGACATTTACCTTCTCAAATCCATGAATCTTTGACTGTCCATGGGAACTCCACCTCTCAAAATTCAGGTGATTTAAGTAGATATCCAAGTATGAACATCTTTTGATTTGGTTTCTTGATAAAGTTCAGAGTTGCTCAGAGGGAAACATTCTGCTTTTGGATTACTAGTACTTCCTCCTTGGATAAATCAAGAATGGCTTTTCGATTTTTACTCTGCAACTTACTGTGTTGCAGGCTGCCTTTCAAAATTTCACTGACCAGCAAGCCTTGAGGTTTCACACTACATCACTGCCAGAATAAGGGCAAAGACCCAGAGCAGGGAAAGAGTCCTGTGAAACTGTTTGCTACAAAGCTGAAGGAAATGGCTGCTCCATTGCTCAAAGTTATCCTGCCTGCAGTGATTTCCAGTCCTATATATCCCCTTCTGTTAATCATAACACTCTGTTACTTCATCCTGGCCTCTTTATCATGAGAATCCACACATGGCAGAGTGCAGTCAATAAATGAATTTATCTTGAGGTCTTCAGCACCTATTGGATCAGCTCCAAAATTGCTCCGCTTAAATAACGAGTTAACTTTGACAGGCAACTTTTCCAAGTGTCTCTGGTGAGAGTTAGACTTCTAAACCCTCCTTTTGGCATGTAGATGAAACACCAGAACTTTCTGAGATCTTTAGCTGATTGACATTAGTGACACTGCGGCCATGTTTCCAAGATGTCAAAATACACATTTAGTTTGGAGCAGGAAACTGTCAGTCTGAATTTGTTTGCAGCAGGAACAAAAGTTTGGCTATGAGGTTTGTTGTCTGTAATACTAGGAAATGTTGTATTTATTTTGGGTTATAGACCTGTGAATAAATACATCATTAATGTCCATAATCTCAACAGTTATTTCTGCTCTACAATATAAGTGAAGCATTTAATGACAGAAATATGGCAAGGTGAATATTGGCCTTTTGTGACTCTGGAAAATTTCCTAGGGCTTTCACTCTGTGTGTATGTGTGTGCTTTCACTGTGGACAAAGCCTGGCTTTGTTTCTGTACTTTTCAGTACTTGTCACTGAGAAGAGATGAGAAAAATATCTGCAGTTACCCAGCTTGGTCAAAGGTAATCAGACTCAAATATGGTGAGGCTGCATGACAATTTCTAGCATGTCCCTGATGCTTTGAGTTTCACAACAAAATGTTCAGAAATGTTGAAGGTCACTGGAAACCATGCCAGATCATACAAACCTCATATTTCTATAGACCTTCCAAATTAAAGGAGAAAAAGAAATAAACTTGTGATTTTCACTTTTTTGAAAGTCTTCTTTCCTGCAACACCACGAATATGATGCTGGGTGAATATGAACTCTCCATCTGTCATGATGGCCAGTACTGTCTTGTTCCTGTGTTTCTTCACAGATTCATGCCTGTGTAAGAGCTCTCTGAAGCACAGATCTTATTTTCTTTTCTTTTTTTTTTTTTTTTTTGGCACCGCATCTGACATGGTAAAGTTTGAATTCATTACCAGCTCTTGTGAACTAGCACTAAACATTTCTGACGTGAGCAATATTTAAGAACAAATCAGACTTTAAAAACTGCATGTTGCTCTTGTGCTGGGCTTCTGTGCATAGGTGAATTTCACCTTTTGAGGGGCAGGGTTTTATGTTCCAAAGCTGTGCCAAAGTCAGTGATCTAGGGAATACTCATGGCCTACATCTCACCCCACCTATCCTCATAATTATATCAGTGCAGCTGTTTCTCGGACTCATGCTAAGAACAAGAATAGGAAACTGATCTGGCTTTTGGAAGAAGAAAATGGCTAAAGAATGCAACTATTTATTCATTACTGTCCCAGTAAGCAAAGTCTCAGACCTTTGTAAAGCCAAGGGAGCAAGTGAATGGGAATGAGCAGTAGTGGAGTAGTGGAGTATGGCGTACTGGTGGAGTATGGGGACCAGTGTGGCTGTTAAACACTCAATACACTGAAACATGGTCTGGAAGTGATGTGACTCTTCTCCCTTCCTTTCTCTTTCATTCCATCAAAGTAATAAAATCTCCTGCCTGCTTATTAAGAGCAAACTGTCTCTGCTGTTAGGGAAGATGTTGGTTAGGAGAGAGCAGAAGCTCTGAACTGATGCTCATCACCTGAATTGGCAGAGGTGTAAATGAGTCAAGAGGCAGGGGTCAGGTCAGGTCAGGCCAGGCCAGGGGTGTTGCAAGGTTGTTTCAGTGCTCACTTAACCTCT
This sequence comes from Turdus rufiventris, assembly GCA_013186435.1. Taxonomy (NCBI): domain Eukaryota; kingdom Metazoa; phylum Chordata; class Aves; order Passeriformes; family Turdidae; genus Turdus; species Turdus rufiventris. The sequence goes on from PYHW01010153.1 coordinate 45,517, forward strand.
CTGCTCCACCAGCACTGATCTGCTTGCTTTTTCTTTCATCTCATGCAGAGCACATAGGGCAAGGGGACAGGTGCTCTGATTCCTGTGATGCCCTGAAGTTGATGACTCCTAGTTTGCTCATCTGTGCAGCAAAGAAATCAGTCAGTTGAGGTAACACGCTAACATGCATTTTGGCCCAAAGCCTCCAGCTAGAACTGTGAGAATGGCTTTGGTTCTGCCACAATGGAGAGGAGAATTCTCATATATATTTTAAACAATATGCTGAAAGTAGGCCTGATCTTCCTTGCTAAAACCAGGGAAATTTCATTGAATTCAATGAAAATTTCATCTGAGATCCCTCGGCGATAACAGGATCACATCTTGCAAGCTCTCTGTTATGCCTATAGAGTTAATTTCCATTAGCAAATTAATTTTCTTCTGCTTTTGTCTAAATGAGCCATGAGAATCCAGCCACCACTACAAATAAGCATACTAACACTGGTAGCGTTTTCCTTTTCTGTCTACTGCTTCTCTCCTGTCCTGAGTTGATTTGGACACAAGTGACATCAGTCACATCTGGAGAGACTGCAGCCAGGGTAAGTGGATGTGGCAGAGGAAGGAAACTGCAAAGATACTGACCCAGAAGTGAAGCAGGGAGATACTGCCATGAACCAGGCCAGGAGAGAACTGTGCCCATCGGTAAATATAGTGGAAGAAGGGATGTGTTTTTCTGGTTTTGTTTGTAATGCAAGAGGTTGTAAATTCACCTATATTCCAAAATGGACTAAAAATTTCAGCAGACTGTTAATGGAGGATATATCCACTTATCCCATGCTCACACATCACATATAACTACAGAATATCTGATGACTCCTGGGTATGAATAAGACCGGCAGGTGCTCTTGTGTTGCCATTGTCTACTTCATCATTATAGCAATGGTTCATCCTATCCCTAATTTCAGTAACTAAGCAGGTAAAAATTCTTGCATCTGCAAGGATTTGCACACACAAAATTGTATTTTAAAGTTGGAGGCCTCTTTTCACCTTCCACTTTCACTGGAGAAATCATGGTTGCTGACTTTTCCCTTCTGGGATGGAGAACCCTTAAGTAGACAGATAAACAATTTTAAAACTTCTTTACTCTTGCAGGCTTACATAGATCTGCTTGAGGAAGCCACACTGCATAGAATGCCCCAACATATTGTAGGCTGATTAGAAAAGGCAAACTGATGTAGTTAGGGAAATCTTCCAGCAATAAAATGAAATTTAACTTAGCCATGACATTTTCTTCGTAGGGGTCTATATGAGGACAACTGGTGACAGCTTTCCAAATTTTACAGTAAAATGTGCTGGTGTTACAGAGAAGGACAGAAGCTGACTGACTGGCTGACCGACCTTTTGGCTTTAATACACCGTCTACAGTGTCAGGTTCCTGGCATGCTGCAGGTGCAGCTTCCATTATACCTTTCCTACTGGAAGTTGGGTAAATATACTTAAAACAAAGCAAACTAAAAAGTCACAGTTCATTGACAGTAACTGAAAAGAACTGAGAAAGTATAGCTTGAGGAATCAGAAGCTAAATTACCTGCAGAGAGCATGGATAAGGAGAGACACCAGCCACTCTGCATTGCAGCCAAATCATTGTCAGGCAGCTGTCTGTCCATTCCATAACACCTCTGCATTATGGATCTGCCACCTCAGCTTGTCTCTTAAAAACAGTGCAGTGGGTGGCAACTCAGTACCTGGGCTGGGTTGGCTGAAAGATGTTTTCTTGTAGTTTTACCCATAATATTTTGCTGGTTTTTGTGTGTCTTTTACACATTCCTGAGCAGCTCTTAGAGTCTGTCTTCTTCCTACTTAAACTCTTTATTTTCTTCTCCTCTAGCAGCATGTTGTTTACATGCCCTGATCAGAGCAATCAAAGGAAGTTGCAAGATGCTCAATTCATGCAGTTTGACTTTCTGCCTAAAGGTAGTTTTTTTCTTCAAGCCTTGAAGTAATGTTATACAGGCTTTCTCAAATCTCCTTTTCCCCATAAAATGAAGAAGCCAGTTTTACCCCGCTCAAAATGCTGTTTGAAGTCACATTGAACTGTCTATACATCAGTGGGAAACACAAACCTCTGCACTGAATTGATCACACTGGGCTCACAGCCAGTGTCTGGTGTCATCCATCTGCTTCACCTACTTCAGTTCAGAGCGCTGGGGATAAGAAACAAGTCTGTGGAAAAACCTTCTGCATAGGCACTTCCACCCCTCCCCATCTGTAACATAAACACCTACCTGGAGTACTCAGCTCTAGAGCTGAGCACCAAGGCGAAAGGGCACACAGAGGTATTTTTAGACACTTCATTTTTTCCCACTCCTGGCTTGAATACTGGCTAAAGCAACAGAGAACCAGGTTGTGAAAGCAACAAAATCACACTAGAGAGGAGCTGTGAACAAAGTATTGTCCTCAGATGAATGAGATAGGAAATTTCCTTCTTAGCTTGCAATTCTCTCCTACCCTTACTAGTAGTCTTACATGCTGCCTTACAGTGCTTCACAGGTGGACAAGGTTATCCTTTCCTCTCCAAACTACATCATATGACTTGAGACATCACTTAAGGACAGACATGAGCCAACCCACTACAGACCCACATGGGGTCTGTGCGAGACACTTGCAGGGCTTTTGTGTGCTAATACCTCACATCTTCAGCTCAGGACTTAATCCTACAAGGAATTCTTATGTTGTAACACCAGGAAATACAGTGTAAAAACACAATTATAAATAATACTTCTCTGAGATATATTCTGCAAGCCAGCCTGGAGAGGAAATACTGTAACCTTCCTGGTGTTATTGTAGCCTAGTGCCCATCAGGAAAAGCAAACACCAGCTTCAAATTACAGTAATTTCATGATTACAAGCCACACCGAGTATAAGCCGCATTTCCAGCATGTCGGTCAAGTTCATGTCTTTGTCAATAAACAAGCCGCACCCAATTATTAGCCCCACTTTCGTTCGCAGTGAGGACCCACTTGCAACAAAGTTGCCAAATAGTAACAATCGCGGCATGGCAGGGTTTACTGGCTCAGCTCGGGCCGTGAGGGCTGGGGGCTGCCGATGGGGCCAGGTGGCCCAGCTCAGCACTGGACTCCATGAGGAATCCGGTCCGGGTTTTCCAAATTACTGACTCCATTCCGGACTCCGGGAGGAATCCGGTCCGAGTTTCCCAAATTACCGACTCCATTCCGGACTCCAGGTAGAATCCGGTCCAGGTTTTTCAAATTACTGACTCCATTCCGGACTCCGGGCAGAATCCGGTCCAGGTTTTTCAAATTACCAACTCCATTCTGGACTCCGGGCTTAATCCAGTCCGGGTTTTCCAAATTACCGACTCCATCCCTGACTCTGTGCAGAATCCGGTCCGGGTTTTCCAAATTACCGACTCCATTCTGGACTCCGTGAGGAATCCAGTCCAGGTTTTCCAAATTACAGACTCCATTCCGGACTCCGGGAGGAATCTGGTCTGGGTTTCCCAAATTACAGACTCCATTCCGGACTCCAGGCAGAATCCGGTCCAGGTTTTTCAAATTACCGACTCCATTCTGGACTCCGGGCTTAATCCGGTCCGGGTTTTCCAAATTACC
>PYHW01010153.1:62760-94315 GCA_013186435.1 Turdus rufiventris
TTGCATGAAGATGGCGGCGCCTCTCGCCAGCAAGGCAGGGTCCGCCGGCACCACCAGCAAGCCTCCCTTCCCGGAGCTGGATTTCCGATCGGGAGCCAGGGTGGAGGAATTAAATAAACTCATCCAGGAATTCACCAAGCACGATCAGAGGGAGTACGACGACCAGCGAGCCCTGGAGATCCACACGGCCAAGGACTTCATCTTCTCCATGCTGGGTAGGGCAGGGACCGTGCGGGGCGGGGCGGGGGCGATGCCGGCCGGGGACCCCCGGGCAGGGCTCCCGGCGGTGCGGCACCCGCGGGCCCTTTCCCCGCGCCATCCCGCGGGGGTCTCCGGTCGCAGGGCGGCTCTTACCCCCAGGAAACTAATTTTTCCTGCCCTATCCAACTAGCCTTTGGCAGCGATGTATTTATAAGCGCAGAGGAAAGGCTGGGTCGCAGAGCTGACCGGTGCCTATGAAACACGCCGAGCCAGCAGGGCTGCAGGCGAGGCGAGCCCGACCCTTTATTGTTTTTCTTCCCAGCTATCGAGGCATAGGAAACACAGATTTTTTTATTTTTTAAATTTTTTTCTGGACTGCTTATTTTGATTATTAGACCGGCGGATGCTTGTACAGGAGCATCTCCCGAACTGCCTTTCTTGCTTAGGTTGCAAAACTCGCAGCGAGTGGAGCAAGTCGGATTGTGGCGGGGGAGTCTTCATCTGTGTGAAACTTTGACTCGCGGGCAGGGAGCCTTAAAGCGGGGTGAAGCGTGTGTTGGCCCTTGCGGAAATCACCTGGGCTCTAGCGTGACTAAGGCTTCTTAAGAGTATCAGTAGAATGACTAACAGCTCTGATTCTCCAGGTAGTCCGTTTCTGATCAATATTTACCTGGAACTGACTAAGAAATCACTCAGACGAATGAGAGCCTTCAGAATGCAAAGGGATGCTCTTTAACATGCAGATTAGACCTTGAAACCAGTCATCCAAGTTTCAGTCATTGTCTTAAACATTCAAACATTTTTGCTGAAACAGCTGCTGTGGCCAGTGAATGGTTCTTTGTAGCTCGGAGGTGCACACAGACCCTTAAAGCATGCTTGGCACAAACCATGTGTATGGTCTACACGTACACTCTGAATAACCTACATCACTTTTCTCATCCAGAAACACAGAGCTTTCCTATTGCAATAATTATTATTTTCTGTATCGAAGGATTGTCCCTGTAACAGACCACTTCCTCTGTAGCCATGAGCACACCTACATTGTGTAATGAGAATCTGCCTGTCCCACTGGTTATCTGTAAGGTACCCGGAAAAGTGAAATTGCCCACTGTATGGGATTTGCACAATTTTATATGTGCATTGCTTTTTCACCAAGGGCTGGACAGGATATAGCCGACTAAATTTAGCCTGAGAACAAGAACAACAAGTTGAAAAGTCAGTAGTGTGTATATTTATAGTTGCAGTTATAAATATTTTTCTCTTCCCAGTTAAACAACAACAGAAATGATGTGGTGAAGCCATGATTGCATCAAAGCCTGTAGGATTTTTGTTCTTGAAAACCTAATCTGGTGGAAGTCATCCAATATTATCTGATATATTTTTCAATCAGGGTTTTAAATAACTGTCTGAGGAAGCATGGCTGGATGGGTGGAGAGAAAACAGCTATAGCTGCTGTGTGGCTAGCAAGTAGAGAAAGCTTTGTATGATCCTGTTTAAGCATTAATAGTCTTTGCAGGGTACAGGGATCACAGAATTTCTTCCCGCCTCGTGTGGGAGAAGGCAATAGAAGAATGAACTGGAGCATGCCTTGTATTTCTGCAAATGCATCCTAATGCCTTGCTGTTCATGAAATAGGGAGCCTTAGGCTGTTTAGAAGTAATGTAAATTAATGTGGTTGTCTTTGTTAATATAATGACTGGGAGATGAGCATTCTTCAGTTTTAAATGTATAGCTAAAACCCTTGGTTTCAACAAGAGCTATATTTCTGTCCAAATTGTACCTGATAATTTTCAGTAACTCTTGTTTCTGGATACAAAATGAGACTTGAGGACTGAGCCCAGGACAGAAATGGAGATGGGATGTCTGATTTGTCTGCATTAGACCCAGAAGTTGTGTTTGTGGATCAGATCCTTCTTAGTGAGAGAGGCTCTTAAATCTGAAAGGATTTAACTTATTAATAAATAGCTCTTTCCCCTGTGCCTGATCCCTCCCATACGTCCTGCTCTTATCTCGTCGGGTGATGATAGGAAAATTAAACATAGCTTTCCTGATTTAATTACACTGGTGTGTAATTGGTGGATGAATGATAGGTGAGGAGACCTTGTGAAGATTCTCAGATGTTTGTACTCTGCATGGCTTGCCCTCTAGGTCAGATTTTGCTTTTAATTTGTATTAACTCTTTTTCATCTGTGCTGCCTTGCTCTGGCTATAAGCAACTGAAGCCTAGGAGATCTAAAGAGTTGGACTGTGAGAAAATTAGAGAGAAGTGCTACTTGTTGTGTGTTTGTCCAAAATCTTGTGCCCCAAGCATTAGAAGAGGACTGCAAATGACTTACTTCTCTAGTGGGGAAGTGAGTATTTTCTGAATGTGGGTAGCTCCTGGACATTCACAGTCCCTTTCACAGTCACCAAGACCATATGGTCTTGCCAACACCCTACACCAAAACAACAGGTGTGTTTTGTTGCCTTTGTTGGGTAAATTCCTGTATGCGCACTAAGCTATGCCTGATAAATACTTGTCTCTTTGATTCAAGTATGATTGAGCTTCAGAGGAGGGAAAGGCTACAGGAACCAGGAAAAGACAGCCTTGTGTGCTGGGCAGAGGGCTGGCTAAGAGAGGCTGAGAGACCAAGTCTCTGCCTGCTAGTCATGAAAGGAGCTAATTACTTATTCCCCTGATGACTCAGTTTTGGGGGGTTTTGTGCTTAAAGAGTGATAAAGGAGTATTTTTATCAAATGATGATATTACAGCCAATGATATTTTGATTTTTAAAGCACTTGCTGCCATTGTGATGGAAGGTTCATAGCAGTCATATTAAAAAGCTTTTAAGGGTACCTCACCTTGAAAGTATTGTTCATGCAGTACAAGAACTTTCAGGAAATGCTTTAATAAACACTACCTGTCTCTTCTTCAGCACGTAAGTAAAAAGTGCTTAATGCACAGATATAGTAGGCTTAAAACCCCCGTATATTATGCTCTTGGGAACTAGAAAATTGCATATAAAATAACTTCCTGAAATTTCTAGTGCTATTGCTGCTTCAAACCAGTTCGTTATTTGGAACACTGACTCTAGAATTTTATATAGCAACAAGAGAAAAGAACAAAGATATATCAATAAGTACAGACTGTATAGAGCTATATTCTTCACTCCAGCTACACAACAGGATTCAGGCGTCTAAAGCAGTTTCCAAGATATTTTGTTGATATTTTGTTTCTATTTCCTACTATAAGACTTCTCAGCAGAGCCAGAAGACGGATGCCTAAGACATTAATGCAATTCTTCTTCCTGAGAAATCAAATCAGGGAAAGGACTAGTCTAAATTGGTGCTAAAGTGGCCTTTTGGGGTTTTAAGGCCTCTGGTGTGTCTTGTTGTCACTTCAGTGGTTTCTTCTCTGGGAAGTGCCCACCAGAGCAGGCCATACTTGGAGCATCTGCAGCCAGCTGCAACTTGGAGCTGTTGACAAGACCTCTAGAGAGCTTGTCTCAGCACCTGATACAGGAGAGGTGGTGATCCTATTCTGAGGTCATTTCCTAACTCTGCTGTCTGTCTGGTGCTGCACTCGGTGTGCTAGCAAGTGTTTGTGATAGAGGCAAGTCTCAGAGTGGAAGCGGGGCTGGCATCAGCAAATGATTTCTGCTGCCAGTACCAGCTTCCCAAATGGAGTGAGCCACCCTGCTGAGCCCCTGCATCTGTAGCAAGGCTTCCAGCTGTTTCTTGGACTGATGGACCCCTAAAATATGTGCTGTGGAGGTGCAGATTGCTGTGCTGGCAACACAGGTGTCCTCACAATAGCTTGCTTTTATCAGCAGCTTCTACAAGGAAAGAATTTTCCAGTCTCCCCCTGTACCTGAGGTCTGTGTAGCAGAACAGCATTGGCAGTGTGACTCTTGTGTGGGTTTGTGTGGCATTTTTTTCCTTCCCTTCCCTACCTGCCATAACTTGCTGATAAAATCTATTGTAGATTAGATTTCAGGCATTGTTGGAAGAGTTACCTTTTGTCTAGGAGACATCATGGAAATTCTCTGGTTCCTGTTGTAGCATGGAGCTGATGAAATAGCAACAGGATTGGAGTGATCTCTCTAGGGTTAAGTCTTTTGTGTGTGTGTGCCTTCTCTCAAGAGAAGCCAATCATGATAGGAGCACACTGTACTCTGAGGCCTATGTTAATAAAGGCTCCCTGCTGGCATTCCCTGTGCTGCTGAATGCATAATGCACAGCTGTTAAAAACAACCTTACTCCATCGCAGATTTCATTGCTGGCTTCACTTGTGTCTCCCCTCCCTGCAGACCACATGTTTCTGGATTTGCATTTGAGACTGTGGGGGTTTCTTGGTGGTTTTGTTTTTCTTAATTAAGGGACAGTGTACTAAACTGGTGAGGTAATGCTACAAAGTATTGGTAGCTTCTATTTGGTTGTACCTGTCAGAAATCAACCAATTTCATCCACTGGGAATTAGCTGAAAAATGTTTGGTAGCCTCCTCTGTCTCTTTGTTCAAAGGGTTTGCTGGTCCATGTATGTGTCATCAGTGAAAATAGATTGAAAAATCTTTGTCTCAATTTGTTTTAAGATTCTGGTATTTTACTTGCTCAACTACTGTTTTGGAACATTAGTCTGTGATGTGAAGTATTTAGTGTAATAGCTAGGAACATGTCCTAAGGGCACAAATTCTCATGGCAGGCTTGTCAGACTGCCCACCGCCTGTTCCTTTAGTCTGTGGAAATATTTGTAAAAGATTTGGGTGAATACTTGCCAAGCCCAATTATGCAATTATGTTTTAAGGGCAATTTTATAATTACAGTGGAGGATGGTAACCAGGATACAGGAGTTGTTGAGGTTTTGACTTTTCCTTTTTTTTTCCTATGTGACTTTGCATGAATGCTAAAATATTCAGTGCAATTCGAGTTAGGAACCAGTTGTTCAACTTTCTTTTAAGCAGCTGGCTACTTTTATAGGTGAAGCTAAATTAAAGAGGACTCCAACATTGCTCAGGAAGGCTGGAGGACATGTTTTATTATAGCTTTGGTAATCTGCAGGTTGAATGTGTACTCAGAGACCTAGAGTAGCCCATAGACAATGTCCAGTCTAGGGGAAATCCAGGGGGTAAAAGTTCTGCTTTCTTCTGATTTCTCAAAGATCATCTTCAAGCTTGCCAATTTTTTTTGGCAGTTGGTAAATTTTATTTGACAAATGTCAGGTTCCTGCTTTGTCTCCTGCACAGCTGAAACTTTTGCCCCTTTTTTTGGGCCTTGACGTGTGCACTTTTGCGTTGTCTCTAAACATGAAAGTCCTTTTGCTGCAAAGATGGTTTTCCCAGGCAGGATCAGTTAGGTGAGAAAGTGTCAGGGAAGATGTGGTTAATGCCAAGATTGCCTTTCGCCTTCATTCAAGGAGTCTTGAGTTGCAAGGGCTGCTTCAGCATGACACTGTGAGCAGTGACTGAGATGGCAAATTGCCCTTCCAAGGATATCTGTGTGAAACCCTGTGGTGGCATCTGCAGGTAAAGGCTCTGGAATAGACCTGTCAGGTTTCTCTAAGAAAAATGACCTTCCATTGAGTCCATCACCTTTGTCTGGGTGATGCTGATGCATGAAGCTCACTTGAGAAGCAAGAGCTGTACATCATTTGCTGTGAAAAGAGAGGCTGAAGAGTTGAGTGTGTTACATAGGGTGACATATCTCCTGGCTTTTCCCTTAGCAACAGCTGGGGTGGGTTAAGTTCCATATCCTAAAAGAAAACCATTAATTCTACCCATTGGTACCTTGGCCTGCTATCCATTGAACAAGGAGACAATTCCTTGGGAGTGACAGTCCCTTCATGTGTACGACACACTGTGTTACATTAAAACTGTTTTTAATTTGTTTATCTTTGGGGTAGGAAACAAGCAGTAGAGTAGGTAGAGTTCTGGGGAAGCAAAGGGGAATATCTGCCCCATTTTTTTCCCTTGGAAATGCAGAAGACCTATCATGGGAGCTAAGCAGAAAGCATCTTTGGAGGCTGAATTTACAGAATGTCCTTTATTGGGAAAAGAGCAGTGAGCTGCATGGGAGAAAGGGTGAGAGAGCTGAAAAATGACCTCTAGCTGCATGTCTCAAGTTATGGGTCCGACTCTTGTCCTGATGACTTACAATGTGGTGTGAGTTCAGGAGCTGAACTGTAACTTTATTGAAACCTACAACCATATTTCATAGGTTCCGTATCTCCGTATCTTAACTATGGATTTTATATCCAGTGAAATTTTATGACTTCTGTTAGCACAAATCTCTCTTACTGTCTGACTAAAAAAATATAGGAGCAGGCTTTTATTGTTGGGGGGTTTTTTTGCTTGTTTTTTGTTTTGTTTTGGGGTTTTTTTTGTTTTTTGTTATTTTTTTTTTTTCGGGGGGGGNGTTTTTGCTAATGGAACCAGAAGGTGAGACATTCCAAATGAATCTTTCAGCAGCAGCTGATGTTCCAATTGACAGATGCAGCTATGGATTTTGCTGTGTTTCATTAAGAGAACTCCACTGTTTGCTTTCATTTCTAACATTCTGTTGCATTCCTTTTTACTGTAAATAGCAATTGTCCTGGACTGAGTGGATTAATCTGTGCCTTCATACTTCAGCCAAACTGACAGGTCTCTGAATCATGTACTTCTGCATTAGATAAACTTTCTGCAGTTCTTTCAAAGCACTATTTCAGTGACTGTGTGGTTGTATAGGAATCATTCCTTTTAAAGAAGATAGATTCCCTGCTCCCCAACATATTTGACTTTTGAGCTTTTAATAAACACTCGATGCTAAGAAAGTTGCAACGATCTTTTTAGTGCATTGTGTTTCAACTGCCAGACAGTCTGATTTTAACCTAATTTAAAGCATTTAATTAGAAGGTTGTTAACATATTTTGTTATGAGCATGCTGGTGTCAAAAGTGCAAGCACCATTGAGTGGGGGCGATTGGTTGCTCTCAGGTTCATAATATCCATGTCTTTGACACAGCAGTGGTAGCTACTGCCACCCACTCATGTTTAGGGCTGTGGGCAGACATTTTCACAGCATTGGGTGGCTTCAGCTGGTAGAACAGGAGGTGGGTGGCATCTATTTCAACCTAAGAAAATCATTCTGTGGGTGAAATACTGAGTCAGAGTGAGGACACCCTAGACCTCTGTTCTGAACTGCCCCCAAATTTATACAGATCTATGCAAGTTTCTGAATATAATGATATGTAGTAGGGCCCTGGTACTATGAGAAGCTTTCCTTGTTCCTGTGCTTCAGCAGTCTGTGATGGGTGGGGTGGTACTGGAAGAGTGGAACATTGTGGTGCTGCAGTTCTTCATGACAGGATGGTTTAATCATGCAACTCTTCCATGTAAAGGGAAATCTGGTTCTGAGGGTCTTGCCATGAAAAGTATTTAAATAAAGAAGGCAATAGTTGTCCTGTCATTGGGTGTTGATCTAGTGGCTTTGAGATCAAGTACAATTCAACATCTCTGAGAGATTACAACCTGACACAGTTCTAGCAAGTAGTCTTATTTTGTACTGAACGGATCCCAAAGCAAATTTGGGACAAATTAGTTTAAAGAATGCATCCTGTCTGTAGCGAGCATACTGATGCAATTTGGCAGTGTCAGGCAGTGTCTCTCATTAGAAGGCAGCACTTTGGGACAGAAGGCAAGGAAAAAAAATAGGAGACGTGGCCAAAACTAGAAATCCTGCTTGAATAGCCATTAGCAGTGAATTTTTTTAAATTTCCCATTACACACTTATAAAGTCATAATTTAGGAGAAAAGTAGAGGTTTATGTGTGGGATGTCACTGATCTGCCAAGAGCTTCTTTATGTGGCTTGCAGTCAGACCATACAGAATTTCTTCCACTGATGGAGTGAGAGTTCATAAATGATTTGCTCCAGAACTGCTGAGCAGCTAGAAAACACTTTCAGTTTCATCTGGAAATAACAAAGTCAGTTCTTGCTTTACTTGCATAATCTGCTAGGCAGTGTGCTTTTTGTGTTCTAAAATGTCTTAACTCTCCTGTTCCTGTTTGTGGGATCTTTTGGCAGTGCTCCACAGCCTTCTCTCAAGGATGGATGTTTTTATTCAGTGATGCATATTTGACCTGGTTTAGAAAATCAGGTGCTGAGGTTGTGAAGGAGTGGTATTAAGCATCTATCAAAAATGCTAAGACAAACATTGCAATTAGCTTCTGTGCCTTTCCCTTCAGCTTTTCTACTCTTTGCATTTTAATAGTCTGAAGAGCTGTGTCTTTGGGATGTTTTGGGTGACTCCTCTTGGAAATGAATCCCATGCTAGTAGCTCTGGCTGTGCCTGATCCACAGGCACGTGCTTGGAGATATTTCGTGTTTGTTCTGTACCTCATTAATTAATATATAAGTTAGTGGTAGAACAGCAGGAAAGCTGTGTTTGCTGACACTTCATGAAATAATGATTTAATCCTTTGTGACACATTCCTGCTGAGTGTCAAAGCCGATAACTCTAATCTCTGTCCCTAGCTTAGTGCAACAGGAACCTGTTCCAGAGTGCAGTTTGTAAGATCTTGCAAGCTCTTGTAGATACTTTGTGACCAATTCATGTAAACTTTTTTTGTACATTGCCACTCTTGAGTGTGATTGTACAGGATTGTCTGGTGCACTGAGGAATCTGGAGTTGAGAGCAAACAAAGGAGCTAACATTTGTTAACTGTCTTCATTTGAAGCTGTCTGCTTCAGATGAAATAAGGGTTGTCCCATGAGCAGCAGGGAAATGCCCTCATTTCCTTCTAAATGCACCTCTTCCTTTGCCAGCATTCGGAGCAAGACATGATTCTATTGATCCAGAGATGCTCCTTGACAGAGCTTTAAACTACCTTGGAAGGGGGAATGATGGACCAAGAGGGTCTCAGTGCCCTGAGCTAGAGGACCATGACTGAGAGAATGATCCACTCCCAGTCAACCATGAAACTGTGTGGGATCTGCTGCTCCAGCTGGATCCTTACAAATCTGATAGAACTCAACCAAGAATTTTTAAAGACCTGCTGATGTTATCACAAAACTTCTCTTAATGGCTTTTGAGTGGTCTTGGGAATCCAGAGAGGTCCTCACCTCCTGTGCTGGGGGCAGTTTTGGGCACCACAATGCAGGAAAGATTCTAAACTATTAGAGAGCATCCAAAGGACCTTGAGGTGTGAGAAGCAGCTGAGGGCACTTGGTCTGTTCAGCCTGGAGGAGACTGAGGGGAGACCTCACTGCAGGTACAGCTTCCTTCTGGGGGGAGGGGAGGGGCAGGCACTGATCTCTGCTCTGTGCTGACAGGGACAGGACCTGAGGGAATGGCCTGATGTTGTGTCAGGAGAGTTTAGGTTTGATATCAGGAAAAGATTTTTCCCCTGTAGGGTGGTTGGGCACTGGAACAGCTCCCCAGGGCAGTGGTCACAGCACCAAGCTTGGCAGAGCTCAAGAAGGGTTTGGGCAATGCTCTTGGGCACATGGTATGACTCTTGGGATGGTGCTGAGCAGGGCCAGGAATTGTACTCGATGATCCTTGAGGTCCCTCCCAACTCAGCAGATTCTGTGATTCTGGGAAACCCACGACTCTCCATTCTATGTGATTCTGAATCCTAGGTGTGGATGCAAATCTTTATGCAGGAATAGCTGAGAAACTGCTCTGCAGTAGTTAGTCCTTGAGATACAACAAGCAAAGCTAGCTTTTGTTCTGGCATGGACTGTGAATCGCTGTTTGAAAGAAACTTTCGGTTTAATGGTATTAAACAAAAAATGGGCAGCTCTGCAAATAGAGAAGGGAATGTCAATGTAGCAGCAGTTCAGGGCCTCTGAAATTCATCTTTTATGGTTGCAATACAGTGTGCTGAATGGCAGATCAGGTATTGATATTTGCCCCTTGATATAAAAGCTTAAAGCTTGAATTGCTGAAATGTCTGTATTTCATAGACAGTAGGGCAACCATGTGCTAAGCAATCAGTAACCTGAGGAAAATAAGAGGAATGCAAGTCTCTGCCAGCACAGCATATCTCTGAAAAGCAGAATTAAATGCCCATGTTTTTTCCAATGAGCAAGCTGTAATGCACATCTAAGTGCATTATTGAGAAAAAGGAACCATTACAATTTGATTGAGCATCTCTCAGAGGTTTGCTCTATGTAATAAGTTGTCTGCACAAGTTTGACCCCAAACCTGCATTTTTTCTCAATATCCTGTGAATTTTTTGTGGATGTGCAAAATTTACAGTTGAGGCAACAATTTTACAGTAAAAAGAGCCCCTTTGACACAGGCTTGTAACATCAAAGAAAGACTGTGCTGCTATTTTAATTGTCTTGGGGAGAGATTCATATACGCTATATAAGCACTTAGCAAAACTATTTTCACATTATCAGAGCTGAAGAGTTAAGTTACAAGTTAGTCTGGAAAATCGAAGTTAAAAAAATTATTTTGATCCTCTTAAACCTAAATTCTGTCTCTGAACTAGGGCACTCATGACTTACTTCGAAAACTAGACAAACCTTCTCATTCCTTCACTCAAGTCACATACAGGAGATCTGGAATCATCTTTTTATCTAAGCTGCTGCTTAAAAATTCAGGTAAAGAAATTGCTGTTTAAACATCTGCTCTTATACTGAGACAAGTCTTGTAAGACATTGCTTGTATATGTATGAATCATTCTATTGTTCTGTGTATGTCACTGAGTTCTCAAATTTTTTTAAGTAACTCTTTCTTTACCTTAAAATGTGTATATGCCTTTGTTTAATTCTATGTGGAGGTCTCACCCTGTCCCAACAGAGCTGTTCCAGTGTGACAGCTTCACTGGGCCAAGGCCAGCACTGCTTGGCAAGGACTGGAGGAGCCCTATGGAAGAGATTTCTGTCTGAGGCAGACAGGAGTGAGGGAGACAAATGAAGAAAATCCCCAGACCCACAGCATGTTTGATAGACCTCCTGTTGTTCTTAATTCGTGTCTGTAAATGGCGCTGGTTTCCGCTGTTGTGCACCAAGACAATAATAAATAACAATCCTTAGCATTTATATACCCCTTCACAATTTTCAGTGTGTTCAACACACATTAACTAATTCAGCTGAGATGCACATATTCTGTGAGCAAAACTACTCTTCTTGCTGCCCAGAGGAGCCTTTTATTACAGCTGGGACAAAGCTTTTCTTTTTACCCTCAACTGGAGCTGTTGGCAGGAATGTTCTATACAGGGCCTGTGTCTTTCTTTCTGAAGGTTTTAAGCTTTTGCACATACCCCTGTTTGCACAGGAATTGGACTACTCCCAAGTCATATGTGATACAATGAAAAGATATGCATGATACTTGTCTTTGTATTTTGTCCTGCAAATATGGACACCCAAGGTTAATAGATGTGTGGTTTCAGAATTTATTGAGTTAGCAAAGATGTGGCTACATTAAGTGCATCTTTCTGTGCCTGCATAAGGCTTTCAGGGACCACCATCTCCAGTGGTCCTCAAGGCTCAGGAGGGGAAGATATCTCTGTCAGTTTTGACGTTGGATCATCACATCATGTGCTGAAGAAAATTGAGGATGCTTGGTGGTTTTGGTGCACTAGATCCAGCACCAGCTAGGCCACCCATCTGTCTTTTGGGGCAGGAGAAAGCTCAACAGAAGTCTATTGCCTTGTAAGTAGTGTTTTGAAGGCAGTTGAAGACATTATGCCCTATTATTTGTGATCCTGAATCCCAAACATGTTGTTTGGGGTCCCAGACGTGTACTGGCATGAATCTAATCTGTCTGGCATTTGTCTCATTTTCTGCCTTGGCATTTTGCATATGTGTACAGAGCGGGTGAGAGGGAGTTTGATGAATCCCTGTCTGCATCTTCAAGCTGGGCAGGACTGGTTCCACATTTCTTTCCAAGAACAGCACCAATTTAACATTCCATTAGGGTGACTAGAAGATAAGCATCTTATTCAATCGGGTCATATTGTGTGGGATTACTGATTTACCTTGGAAATAACTGTTTTGTAGTCTTTGTAAATTGATCCCTGGTACTTCAGAATGGCTTTACAGTTGCAACTCTTTTTCTGATCTGAGAGGTTTAGTTATCGCTGGTGGTCACACTTCTGGATTACCTCTTTGTTTAATCTTTTAGTAACCTTCTGGTTAAAAATGGTGCCTGCAGGTTTGACCTGAAACTGCTTCTGCAAGACCAGCATAGAGGATAATTTTCCTATAAATGGTTGTATGAAGCAGGAGCACCATTAGCCTTTTAGGGACCTAATTACACAGGCAGGTAGCAGTGCATTTTGAAGAACTCTCATCTTGCTACAGCTCTTCCTTCAGCTAACAGTGCATGAGAGAAAAACAGCATGTTTCTTACAGGTGATGATTTCTCTTTCAGTGGCTTTGATATCCTCATTTTGTGCTTGAAGGTAATGTGCAGATTGCTGGGTGGCGTCACTCAAAGTGACTGACTGAGCTGCTGTAGCATGTGAAGATGTCTCCAAGACAACTGATTTCCTGGTCAAACAGCACATTGGCTTCTGCCACAAGACATTTGAAGGGAGCTGGTGACTGAAGGAGCAAGATATTTTCACAGTTAATTATTAGCACTGTAGCTGCCAAATGCAGCTCAGAGTCTAAGGCTGAAAATGTACCTATTAAACACTGTGAATGAATAACTTAAAAAAAAAAAAGAAAAGGATTATGGTATTTGATTAGCAAACTTCTATCAAATAACAGGAATTAATTCCCTCCCTTCACAGTTCTTTTCTTACAGTTGCTATATGAAAGATTTAGGGACCTTCTTTTATTCTCACATTTTGTTGTTCTATGTCACTGCTACCTTTCAACTTGGCTTTTTACGTATTAGTGTGCCATATTTTTTCTAAAATATACCCAAAAAATCAAGTGTTTGTTTCCATTTTCATTCTGCTCTAAAACTCAGAAAGTTTTAGTGACTCTGTTCTATTCTAAAATTAGGATAATAAAAGCTTTAAAAGCTTGAAGCACTGGATTTCCCCCCCTGTGTTATTCCCTCCTCCCAGTCCCCTTTGTCTCCAGAGGAGCAGTGTTACTGAACAGGTGTAGAGCATTGTGATTTTTTTTTTCTTCTGCATTAGAAAAATTAAACTTTTCTTCTGAAAATATTCCTATGCCCATCCTGTTTCACTTGATCCAAACCAAAATCCAAAATATCCACATTTTTTCCTGCCCTCCTTGCAAGGCTTGGCTGTTCTGCTCAGCTGAACAAACCCCACCTTTCTTCGCTTTGGAATAAGAAACGAGCAGGCTTGTTGATTTCTGCTGCATTAATACTCTCCTCCCTCCCAGAGATGTAGTGGTTATCAGGGGTAGGGTGGGAGCTGCTGGCTGCTGTTTTCATAAGATCTCCAGCCCCAGAGACAACACAGACTGAAGAAGCAGGAGCAAAATAATGCTTTGTGCAGCAGTGGGTAGTGAGAACACAGAGGATGCTGAGAATGCTTGAAGATTTTCAAATGAATGTGCAGGAGAGACAGGGAGTTGTATCCCTGCTCTGACCTCTGTCCCGTGGCACATCTGAACCTGAATTCTCAGCTAATAACCCCTAAGCTGCCTTCCCTGAGCATGCCTGCATTCGCTGGGGAATTTTAGGAATGTGGATTTCAGCACAGTGCTGCTGCAGCTCACCCTCTGTTCAACTAAGAGCTTCAGAAGCTGGTTTGGGGTTGGTATTGCCAGGATAAAACCCCATTGTGGTTTGCAGTATTCTTTAACTAAAGATTTATTTTCCTAGGTAAGGTTCCATTTAGAACAGCAGGAGTCAACATCAAAGAGCTAGAGAATGGCCTCTTCCCTTTCCCTGACACAGCACAGCTCCAGCGTTCTGCCTTCACCATCCCCTCTCCCAATCCCTTTGTTTTTAAGGCATTACAACTTCAATGACTGGAATATTGAAGAGACTGTAGTTAATGTTGTATTGCTCACAATTACAGGGGCAATCGATCTAAGGAGGCAAGAGGACAAAGCCTGTGGGTAGAGCTGGTATCACTGATGCAAGCCTCTCTCTTTTGATGTCCCCTCCATGCTGATGCAACTCCACCTTTAGCATCCAGCCACTTAAATTGTTCCTGCTGGAGGATGTGAGAGGTCTGCTCTTGACCCATATGGGAGGAAGGATGGAAACTGGTCATACAGGGCCACCACCTGCTTGGCTTTGTGCACAGCTCTGTGAACTGTGTGCCTTTTGCTGCATGTGGGTCTCTCACAGCAAGGCAGCAGGAGTCTATGGGTTTGTTTTGTAGCAGATATGATAACAAGGACACTCCTTAGTCAATCCCGTCTCTGTTTCTGGTGGATAGTTGAAGATCCTTCTGTTTGCTTTAAGAAGCAGCTGACAGAGGAAGGCAAAACAATTTGTGTCCTCAGCAGGGCAGAATAACTGTGTGACCAGCATCTCTGAAAGATCTCAACAGTGCATCTTGGGGTCTCATCCAAACTGTGTTCATGCAGAAATCCTACACATGCCAGTGTTCAGTGCCACACATGATAACTAGACAATGATTCAATGTATTTGAGATTCTACATGCAGTATGAGAAGCAACCTGGACCAAAATGAGAACCCAGGGTGATTCTGGAGGAAAACGTAAGGTTATTTTTATTGCTATTGTAAGGTTTATTTATTGCTATTCTGTTGCATACCAAAGAAGATAATGCTCCAGCTCTGTGCTACAGTTCAGCATTGTTCTGCCTTATTCCTCATTTCTTGGTGCCATCTGTTTTTACTGGCAAATATTGGTTGCTTGAGCACCTCTTTTTGTGACTTTGTATCTACTCATCTAGGTGCTGGACAAAGCAGGGCTTTGAAGCAGTCCAGGCTTTGTGTTCTGTATAAAATGCATTTATATTTGTTCCTGGTCATCTTACAAAGCTATTTGTGCCCTACCTGTGTCCTGGCTTGCAAGCTGCAAATGTCTGGATAGGATTTATTATATCTGACTATAAAATTTTAAACTGCTTTTAATGGTAGATGTTAAATCACTGCTGCCCCAATTCCAATCTCTCTGCAGAATTTCTGAGTTCCTAGGAAGGCATTTTCCCTGCCAGTAACCTTTGGTTTCTGAGAACAGAGGTGAGTTACAGGGCTGTTCACAGGATGATGAAGCGCTAGTTTGATGAGGGACCTGTGTGCTGGCCAGTGTCCAGGCATCTGTCTGGTTCCAGAGAGCAGAGCCAGGCAGACCTGGTACGGCTGTGATGTGACTGAGGGATGTTTGTATTGGTGTCTGGGTGCAGACACTCTGCTGGGACACAGGGACTGAGTGTCTCTGCTCTTGGCTTTGTTCCTCCCTGGTTGAAGTATCTTTGACACAGCAAGAAAACTGGAATTCAGTGTTTCAGCACTGAGCTGCTTACAACAAGCTATTTTATTTTTGTACATTTCTAATAAATGCTGAACTGTTCAGTGTGGCCACTCAATGTGGCTTTGTCCCTTGCTGCTGGGAGTCTCTGCATAGATTTCTCTTGAGACTGGTGAAATGCTTCCTCCAGGATGGCATAAGATGCACACTGTTCTAGCTGAGGCTGTTGTTTTTCACCTTTGCCTAGAGAGCAGTGGCAGCACTAAAACAGAATCTAATGTTTCTCAAATCAATTAATAGCCTTAAAGCCCTATTCATCAATGTGCAAAGACAGCTGTGGCAGGTGGGCAGGAGATCTCCTCCTTGCCAAGGAGGGGGAGATGCCACCTTCTGTGCTGCTTTTGCAGGGGAGGCAGAGAGCTACCCAGGGCTTCCCACTCTCAGGCCTATGCACTCTACACTGCTCCATCTTCCTCATGGCAGCCTAGCTTTCCATTTCATCAGCAGGAGTACCATTTAGTATGTTTTGCGTTAACCTAAAGTTACACATGATAGAAAACAGTCATCCAAGACTAGGCTGGTAGGAATTGTTTGACATCAGCATATCAGAAAGGGTTGCAAAAATTTACAATATGCTGTGGCAGCATTTTCCAGAGCTTGTGCTTGACAGAAACAGGATAGCTCTTGTCCCTAATACGGTGTTTAAAACCAGTGTTCATAGCAGTGTCTGCAGTGATGGCAATTGGAAGCAATCTTCTGAACCAGAGTAGCCAAAATCTTAAAAACATTTAATATTTGATAATTTTCATCTTCTGGAAGATCTGTGCTAACTCAGGGATTGTATCACTTCCCTTATGGTGGGAAAGGCAGGCTATCATCAGTAGAGACTGGTAATCCTGGACCAGGGTTTAAGCAAAACCACTTTCAGCAAGAATGATGCTCTCCACAAGGGGTTCTGCCTGTGCGGAGTTAAAAGGAGACTGACTTTTCCTCTGTTCATTCTCACACCTCTAAAGGTTGAGCAGTCCATTTTAACAGTGCTGCCGTATGGCTTCTTCCCATATTAGAAAGGAAGTTGCTGAATGTGGGCATCCCAGGGTGCATACGTCTGTCTGTCTGGACCTGTCCCATCAATTAAACAGGAGCTGACGTCATATTTGAAGGTCAGCTGTTTTATAACCTAATATTATCATTTTTTTTTCCCCTCTGGGTTTATTATCTCTCTCCAACCTGCAGTTCAGCACCATCTGGTGCAGGCACACAAGGGAGAAAGATTAGAGAAAGTAAAGCAGCTTTGTTCGCTTCCCCCATTGCTTCCGATGTACAGAGGAGTCGGCAGTCTCCCAGAATATTGAATTTTAAGTGGTGGGAAGTGGATCCTGTTCTCTATCCAAGAGAGGGAAAAATATTCTGTGCTCACCAGTGGTCTGTCAGGAAGTGTCTCAGGCTTCCTAAAGGTCCTACTGCAGCCACAAAGTGCACTTTGCTGGCATTTTATTTTCTATTTAAATAGTCTGGGCTTTTAATGACCTGTCTTTCCCAGCAGACATACTTTCCTTACCTGTAAATGAGTACATCTGCAGTGCTGACCCCGACTGGAGTCTGCTTTGGAGGTGAAGATCTCCAAGCACCTGAAGTGCATTTACACCTGACAGAGCCAGGCTGTCACATCACAAACATGTTCTGCCACGCAGAGATAGCTCCATCTTCCCTGGTGGCATCTGTCTGCACATACCAGGGAAGTGAACATTTACTTATCCAGCCTCAGCCTGCAGGGAAGACACACCAGTTATTTCCATTTCATAGGTAGGGCTGGGTTGCACAAAAGCTTCGCCCTCTGTCCCCTCCTCCCTCCTTCTTTTTCTCTGTCCATCCACAGGTGTGATTGCTTTCTGTCTGAACTGCATGTATTCTGTAAAGGCAAAACTCTTTTCTTTCCATTAACAAAATGATAATAGAATTCTCTTTGGCCGGGCAGGGTACTTGCAAACTAGTATCGTGTTGCTTTTCTTCAGTGTTGCAGATTTTGCATTTGGCTATTTTGAAACAAAATTTCTTTATGCATAAGTAACTACAGTTTTTGGCTATTGGGAAAGCGTAAATAAGTGTTGGATACAAATAAAAAGGTTTAATTATGAAAACAGTTGACTGACTGTGATGCACGGCATGTACATGGCCCTGTATCATAAGACATACTCTTTTTTTGTCCACCTTTCCTTTGGTGCTGTATAGCCTTCTCCTAATCTGTGATTTTGTCAGGTCAAGGGCACTTCATACAGATTTCTAATTTCTGGAGAATAGATCAGCTCAGGGGGGGTTTTGTGGAGATTTCGTTTTTCTTTACTCTTTAAAGAAAAAATGACATTGGTTTCTAGCTTCTCCTATTATATAAAGTATCTCGAACAAACAAAAGTAGAATTTTAGAAGAGGAAAATTCACTTGGTAACAAAGAGGAAGTTCTGGTTTTTCCAGTGCTTTAGGTTTAGCTCCAATTTGTAACAGAAAGGAGTTTGTCTCCTTTCACACCTTCCAATGCCATTTTTTCCACTCTGACGTACTTAAGGTTGAGATTGAACTTTTTCTTCTCCTACATCCTTATAATATATAGGGTTTCTTCAATATTTGATTCAGCTTTTCTTGTCCCTAACATCTTGATTTATACAGGGTTCTCCCTATGGAAGATGCATAGCAAATGGAGCAATGGTTCCTGCATTTCTTGGCAGGTTTTTAGGTTTGTGAAGTGTACCTTTCCAAGTAGTGAGACAAACTGAAGTCTCCACCCATGACAGTGAAGAGTGGAGAAAACAGATGCACACAATGGAAGGTCTGTCATGTTACCACAGTCTTCCTAATGTGAATCCTTATCACTCTGAATGACCTTGAAAATGGTGCTATGGATTCTAGTTTGCAGCTTATCTTTGAAACCAGTTGTATATCCTGTTGATATTTGTAAGACCATTCTCAAAGTAATTTTAATCACTCACAGCAGTTTGCAACACATTTTGTTTCCAGTCCAGAATGACTGAGTTTTCTCTATACTTAAGCACTATATGAGTAAAAAACCCAAACCCTTCTTTGTGCCGTCTTGCCATGAGGGAAGACTAGATCTAGGAGTACTGGAATGGGATTTGAGGAGAGAGAAGGAAAGTGCATGAAAGGTTTGACTCTTTGCAAGTTTGCTTAGCTATTTTCAGTGCCCAAGAGAAGAGATGAATTTTTTTATTATTCAGGCCATAATGTGGCCTTTGCAACCTAAAATGCTCCCAGACATATTGATTTTGTACTTCTAGTGCTCTCTCCAAAAAGATCTCTCACTTCTCTTTTCAAGGACAGTACAAGAAAGCAGTGCTTGGCTTGGATCACTGTGAAATCCCCTTGTCTGCCTGTTCTCACTTTATTTTTCTTCCAACTCTTACAGCGTCTTCATTGGCACTGAAAACATGCAGCCAAGGTTGATGAGGGCAAAACCTGAGCTTTACCTTAGCTTCTACCTTAACACTTTGTGGCATTTTTTCAAGGACTGTGGGTGAGCAGAGCCATTAAATCTCTTTCTTCTTTTTTTTTTTTTTTTAATTATTATTTTTTCCAGTGCAGCAAGTATAGTTTTAATCTGCCTTTTAAAGAGCTGGGAGTTCAGTCACTGATCTCCAAAGGTGTACTGTGCCTGGTGGTGCTGTGTGGGCACTCTGCAAGGAGCTTGGGTTCCTCCATCTCTTCAGTTTGTTCTTCTGGACACCGGAGGATGCATACACGTTATGATTAGTGCAGACAAGGCTGTACTTGCCAGACTGGCAAATGTCAGGCTTCAGAAGAGGCAGCATGATAGCTTTGCTACTCAAGATTTGTGTCCCAGTAGAGGATCCTGCTGACAGATATGTTCATGTGGCTCCTGATGCTGTGGCAAGCAAGGCACCCACGCTGTCTGATGATGTCTTGGCAGGGAATGAACCAGCAGTACTGTTTCACCTGATAACACATCCAGCAGAGCCATCCCACAATGGTCAGGTTAATGGCAGGCAGTAATAATTAAACCAGCTTTTCATTATGAAATAGAGATTTTTCGTTTATATTGCCAGTACCTCTAGGACTTCTTGGTTGGGGTCAGAGCCCCTTGTACTCCAGTCTGTATAAAGATCAGTTGAAAATTGCAACTTCTGCTTCGAAGATGTCTTCAGGAAATAAGTAGCAGAAGCCTTTTAAATAGTCTTGTGCCTTCTACTGCTTTGTTAATTTTTACTTTTACTGGGTTGTATTAACCATTGGTTGGACTGTTTGCAGTTGCTTGGTGTTTTGATTTTTTTTCTTGTTGTATCTCAGCAAAAATCCCTGCTGACAGTCTCTCAGGGTTTGTCTTACTTGTTTTTGGAGGTTCCTCTGTTGAGGGGTTTGGCAGGTTTTTGCTCACTGTCTCTAGTAATAATTGAGGTAGTTGAGTGAGTTATGAAGAATAAGCTGGACCGATTTCCCTTTTGCAGTTGGGACTAGAAAAGCTGATTGCCTTGGTGTGCAGCATGCTCAAGGCCATAAGCCAAGCTGCTATCAATTTTACCTTCTCCTCCTGTGAAATTGCTAAAGAAAAGATGTTTTCCAGATCATGCTTGTGGAACAGATGTGGCTTATATTGTTAGATGATTCAGCTAAGACTGGTGCCAAAACATTTTCCAGAACTCTCAGCTGGTAGTTGGGTTGAGAGAAGGAATAACTTGATAGAAGTGCTGGGCTGGCTCTGTCCTCCATGTCTGTAACTGCAGCCGTGTCAGGCACAGCCCTTTGATGTAGCAAAGGTCTGACAGTGATGGGATGAGGGCTGCACACAGAGGTCTTGTGCCATGAGGCCAGGGAGGCATGGGAGATGTGTGTCCAGAACTGGGTGCTGCCAGCCTGGGAGCCTGAAAGAAATACAGAAATGCATTTTCAATAGGCTTGGTTAATATGTGGAGGTGATTACACACAGCCCGTGTGTGCTTCTCCCACTGCAAGTGTTCCTTTATAGTCAAATACCATCAGCATAGAAATCACTGGGGTCCTCTTGGCCAAATGTATTTCCCTCCACCTTCTGCTGAGATGGAGAAAATTCTGTTTTCATGAGCAGGAATGTGATTAGCTCACCTATTTTTCCCTTTGCAGTCACATTTGGCAGTCTCCCAGAAAGCCACTGGAATGAGCTTTTCTAAGGCTGTATGTATGCACAGAATTATGCCAGAGATGGGACTGGGCAGTTGTCTGAAAGTCTGGCACAGTAAGCACACATTTGTTTGTTTAAAACTTGATTATATGTAGACTGAGGAGTGCAGAGGATGAACAGAAGTGCTTAATCAAATTCAGTCTGTATGTCTTACCAACACAGCTCTTTGGACTTTACTGCTAACGCTGTAAATTGGAGCACTTTAACCCTAAAGCTGGTTAAACGTTTATGCATGGGTGAAGTCCAAGTGAGGTGTTCCGATGGTGGTGCCTGAGGTCTATAGCCCAAAGAGGAGAAACTGGTTATTTTGTAACCAATAATAGGGAAGTGTTAATCACAACTGCTGAACAATGTGTGGTTTTTTACTGCACGCAGGCCATTTATGGGGAATACAGTGTAGTGAATCTTGGCGCTGGGGAATGTCTTCTGCTGAAATATATACTACATTCTGCCTTAATAAAGGGAACTATAGGAAGAGCTGTGGTTTTTTTTCTGCAACTGCTGAATCAGGAGGGGGTGGAGATGAGAAACTCAGGGTTGTCATTCTGGTCCCATGGGAAAGCAGTTCAGAGCTTGACACAATAGTTTCTTTCACTGTCTGTCCTCTGGGAGCTCACGCTATGATTTAGCAGCCCTATCTACCTTCCATGAGAATTTAGGATACCTCTTATTGCTGTTTGGTTCCTGACCGTGGTTTGTAAGCCAGATCTCTGTGGCAGTGAGCAGAGCAGCCAAAAAAGCAGTCTCTATCCAGTGCCACTGCTACAGCTCCTGGTAATTTGGAAGAGGTTGAGTGTGGCATGCTTGGGCTCCTGCACACTATTGCAGGTAACCTTGGTGTTCTGTGGGAAATGGGTTCCTTTGAAAAGTGGGTGGTGCTCCCCATGCTCTGTAGCTGCCTGGGGAGGGGACAGTGTTTGCACACTCTGCCATGCCTCTTTCTGTGTAATTATTAAATAAGGCTGGGGTCCCAGCTGTGCTCTGGCTTCTTTTGTGCTTAAAATGTCTGTTCTCTATCCAGCCACTGGAGATTTTCATGCAGCTCGAAGTACAGGGGCTGGTGCTTTCAAAGCAGGAGGCTTGATGTCCTTTCAGGTTAGTAAGGGCAGGCTCTGTCAGCAAAATCTTGCCAAGGTTCTTTCACTTTTTTTCCAATAAGGCTCCTTCCTACCTTTGCCTGTGTCTGAGCAAAAGGTGGCACCAAGTGGCAAAGAGACTGGGCTCATGCTGCAGGGCTTTAATGGCAATCCAGTTGCATCTCTTGCATTTTTTGTTGATGCTATGGAACATCTTGCTGGTTTAATAGTGCTTTTGTCTTGTTACCAAGTTCTTTTCAATGACAGAGTACTTTACAGCCCCTGGAATTTCACTCAGAAGTACATGAATGCTTTGGTCCTGTGCAGTAAAACGCTGCATATTGCAGACTGAGGTGTACCTTGATAGGTGAAAAACCACCAGTAACCACAAACCTAATCCCAGCTGGATACAAAGATGAAGTAAAATGTATTTACCAAGTTTTTATTACTTCTACGACAGAGATTCTGAATTAAAATGTGGGTGCTATTTGGATAAAGAGGCTGTTTCATGTATTCCAAGTGTGAAAGTTTTTAGTCACACTGAATAAGTTGCTGAAATGTCAGAAGTTGGCAGTTTCCTCCCTAGCTCTGTAACTATTGAATGTGGAGAGGATAGAGTAAGCAAAAAATATTGTTTGGAGGAAACTAATTTCTCTCTGCTCCACCTCTTCCTGTGAGCAAGAGGAGGGAGAAGGCACAATGAAGACATCTGTTCCTGTGAACCCACTTACAGACTTGCTTGATAATAAAACTAGGGGAGAGGAGGAGAAGATACTGGTGCTGTTCAAGTGGTTGCTAATCGCTTTGAGTACTGAGGGAGTGAGCTTTTATCATGTTGACCTTCTTAGGAGATATTGAAAGGAAGCTGGCACTGACCTCTGCCAGGATTTAAATCTGGGAGACTCAGAATCCCTTTGTGCCCCTTTCAAAAAGGAGACAAATCTCTGTGGTAGCCACGCTCTCCCCTTGCCTCAGGGTAGGCACCTCAGCTGTTCTGACCCAGATACTGTGCTCTGGTCTCCTGGATGAGCCCTTCACTGCCTGTTTATCACCACGATTGGGACTGCAGCAAACTACACGAGATATGGAGATGATAAAAAATTATCCTGTGCCCTGCACTCAATGCCCTGCCTCCCATCCACACTTTGCTCTTGTTATGTGTAGTGCTTAAAAATCTTGTGTCTGTAACACAGAGCTGCAGGGTCCTCCCCATCCCCCCACTCCTCCTGCCTTAATCTCATTGTGCTGCTTAGTCACAGCAAAGACCCCTCTAATGGGTTTAAGGGCTGTGCTCCTGGCTGGCTGTGCTGTGCTTTCTGTCCAGCCTGGGATGGTGTGTGTGAGGAAAAGATGAGGCTGCACACACCTACTGCCTCCCAGTCCTCCTGAGTGTCAGCAGGTGCCTGCATCAAGATTAGGTTTCCCTCTAAGTGTCATATCTGGAAACAAAAGCCTGTTAAAAAATGCCAAGGGGGTGATATATTATTCTCAAATAAAATGTGGCTGAGAACGCCTCTAGGAACTCAGCCACAGAAGGCAGGGCCACATGGTTCCTTATGAGCCTTTCCAGGCCCTTAAAGTGCTCTAAGGCATAAACATTAACCAGTGGTTGTAGCACACACTGGCTACTGGACATTCTTCTGCTGTAGATTTTGAGTCTTTGTAACCTTATATGACATTCTCCCTTAGCTAGTAAGGAGCTCCCAGGGAAGGACCATCTGGGAGCTGCTATAAAGTGTATAAGCCTGGAATGTTGGTTCAGAGTGGGAATGATTCTGCCTTAACCAAAGGTAACAAGCAGGCAGCTGCTAAAGAGAAGAAAGATGGCTTTGTGTGGTGATGCAAGGAGCAAGTTTGCCACACAAGACAGTGGAGGAGAAATAGGGACTTTGTTACTGTAGGTGGCACTGGAGCATGATGATGTGATTTAAAGTTATGGGGTTCTCTAATTTGTGGCTATAAACCATAGGAAGATATGTAATAGAGGTGAGAAAGGGCTACAGGAGTCCCCCAAATGCCTCCCTAAACTGTAATTGGTAGCTTAACATTAAGGAATGAGAGAGCACCACATCATAACAGTGCACAGAGCATGAAGCTGAGCAAGGTAGCAGAGCTAGGCTGCTGCAGGGGCTTGAAAAAGAATGAGCCAAACATTGACAGAAGAGAGGCAAGTGAGGCTGCTGAAACAATAAGCAAGAGCAGAAGCTGGTACTGAATTAATCTTGTGAGCTAAATAGGAGTTTGTTTCAGAATTATCACTTGAAATATTAAACAATGGAGACTAAGGTGTTAAATGCAGTGTTCCTAATAGGCACAGTTGTCCCCCACCCCAAGGACCCTCTGACTGCAGGACTGAAAAACATGATCACCAGAAAGAACCCTGTGTTTCTCCATGCAGTGTTTTGATCCACCTTCTGTCACTTATGGCATGGAGCACCTTGGGGTAATGCAAAGAGCCTTTGGAGAGAGATTCACTCTTAGCAAGAAGATTAGTGCTGGGAAAACCCAGCCCTCCTACGTCACTAAGCTCCAGAGGAGGAGGCAAGTGCCTCTAAACAGCGGAAGATTGCTTGATGCCTGCAGAAAAGTGTGTAATGCATGCAAGATGCATTATTAAGGGAGAGGGACACAAAGAGAAGGATGTAACTGGTGGGAGACAGCCCTCAAAAATGTCATTTTGTACTCATCTGTAGGTGAAGTGAGCAGCAGAGTGAGAGAACATGGCTTCAAGGAAACCACCTGAGGTTGGGGATGGAGCTGCTCTGTCATTAAATACCTGGCAGCACCACAAGCTGATGTGATCATGCAGATGGCCACTGCAGCACTATGTTTGCTTAGCTTGAAAAGTAAAGCTGTAAGCAGAGACAAGCAGGACAGAAGGAAGGAAATTAAGGTCAAAGTAAGTTCCTCTGTAATAAATACATTATGGTGGTTAAAGGGGAGTGGCAGATCTCTCAGTAATAAGTTGCAGCACATTCCCTAGGCTGGGTTGGTTTTAGTTTCAACAGAGATATAAAAGAGGTAGAACAGAGAAAGAACAGGTTAGATTAAAAGGGATACTCTGTCTACCCAATGAGTAGGAATTTGGGCTGATAGGCTTTACTGGGCTGTCTGGGAAAGGTTGGATCATATGTGCTAACTTCAGGAGCTCTCCTCATCCTTGAAACACATTGTTTATCTGGAATAAGTGTGAACACAAAAAATGCAAAACTTAGCCAATTTTATTAATCTGTCAGGGCACTACATGGGATCAGACTTCACAACTGTTTTTAGAGGAGGTTACTACACTGCCTGAGATTACTGCTTTAATAGTTAATATTTGTATGCAACACTAGGAAGTTTGGACTCTGCTGTGTGCTGGGACTTTGAGAACTCTTGAAAGAAAAGGCAGGAAAACCGAACCTGTGAAGTATTGTTCTCCTTTGTCCTTTTGTGAAGTGCTAGCCTTGGGCCTGAGATGTCCTGGGTGGAAGAAGTGCTTTGAATAACTTATGATGCTGCTGACTTCATGGAAGTGAAATCTCTGTGCAGCACTGCTCTCCTTTCTCCTTGCCTTTCAAGACAGAGCTTGGTGCAGATCCATGTAGTGCTCTTGGAAGAGCAGAGGGTTGCAGTAGTGTCCTGGGAGCTGCTGCCTGGCCCCAATTCTCTCTAGTTAGGGCTGGAGTCTAGCCTTGGGAGCTTGCACCCAGATTCCCTGTGGAACCCCTGTCAGATAGTTCATCAGGAATGTGAGTAGCTGCTCTTCTCCACAAAGCGTAAGGTCCCTACCACTGTGTAGGGAACCAGAGAGCTGTTGGACACTGCTTTGGAGGGCATTGGGACTCAGTGCTGCTGTCAGAATGCCTGGGATCCAGGATTGAAGCAGGTTCTGGGGAGTGCCACCCTGCAGCCTGTGAGCAATGATCCTCTTTTGCTGTCTTGTGGTAGCACAGTTAGGAGAAAACTCAGACTCTTTCAACCTCTCCTGAAACAACCAGACAGCTGGTTTTACAGGCAGAAGAGTGGGCTCAGCAGGCAATTGCTTCTTCTCTGAGGTGATTGTAGCTCTAGTCTGAGTGATATATAGCAGGGTGGGATGGACAGGGAAAGTGGGTTTTACTATCAAATTCCCATATCTCCCCTTTAGTTCTGACAACATTCTTCTATTACAGCTCTTCTTACAAAGCTCCCATGCATCCACTTCGATTTAGCAATGCACAAGTCAGACAGAGTTTGTCAGTTCTCTCCCCTGGAGCAGGGTTTGTTAGCCAGCAGTGCCAGAAGGGATGTGTGTGCCCTGATACCTTCCACCCTTTGCCCCAGTCTCTGTTCTGCAGTGGGACTTGTCTGGACTGATTATACTCATACCATTTACAGAAGCACTCTGCCCAGACTTGTCATTGCCTGGTAGTGAAGATTTTTTTTCTGATCATCAGGCCTGGATCAGAATATGATCTTTCTCTTCCTTGTAAAGCAGCCATAGAGCAGCACAAACTGTTAAGATACTCCTTTAGGAAAGAAATGGCTTAGAATAATGAACTGACTCAGGGCATTTGTGACCACAGTCTAGAAGGAGTTTCCCCTAGGTGCTTTACTCCTTTTTCCCCAGACAGGAATGCCAGTGAATGGGGTGAAAGGAGTGCTATGATATGAATTTTAGTTGTCTTCCATGCTGCAGAAGTATTAGAAGCACCAATAAACTTAGCAGGTGGCCACTGAAATGCAAGCCTTTCTCACGACCCATAATTGCAGCATGGAGCTTGTTGCCCCATGACACATGAAGGTTAAAATACAAATGGGTTTAAAAGGAGTTGTACAAATTCATAGATAATTTGCCTCGCAATCAAAGTGATTATTTAGCACTTACAAAGCTGCTTGCAGAAACCTCTAAGCCGTGCACTGCTGAAAGCTGGGGAAGGTGTGTCAGAGAAGTGATTGCCTTTCACACTTGCCCCTGAAGTTTCTACTCCTTGTCACTGTCAGACAGTCCGTGGTTGATGAAACGACCCAGGATTGTTTTTCTAGTGTTGTTGAACACTGACTGTTTCTTTGCCATGATGTCTCCCGCCCTGCCATTTTTGCCTTTCACAAGGGCTTGACACACTGGCATCCCAGTCAGAGCCTGCTTGTGTGAAGCATCACCCTAATGAGTGCTGGAGCTCACAAGTTCCTTTTTCACACAAGCAGGGCAGCTGCTCCAGTGTGGGTGAGAGAGGAAAAGTAGATGCAAGTATTATGAGCAATAACAGTGTTTAAAAATAAAAGGCACAGCCATACAGTGGTGCAGACGGATCAGCTGCTTGGCTTTTTTCACATGTGTGAGCTTCTCTGATGTAGCTGCCATTGTATTTTGCAGCTTGATACCTTCTCATTCCTTCTTAATTTGCTGAGCCCTTGTCTCCAGCACTTTGACTAAAACAATCTCCAAGTATGTTAAAGAGATAAATGCACATTTTCTGGCTTCTTAAGCAGCCCTTACTCATAGCAGTGGAATTTAAAGTATATTATCCACACCCTTTACAGACCCTCTTTTTAAGGGGTTTGGGTATGGAACTCAAGAGTTCTGCTGACAGGGAGGTAACACTGCTGTTTGAGCAGTGTCTGAATATGTGGTTCCTCTCTCTGGGCTCAGCCAGAGATGTGCTCTGTAGCAGACTATGGGGCACAGTCTCTTAAGGATTTTGATTCAAAACATGGAATTCACAAGGCTTGTTTTGCAGAAATGGATTTTATGACCAAACATGAACAGCTCTTAGTTTGTGGGTCTGATTGCTTGTGTGTTTCTCTACCTTCCCCTCCTCCACCCACTAGCCTCTCTGCTAATTGCTTTTCATCAGTTTTATCTTATTAATAGACAGAAATATTGTCAGCCATTCATTAGATTTCTGTTGAAATGGCTTTTCCCATGGCAGGAGGTTCAAGCTCTGGTTTCCATTCTGTAAAACATCAGTGGGAATAGACTTCTCACACTGGAAACCTGCTGCAGTTGGATATATTTTGACCAGGATTGTTAGGCAAAGGCCTCCTGACAATGTTCAGTGCTGGCTTTTTTCCTCCCACCCAACTCTTTACAACACACACACACACACACACAAAAAAAAACCCAAAAAAAACCAAAAACAAAAACAAAAACAAAAAAAACACCAAAAAACCCCCCAAAAACCCCTCAAAAAACCAAAAAAAACTTGCTGGGTTTCTATTCCAGTTCTATTTCTGATGCCCCTGCCCTCGGTCTGCCCCTGTCACCTTAGCACCCCCCACGGGGCTTTGAGTGAGACTTTCAAACACACACTGGGTCAGCTTTGTCACCTCCAACAGCAGGTGACACAGATGGCTGGGTTGATTTTCAAGGCCATACATATGGGTTAGGTTGCCTTAGTGTGTTTCTGTGATTTTAGAAGCCTGTGTGCTCACAGATCATAAAATACTAGTATATACACTACAAAAATTGCCACTTAAAGCTCTTTAAGAACTGTTGCATTCTGCTAGGACTGCTTATATATATAATCTAAACTCTTCTCAAAACATCAGATTAAGATGTGACCCTCCTCAAAAGCTGCATGCATGATCTTGCTGGCATATGCGAAAGTGGTGCTCTTGATTTTACCTTAGCTTTATTCCTTAGGTGGTCATGAGTTCATGTATTTATTCTTGTTTATTTATTATTTGCAGTGCCCAGCTGTGTTACTTCATTACCTACCCCATTCTGTGATCAGCTCTTCCTTCTAGTAGAAAAGAAAATAAGCACATGCAGTGTGCATTACAAATCACTGTGTGCTGGTCTATCTTGGCATTGACAGTGGAGCTATTCTGCACTTCTGTGTCTTGTGAAAGCTCAGAGTAAATGTTTTATAGGATCCAACCCAGTTCCCACTTAATGGAAAAAAATCTTATTGGTTTCAGTGATGTATGGATCAGTCTTCTAATCCTATGAAGGAATGTAGCTATATTCTTCTGTGGATTTTAGCATGACTGTATGCTGAATGCCATAATGACTGCTGCAATATTAGCCTGCATATTTTCCATCGAGGTGTGAAATCATCTTGATGTTTGGAACTGCTCAGATATTTTTCTAACCCACTGCTTATCTCTGCATGGGAGCAGCGTGTTGTAATAGCCTTAGGACTGACTGAACATTGCATGCTACTGGACTATGAGTTTTCCCTTAATCCGGGGGATTCCTGCAGTCTTTTTGAAAATAAGAATAGAGCAAGGGGAGAAGGATGTGAGAAATATTTTTAAAGGAATTTGTAATGAACCTTGCAGACTAGCAGTTAGGTATTACAGGTCTGTTACTGTGGTTTTCTGTATAAACTGACTGATGTCTTACTTTGAAGTCACGCTGTAGATTTCCATCATGTTTTTAATCTTTGAAGCATAATTGAAGCGTAGCTAAATGCTACCAAGAAAATTTCACTAACATATAATGTGTGCCATCTCTGACAATATTTCAATATAATAGTTAAATATTTTTGGCAGGAGTGTGTCATTTACACAGTGATTTAGAAAAGCATTTAAAAATAATTTTTGTGTGTTCTTAACACCTCCTGTATCAAGACTCACAGTAAAATTCTGAGTAGTGGGTTTCCTTTCTTTACACTGTCAGGTTGAACTTGCTGCACAGGATTCACCCAGAAGAGTTCATCACAAACTGGCTGCTTTCTCTCTTCTGCACTGGGCCCATTGCTTTATGCAATGCCAAAACAGTGACTCCACTAACATCATGTTTTCTATAAAGAGCAGTCTTAATAAAACCAAGATGATACAACTTCCCCTTCCCATTCCTCTGGATATAGCTCTTCTTTTTCTGTCTGGGTAACTTCTGACCTTGTTTAGTTTTCCTTGGAACTGGCAGCTCCCACTACTGATATGCCATTTCACTCAAACAGCTTTGGAAATCATTTCCTTTACATGCCAAAGTGGTTGCATGTCCCTTCAGGGTGGTGGAGGGCACAAGCTGCAGTATGCTGGCTGCCTTGTTTCAGTTCCTGTTTCAGGTGGATTTTTTGCTGTAATGTTGCATTTTTGCAGACCGCTTGTCAATCTTCTGGTATGCTTTTGCATGGCAGTGGGAGAGCTAAATGCCATTGAGTCAGAGGGTTAAACAGATTGTGAGAATCAGCTGCACTGGCTGAATGGGGCAGTTGAAAATCATGGCTGAAAATTTGGTGCCCTGAAGTTTTAGTGACCTTGTGTAGCATTACAGCAATTGCTTTTCATATCTGGACATGCCTTTGACTTTCTCCTATGCTGACACAGAGTGCCTTTCATGGGCTCATCCCAGAACACTGATGGCATCAGGCCCACAAGGTGTATCAATAGTGTTTCCCTAGGTCTGGCTGGTAGATGAGAGCAGACCTTCCTTAAGCAACTCCTGCTTTTTCTGGGTTTTCTTGCTCTGTGACCCATCTTTGGCAATGAGCTATAGAGCTCTGCCATCCATCCCCTGTGTGCATGTGGAAATTGCAGCTTCCAGGCCACCGATGGTGACGGCCTGGGGAGAATTGTCTTGGCACAAGGAGTGCAGAAGTGCTTTGCTGGCATTTGGTGCCAGATGTCTACTTATTTCTGACTGCTGGAGTAATGCCAGCTCTGGGGTGGGTGTGGAAAAAGGGATTTGGGCAGTTAAATGCGGGAAGGGGAAGAGAGGTCAGGCCTGGCAGCTCCTCGGTGCCTTACAGGATCTTCTTACAGCACAAGCTTTAAGGGACTATCTTGCTGCAAGACCCATGGGCAGCCCTATGATCTGTCCCCAAACACATTCCTGACTGTGTTCCTTTTTAAATAACTGTGAAATACATGGGAGTCTGGCCTCACACGTGCTTGGCATGAACAGAGCCAAAAACATGCCATGGGAATCACGCTCAACCTGGGAAGTCTGGCCAGCAGCACAATTGAAGCAAGTCAGATATGGATCACAGGGTCAGGATAACGATTAGTCCTACCCTTCCCCCTAGTTGTAATTAGCTGTGGTGATGTCACCCTCTGTTCTGACTTCTCACTGGCATTAATTACAGAGCTGCAAATTTCCTGCCTTTCTCTTCTAATTGCTCTCTGGGAAACTCAGAGTTTACACCCTCTGTTCAATGTCTGCCAGCAACCTTCCACATGACATGCTCCAGGGCCTAACCTCTGTCCTGTAGAACTGTCTGGAAATGGGCTTGTTTGGGGTGCTTGCTCAGATGCATTTCTGAATGTGAGCATTTCTGGTTAGGAATAACCCCTCTGCTTCTCTTGAGCTTGTGTCCTTTCATCCCATTTCATTTTGGATTCAGTCCTGAGAAGCAAAAGGCGTTCAAACCCTGCAATGAAGTTAACCCTCCCTTTAAGAGAATTCTGTCCCTCACTAGATTACCCTGTTTCTATTGGAGATAAATTCTCTGCTGGTGGGACAGGATTTGGAAAATCTGAACTGGTGTGGTTCTACATGGCTTGAGTGGCCTGGAATCTATTCTGATCCTGTGAGGATCCTGTAGACCTTGGCTTGGACTCCACCTGCTTGAGGGACTGTGGCTTGAACCCAACCAGTAGTGACTTGTAGTCTGTCACCCATGGACTCTAATGAGCTCTCTGCAGCCTCTGATCACTGGGGACAAATGGAAAGAGTGGGGCAGTACTGGTAGGGGGATGAGGGAAAGAGATGACAGTGATTGCACTAAGAGTTATCAGGGAGAGAAGGAAGAGCTGTTGAGGGCAAGTGACATTCTGGGGACAGGAATGTGTCAGCATGAGCTGGCTGGATCCCCATCAGCTGGGAGTGGGCAGTTAAGTCCAAGTGCTCAGGTCTGCCCTGTTGACCCCTGAGGCAGGCTGGTGCTGGGGGAAGGAAA
>PYHW01010153.1:94365-132122 GCA_013186435.1 Turdus rufiventris
TCATAAAAATTCAGTCCAGATCCTGTTCTGACAAAGCTAAATCCAGAGCATCCATGCTCCTGATCTTTATACTTGTTTTGCAGTTGTTTATTTTCCTGGATGACTTTTCAACCTTGTGCATTTTGCTCTGTACAGACCTCAGCAAGGTGGCCTTGTGACTTCTTCAGTGAAGCATCTCCCAGTCAATCCTCCTTTTATTTTGGGTGTCACTCCCCTTTCAAGTGGGGTGCGTTATGACAATAAACATCATCATTAACACGAGGGGTAACATATCCCATAATCAGGAACCTTCTGTTTGGAGAGAAATGTTTATTATACACAACTTGTTAGGGAGTGTCAATCAACCAGGCTCCCTTTGTTACTCCATAATGCATCATTAATGATGGCTGCTGCTGTGCATTTAATTTCATTGCACACAAGGGCCTTGTCTCTGTCTCATCACCCCCTTCCCCCTCTTTATAATCACCAGCACAGAAAAAAATTAATAAATCAATCCAGGATAGGAGAGCTACAGACTTGCTATAGGCTATCTTTGGTGTCCTTGCTCTCACTGAGTTGTATCTTACTCGTGGAGAAATCTTTAGGATGTCAGTGGAGGTATTTTGGGATTGCTACTTGCTCTGCATCTTGCGAAAGGGGACTTTGCACATATACATGAGCATGGATAACTGGTCATGGAAAGATCTCATGAAAGTGATCTGTTGAATCCTGGGGATGGATATGTCACATCCTTTTCAACTCTTCATTTCTACCCCACCCCTCTGGATCTTTGAGCCCTGAGAACATGCTGATGCTTTGCTGTCTGACATCTTGCTCATTCAGCCTAATTCAATTAACTTTAAAAAAGAATATTCAACTGCTCCAGGGCTTTTGGAAGCTGGATGGGAGAAAGGAGCTTACTGGAGGCTGTGTATTCACTAAGAAAGCCAGTGCCTACCCTGGAATTTTTTAGGAAACTACAGAGAGTTAAAAAAAAGCAAACTGGGAAATCCCCACTTAACAGTGATAAGAGAAAATGCTAGTTGTAGTGTATTTTGTTTGGTAAATAAATCTAACTATGTGGTTTGGGACCTGCCTGTTGGAAGCCCTGAAGCTGATTTTGTTGGAAGCCCTGAAGCTGATTTTCTCCTACTGTCAAAGTTTCCAGCCTTCATCTGCAGCTGAAATTCAGTGTGCCAGTAATGGCAAGGATAATTCTGCCTTCTGGCTGGAGTCTGCTAATTGGTTTTGGTTGATTTCTCTGTCTCATTTCTTTCTGTTTGAGTATCTCTAGGGCATTTTTTGAGCAAAGGGGGTCAAGTCTTGGTGTGAACTGTGGATACCAAACTCTCTGTTTTGTTGTAGTTTCCCAGATCAGAAATTATTTGTGTTATCTATGTCCTTTCCCATTTTGTGGAAAATACAGCCCTGTTTTGTGGTCCCAAACTAGTATCTTGGTGTCCATCTTGGCACCAAATCTTTCCTAAGTCCTTACATAGTGCTCCTGCTCATATATGTCACTTAGGGACATGTGACACTGGCATTTCTTTGTGTGGAAACAATAATTTGGATGGTCATTTGTCATTAAAGCAAGGAATGGTTTGTGTTAAGGGTGAGAAACCCTCGCAAATACTTCTGTTCATTCTCCTGGGTTTTTCCAAAGGAGCTCCACTCCTTGTCCTAACAGAAAGACCCCACCAGTCCTGAGGACACTGCGCAGCAAACAGAGGAGAAGGAAGTTCAGTCAACTCTCCATCCAGTTCAGATGGACTTCTTTAATTCCCTGTCTTCACACCCTTGGCTCCAGGCCAGTGTTTTGGGATTTCCCTCTGGCAAGCAGCTTTGGCAGAGTGCTCCCGGCTGGGTTCCAGCTTGTTCGCCTTTGTCCCGCGCTGTTGGGGCAGGCTGGGCTCCGCTGCTGGCCCGTGGAACCCAGCTCCTGTGGGTCTGCAGGGCCACAGCTCTCCTTGGGCACACAGCTGTGCTCTGTGGCTACCAAAAGGAAAAGTTCACCTCTGCTGCTCCTGGCCAACGCTTTGGCCTCTCAGTCCAGGCAAAGGGCACGAGTGCAGCTGTTTTAAACACCTGATAAGTAGAGCTGTTGCAAAAACCTTTGATCGTTCTCCATCTCACAAGGCTGCATTGCCCTGATTTTCCATGGTAAAGGAAAAATAACGAGATTTGATGTTTCTTTTCTGGAACAGAGCACTTAAAGTTTTTGAAATGTTTTGTGTATTTTCTGTTTGCTGTTCCTGTATGTAAGTACCTGAAATATTTTTAGATTATCCCTCTTGTGGGTATTTCAGAGGTTTTATGTCCTTTGTTTCAACTCCAAAGGAAGTCAACTTTCAGCATGTTTCAATCTTGGCTATAGTGGATTTCTCTCTTCTGTACTGCTCTGTGGATTTATTTGATATTTAAAAAACCACAGAATTCAGCACAAATTTTACCCTTTTTTTTTTTTTTCCAGTTTTTTTTCTAAGACCCACTGTTTCACTGGAGACATATTTCTGGAGTTGCTGTTTCCTCTCAAAGGTTATTTTCTCCTTCCACTCAGCATTAATTCTAGGGGCCTCCAGTGGTCCAATAAGGCACCAAATGACCTTTTAGTGTTTATACAAATTGACAGAGATGCTAAATGCACATTACTGAGAAGAAAGTGTGAAGATCTAGTGACCAGTCTCCTTAAAAAATGTAAAAAAAACAAAAGGAGAAAAGAAATTCAGCACTTAAAATTTTATTGTGTTCTTTAGTTTGACCCTGTAGACTGAATTCAGATTTCAGTAAATGTCTATAGTAAAAAGAATTTACCTGCTAATAGTTTCTATTCTTTTAGTGGAAGTTCTTCAGACTTTGCCATGTGATAAATTGGTGCTGAATTTCATCTCTAGACAAACTGCCTAGGTCTTTGTTAAAGTAGGAGACTGAGCAAAAACTTGGTATGGAATGACACCCTCAACTTGATATTTTATGCTAAATTTTGTTCCTTTACATCCAGTGCATTTTAAGGCTTGTTTTATCTTGAAGATAAAACTATAACCCTTGATACATCCCCCTTCATTCATGGCCAGTGTAGAGCAAAGAATTAATTATGGAGACTTAAACCACTACTTGAGGCTGTAACAGCAGATCATCATTGCCCTTAAATGTCTGTGGCACAAACTCACTATCTCTGATTTTCATGTCTCACCAGTTGCTATTTTTACGTGTTTTGTACAGAAGAGGCTGCACCAAATAAAGCTGTGTGTTGTAGTAAGTGATTGAAGACCTTAAAATGGCTCCCACTCTGTTTTGTGCCTTATAACCTGAATTCCCAGCTCAGCTTTTTCCCGGTGCCAGGAAACATCTCCTACCTTTGAAACTCTTCTCCAGAGATGTAAGATTAGCTTTATGCTGTCAGGAGCTGTCATTTCAGGCAATTAGAAATAGATCAGCTGACACCTGGTAGTTTTACAAATGCCTTTCTTTCCTGCAATGCTTCATTTCTGGATGGTTTTGAAGATTACATGCAGGGTAACTCTTCCCTATTACCCACATGCACTCTTTGTTCCTGGCTGCTGTTCTCTGGCTGCCTTTTCAGTGTTGGTGAAGTTACTGGTAGCTCATAATGCTGCTGTGGAGATCTTTACTTGTAGTGTTAGAGGGATGGAAATGGCAGATTTCTCCCTCTTAGCTAACCCAGTGTCTGAAGTAGGAAACAGAGAAAATAGGAATTGTTATTGCTGAAAGCAGAGGCAAATAAAAAAGGAGCTTTTATTGCTGTAGAGATCTGTCCTCTACCAGGACTGGAAGGAAACATGCAGTGGGAGCTGGAAATCTGCCTCCACAGAGTGAAACTCTTTGCATGCCCTTCGGCTGCATCTTTCATGAGGTGCCTGCCAGCCCTGTGCTCAGCACCATCCCAACCCACCTGTCTGGTCTTGTGCTCTCCCTGTACAGCTGCTCCTGCTTTCATTTGTTTCTAGGTTAAATATTGCCCCCTGAAACGTGTAGTTCCCAGAGAAGGCACAGTCAATGTTAGTGAAAGGCTGGGATCTGTTTCTTTGTATTTTGGCTTGAATTTGGATTATAAAATCAGTGTGAAAGAGTGAGGGGGAGGCTGAGCCATGACACTAGAAGGAGCACAGCTCTCTTTGGTGACCTTGCATTGCCTCCAGAGAATCCTGTATGTATGTGAAATTATGAACTCTGGGACTTGCTTATGCTGCCAACTTCATTTTGATCTCTCTCTCTCTCTCTGAGGCTGTATTTTAACTGAGGCAGAGCTAGCAGGCAGTTAACCCCAGTGCTCCACGGTGGAGATGTGCTACCCTAGATAATAATATAGTTTCTAGCAAACTGTTGTTTGAAAGTGGTCTCCTTGACAACTAAGTTTCTTGGCAGGGATCTGTTATCTCTGGGTAGAAGCTAAACAGAGAGCCTGCAAGGTAACCAAATGCTGGGCGCTGGCCTGGCTGCTGTGTCAGACATCTTCACTGGCTGAGGCAGAGGAGGGTCTGCCACATCCAGAAATAGCGAGGGACTGAGGCTCTTGGCTCCCTGTGTGCACACAGATGGGAGGGGCAGATAAAAGGAGTGCTCTCAAGGGGCATGGTGTTCAAAACTTTGTTTAGTCGCTGTCTGTGAGCCCTGAGGAGCCCCTGGGGAGGTGTCTGATGGGTGGAAGGCTCTGGGGCTGAGGGCTGTGCCCCTGGAGCATCTGAAGGGTGCTGGAAAAGGCCGGGACTAGGACAGATGGAGTAACGGAGATTGGCAGCAGGGGAGCCTGGCCTTGTGCCAGGCTGTGGAATGGGGTGGGCAGATCACAGCGAGGAGCTGGAGGGGGGTCAGAGGAGGATAATCCTCAGGCAGAGATGAAGGCTGCAGCTGTTGGTGTTAGAGCGTGGCATTGCAGAGGTTGCTGCTGCTGGGCTCTGGGTATCAGCAGAGGTCTGGCAGTCCTGACAGCTGGGTGAAGTGGGGTGCTGACAGGCTTGTCCCCTCCCCAGGGGATGTTCTGGGACATCAGCTGAAGGTGGAGGAGCCTGGAGGTGTGCAGAGCCCTGGACAGAGCCTGGTGTGGGATTATGAGAGCTGTGACAGTAGCTGGAAGGAAAGGCAGGAGCTAGCTTTTGGATGTGCTGCTGTGTGTTGCCTTAGAAGAGCTGCTGAACTCAACTTGCTTTTCTGTCCCCCTTTGCACCAAGCCACAGCCCTGCCCTGTGTGAATGCTTCTTCCAGATGCCCCAGTGGGGCAGGTACTATGCTCTGGTGGGAATAATTAACTCATGCTGAGCAGGGAAGCAAGCAAGGAGCCCAACAGTAAAGCAGGTGAGCAAGTGAGGGCTCTCTGAGCTCCTGGAAGTCTCTTGCTACTGTCCCTGGCAGAGGTGCCCAAATTGTGCTGCACTGCAGGACCTGGCAGGCAGTGGACCCTGGACTAGAGCCTTTCTTCCCTGCTCACTGTGCTGTTTCTAACAGCTCCAGTACAAGTGTACATTGCTGCTGTTTAGCTTTGAGTCTGGAGGGAGTTTTCCTACGTGGAGCAACTGTGAAGGGATTTTAGAAATCCAGCAGAGTTTGTGATGTGAAAGTGCACACTTGGAAGATCACAGCAAGACAGGGACCAGGGCTGGGAAAAGATGCACTGCACTCCTGCACTCCAGAGGAGGAAGCTCTCCGACCGGGGAAGAGTTTACCCTGCCCCTACCATCCTTAGGGCTGCAGGCAGATCCCTTTTTGGAGTGGTTTTCCCAGAACATCACTGTCCAAGGGAACAACACATGGGAACCCTCTGTCCCTTTCCTCAGTGCTGTCTCTCCATCTACCTACATGAGACCCAGTGGGTTTTACTTCACCATTTTTTTAATCAATGAATTTGTAGAGAGAGCTGATGCCAGGCATCCAAAGGAAAGCTTAGAGGCAGTAGCAGTGATCTGGTTTGCTAAAATTGAGGCATTCAGAAGCTGAGTTGGACTCTAAAATTAAAAGCTCTTGGTGTATTTTTATTTCTGTTCTGTTTTCTTCTACTTTTAAGTGAGACTCATCTCCTTCAGGGTATTTTTGGTTATTTGCAGCTGTGATAGGAGTTGCTCATTTCTTTTCAAAAATTTAAGCTGAGACTTTTGCTCTCCCTTAGGACTCCAGAAACTTGGATTTCCAGAAAAAGAAGACAAGAATCAGCAATATGGCCAAATAAAAAATACTGAATATTTGTCAAACACCTCCAGCACATCTTTGCCAAGTGCCTGAACTTGAATCCAGTACAAATACTTGTCTGTGGCTCAGGGAGGAACAGCTCTGTAGGTGTTTGTTAGGTTGGTACATTGAGGTGATGGATGAGAATGGATCTTCTTGTGTGTCCTAGCCAAAAATGGTTTGTAACAAAACATAACAGTTATTTCTGTCCAGCTGGCAGGGACTGTTGAGACCTACTGTCTCAAAAGTGCAGACAGATCTCTATTTACCCCTCTCTGTTCAGTGGGAAGTTTGAGATGGGGCTCTGGCAGCAATTCCGTGCAAAAGCTGTGGAAGCTCAGCCCCAGCCCTGCTTGTTCTCATGCTGCAACTTCGGATGTGCTGGAGCAGGCACATCAAATAGTTACAAAGGGTGTGATTAAGCCCTGGGAAAGAGCAAGCCGGCAGCTTGTTTTATGTTTCCTCCCCTGTGTTTGTATGAGTCACGGAGCTGGCAGCAGTCCTGCTTTCACCTCACAGAGAGCAGAAAGAAGTGTGTAAGAGCTCCACACTCATTTGCTGAAAATAGCCAAAAGCCATGCTCTTAAGATACCCAAAAGAGATTGCAACTCCTCCGTTTATTGATTCCTTATTTCTCTGCTACAAGTTAACAGCTTTTAAAAGACATAAAACGGGAAGAGCATCCTTGCTGCCAGCGGTGTGGCTGTGTGTCCCAGCCCTTGCCTCAATGGAGCGTGTGTGTGTGACCTTGAAGGGCAGACAGTGGGGTGGTGTGTGGAGACACACATTTGAAGCAATAGAGAAGAGGTCAACAATATCTTCCTCTGCTACCCTGGGGGCTGCTGGCATGTCATGCCACTGCCAGGGCAGCAGAGAGGCTGGCTCTCACCATCACACACCAGCTCTGCCCTGAGCAGTCAGGGTCCAAGGGGGTTTACACCTGAGCTGTGCTTGTGCAAGTCTAGTGGTTGGCAAAATACCACCTGGGTACCTTGCAATGGTGCCAACTCAGAATCTCATTTTTTTGTTTCTCTTTTTAATCATGTGTGATGTTAAATTTTATGGTGCAATTAAAGCTGCAGCTTCTGGAGCCAGTAGATGATGCTGTGAGAATTCCAGCTTTGTTTCTGAGCAGGGGAAGGAAGTCAGGAAGGCATTGCTTGGGGACAAGCAATGGGCCTCGTGTTCCTTCCATGTCTCCATGGGCTAAGTGTGTGTTCCTGGTTTTGAACACAAGGCTTGGCAGAGCAGCCCCTGATCCTAGCTGACGTGTTGGGAAGAGCAAGAAAAGTGCTTCAGCTTGCAGGGGATACAAGGCTCGTGTGATGATCACAAATTCAGCTCAGCTCAGTTGAGCAGGAGGGGAAATAGGTGAGAGAGGCCGCTCTACTTCATCCACTGGTGTGGGGAATGCAGCTGTGGTTTGGGGCTCACTGAGCCAGGTCTGTTTGTGTGCTGAGCATCTCAAGCAGGCAGGAGACTCAGCCATCTCCCAGCATTCGTCCTTCGTGCAATCAAGCGATTGCTCTTTAGCAGTGCAGGCTCCCCTGAAGCCCAATTCCTGCATTTCCCCCTGCTGTAAGCAGTCTGTGCTTCACTTGTTTCCACATTTGTTTCTTCTGTTACACAAACTCTGGTCTCAGGCCTCTGAGCTGAAATACTCTGGGCTTGCAAAAGCATGACTCTAAATTGAAGAGTCTCTGGCCCCTCTCTGCTCCATGCCCAGCTCATCTACCTTTGCAGAGTGAGCACCAGAGTTAAGAAGCTCTAGTGAGTGTTGCTGTTCGATGCTTAAAACCTGTCTGTGTCTTCTGAACTGTCACAATTTTGCTTTAAATCCAGACCACATCCCATTGGATTCAACAAGTATTCCTCATGGAATCTGTAGGTTTACCACTTTATTCACTTTTTTCTGCTTCCTCTGCTGTTTTCCAGATGTGTTCCTTTTGTTTTCCCTGCTACCTTGACTTCCCCACAGGAGAGAATTTGTGGTCCTTAAACTGGACCTCCACCCAGCCCTCTTGCAACAAATGCCCTGTCCCTCACACTGACAGCTGGGGCTGGGCCCTTCCCTTTTAACTGGAGTGGAATGGGAAAATAGGTATGAAGATTTAGAATTATCCACTCACCTCCCTTTTTCCAGACTC
Organism: Turdus rufiventris; assembly: GCA_013186435.1. Classification (NCBI taxonomy): domain Eukaryota; kingdom Metazoa; phylum Chordata; class Aves; order Passeriformes; family Turdidae; genus Turdus; species Turdus rufiventris. The sequence continues at coordinate 102,669 of PYHW01010153.1, forward strand.
CTGACTGAATATGGGGTTGGGGGTAAGGGGGAAAGAACATGACAGGACATCCTGCATCACTATCCAATACTTGGAAATCAATTCTAGAGCTCGAAATGGGCTTGCTGGTGGGTTGCTTCTGGATATGCAGAGAGGTATCCCAGCAGTATCTCCTATGACAGTGTCTGAGCAGTGTTCAAAGGCTGAGGAGGGTTCTCTGGGGTAGAGAAATACATGTTTGTGTCCTCCATTAAAGCTTTTGCTGGCCTACAGCTACAGTGTGGGTGTGACAATAGCTATTTAAATGCAGCTTCAGAAGTGTCTGTGGGAGATGCCCAGCCCCCCGAGCGCTGATGCTCTTGCTGGGCTGTAGCTCACGCAGTGGCAGCATTACCAAGACAGTGCCTGTGGTGGCAGTTTGCTATTTCTGTAAATTCAAAGGATGCTTGGGTTTGTTCCTTTGATGTTCCCTCATCCCAGATGTGTTCTGCCCAGATGTGTTGCCAGATGTTCACAGCTATCTGTTAGAGCACACACATTTAAGGCTGCATTAAATGCATCCACTTCCCGCTCTGGATTTGTTCCTTTGCTGACCCATAACTCAGCTGACACATGGACAGTTTGATGGATTTTGGTCCTACAGGTGGAGTCAGGCTGTAACCTCCTACCTTATCTGCAGCTCATCACTCATAGAGGAGGGTCTGTATTTTAAATCTCTACAAGTCACACTGACAGAATAGAAATACAGTTCCCTTGACTAAGAAACAGGCTTTGGCTTGCTTTGTCTCTGCTATTTAAGTGCATTTTAAATTGATTTTGTTCAGAAATTTTATATGCTGGATTAAAACATGCAAACACGACTTTACTACAGTTTTGTTGGTTTTATTCTTAATGCTTTCTGCTTGTTCCCTATTTCCAGATAGACTCTCTATTTATTGCCCTGAAACAGTTCCAAAATCCCAGCCCTGCTCTTCAAATACACATGGGTGTATGTGCATTCCTAGATGATCCCCTTTGCATTTAATTTTGAATGCTCCTAGATTGCTATTTTTGTATTCACTATGTTCTGAGGGGGAAAATAAATAAGGGAAAGTGATTAGTTAGATGTTGACTTCACCTTTAATCCAATTCTCTGGAGGGCTCTGTCCTTAAACTGAAGTTTCTGGTTCCACTGAACACAAGAACTGTTCCTGGGCAGCTCTGTGCTTGCTGAGAGTTTACTTGGGTTTTGATGCAAAAATAGAAAATCTAATTTTTGAGCTAAATTTACCTGCAATGATTCATTCTCTTTTCATAACTTATCAAAATTCATTAGCAATAAATTCTTGACAGTGCTTCTATAAACAGCAGTTGTTCTCCTTTGAAGCCGCGGTGCTCTCTGCCTGCTCAGTTGTGCTGCTGTGCAAAGTGGCATAAATACTCAAAGAGAAACGGCACAAAAGGAGCTGTGTACAGATGGCTTAGACAAAATGCTGGCCTTTCCCTTCAATCGTCACAAGCTGGAAATCTGGCATTAAATAGGATTTGTAGGCAGGTTTGGTGTCTGTCGTCTGGCTTATCCCGTCTAAGGTCGCATGTCGCTCCCATGCCGTACATTGTTTGCTGCCGGAGGACTCCTGGCGTACCCCGCTGAAAAGGATGGAACCAGTGCGGTTTGGTGCCTGGTGCTGCTCTCAGGGCTGTGGTTGTGTCAGAGCTGGCTTGCTGTGCACTGTAAGCCGTGTCAGGCGGTGGGGAGGGATGCTGCTGTGACTGTGTGTGTGTGTGTGTGTGTGTGTGTGTCCGTGCCTCGTCCCGGGCGCGGCTCTGGCCGCGCTGCGGTGCGCTCCTGCCATCTGCTGCCGGCTCTGCACCGCTGCTCAGCACTGCTTCCTTCTGCACGCCAGGACAGGCTGAGCATCCCCGCAGCAAGGCCGACTGCTTCCTGCCTTCTCCTTAAGGGTAACTGCCAGCAAAGTCTGAAGTGTGTCAGGAAGATTAATCCACAAGCACTCCCAAAAGAAGTAACTTTGGGGACTCCTGTAATTTTACTTGAATAAAGGGAGAGGCTGTGGGGCATTCTCCTGGGGTCTCTCAAATTTTTGGAGGATGCAGCTTCCTTTTTATCCTAATTTCCTGGCTGTATGTCCCTCTCTCTCCCCTTTGGCTGAGGTGATTGAGAGGCAGAGACCTCCCAGAACACCTAATACCTAAAATTCCCTTTTAATGTATATTCCCCTTTTCTTTTCTTTGTGTCAGTCTGTGGAACTCCTATGGAATTTATGGTTCTTCCCATTGTTTCTTTCATCTCTCAGTATCTGACTTTAGTTATCAGCAGACTTACAGTTTGTTTGTAAGGACAAATCCCTCTTGCTGCTTTTATCAATTAGTGGAATCCCTCCCATTGTTTCTTTTATCTCTCAGTATCTAACTTTATTTAGCAGCAGACCCACCGTTTTTTGTAAAGACAAATCTCTCATTCCTATCAGATTTAAAGCTCAATATGGTGATCTAAAAACCAGCAGCAAAGTAGAATGTCATCATCTTGGGAAAGCAGAGATGTTTTAGCAGCATTGTGATTTCATGAGCCATCTCTCTGTGAAGGGGTAATCTGGGGGTCATCTCTCTCCGCTTCTTCCTCAACCACAAAATTTTGTGGAATATTTTTTACTTAATTTCTGATTACTCAGAATATAATTTGGAGCAGGGTGTTGTGTTTTAGCAACAAAATTTTTCCCCTCCTAGTGGTGCCCCTGTCTACAGACAGATGATGCCTGTGTTTAGGAACTGACTTACTTCTGCCCTCCTCTGGACATGCCTGTGCATAAGAACCGGCTGATCCCTGAGCTTAGCTAGGAAGTGCCCCAAACCCCATCATGTCGGGAAGGAAATCTGAAAGGTCTTTTTACACTCCTCCCTGAGGGTTGTTTGTGAGCAGTTCAGATCTTGACCCAGCCCATCATCCAAGGCAGTTCTCCCTAGACACAAGTAAAACAATACCAGCCAGAGCAGCAGCTCAGCTCGGTGTACAGTTTATGTTTTGGTGATGATTATCTTCAGCTACAAACCAGTATTTTTCTGTCTCTGCCTCTGCCAGCCCCTTCCTGAAGTGCAGCCAGGAACAAACAAGTAGGATTGTGCTCAGATGTCTGCTGGGTATGAGCTGTACATCAGCTCTGTCTGACTTCAGGGACAAGCATCCTCGTACAGGACCAGCTCACACTCTTGTATTCCTGCTTCTACCTCATGCAATTAATTCTGAAGACAGTGTTAGCAAATTTAGAAGGTCTATAATCTTCTTTCTTTGTCTGTTAATCACAGTGTGGGGACCAGCTGTCAGTGGGAAGCCAGCAAGCACCGTGTTATTCGTTGCTTTCTGTGTAGCAGGACTGTATTCAAACAATATCCATCTCTGTTGTGCTGGGAAGTGTTTCATGTAAGGGATAGCAGGCCTTGCAGGAGCTGATTATCCAGAGGGAAATTTTGTAAAGTATTTTTTATTAACATCTATAAAATACAGGTGAGATTTCTAATTACTGAATCTGTTTGAAGGATCTATGTTCTCCATGTACCTGCCTCTTCTAAGCATAATTTTCTTATCATTATTTGTGAGTAAAGCTTTTTAGCATTTTTCATGATTGTGTGTATAAGGGAATTTGTAGGGTTAAAATTTCAGATTATGCACTTTATAAGACAATAAAGAAAGTAGTTTAATTTTTGAAAGAAACTCCAAATGTAGGTTGGAAAATTCTACCACTATACTGTGTTTTTTCCTTAAGGCATATTACTAGAGTTATGAGGTTCCCTGTTAAATAGAGTGTAAACAAAGCATTTCTAGTTCTCACATTTTCAGGGGAAAGCTAAGTGAGCTAACCAAATTTTCTATCCTATTGAATTCTATTTCTATTGGATTTTGAGCAGTAGTTGCCTTTCCTCTGTCCTCTGTGATTTTATAGCCTGTCTTGTGTATTATGGTCTGCCATGTATGTTTGGGCTGGGGATGCTTCCTAAAATATGGAGGCATTGGTGAATGGGATTCTGCCCACCTGAGCTTTTAGAGGCAGGAAGGTGAAGCAGCTCTGATAGGAGGTGAGATTTGAAGAATGAGCTCTGATTGTCATCACCTTTCCATTACAAGGAGACTTTGGGATCCTGCTTCGTGAGGTGTTTTGCATGTTTCTGACAGTTTCTGGACCCAAATCTTGCTCATGCCATTATTCCATTAGATTTTTAGATGACACATTACTTTGGGACTAGGCTATTGGTGGGGACAGTTTCCTGGAACATACTTCGCGAATTTTATATTTGATCAGCAACAATTTTGCTTTCTCCTCCCTCCTTCACCTTGCAATGTAGCTTTCATCCTGATGAGCCAAGAAATCACCAGGCCTTTCTTTAAATAAATGTGTGTGTGAGGCTTTATTTCATTCCAGGTAAGCACAAAAAGGCCTTGCAGCAGATGTGGTTGTTCTCTGGGAATTTCTCCTGAGTGAACAGAGTGGGTAAAATGGGATGGGAGCTCTTGCAAAGGGCATTTCAAACCTTGTTCCTGGTAACAGAGAATTGCTCTAAAAATACAGCCCTCATCTCAGTGCAAATGCTTCCAGGGCATTGGCCAGTGAGCACTGCCATCTCCACCAGCTCCACCTTCCCAGCAGCCAGTCCACACCTTACACTGGAATACTGCAATACCTGCATCTTTCAGAGCCACCTGGCAGTGACTTCTTACTCTTGCCTTCTTAAGGTGACTGCATTTCACCTTTGCTGTCCTGTGCCAAAATGACAGTGGCATTTCACTGCATACCTTCACACAAGGTGGTCCAGGTTCTACCCTGCTGTAGCAGTGGTTGCTCTTTCCTTTTTCTTTTACTCTAATTATTCAGTTCCATACTTCCTGGCTGCTGCCTGCGCTGCAGGGATAAGAGATCCTTGACAGCCGCTGGGGCCGTGGGCTTGGTGCTTGATGGAGATTGAATCCACACAGCTTCCTGCTGTGCTCTTTGACAGATGACAGTGCTCAGCTGCAAAAAAAAAAAAAAAAAAAAAAAAAGCTGCAATATGTGAGATTTTGGTTAGAAACTTCTGCTGGCTTTTGTGTGCTGTGAAAAATGACTTCTGCAAGATGAAGCTGGAGCAGGCTGGTAGGAGCAGACATGGACAGGCAATTTTGGAGGGATTAGGTTTTCCTCTGCCTGTCTCCTATGGGAAACAAGGAGAAACGCTTTTGAAATTTCCATTCACTTCAGGGGAGCTGCTCTCTTTTCTGCTAACAAAAATTTGGCCTATATTAACTTCTCCTGGTGATGTAGATGAAGAGGAATTGTGCATGAATGTCAAAGCCAACCAGAAGTTTTCATACAGCTGATGCTGTACATGGGGCTTTGGCAAAAGCATCTCCTCTAGGTGACTTGATCCAGCCCTACATGGCTTGGCCATGTTCTCATGTTGAGTGGAAAGTTGGTTAATACAGCAGGAAAGCTTGCTCTTAGCTTCATGATCTCAGAAACAGCTGTCTTGTTTAAGCATTTTTGATTTCAGCACTCTCTGTCAAGGATCTGCATTCCCTGCCTCATCTTGCTAGTCCTATCCATGCTCACGTGCAAGCACAGAGAAAAATTACATTGTGCTTCTGGTATTGGTTGTCTCAGCCATATTTGGCCTATCTGTCTCATCTTCTCCCAGTGTTTGGATACCAGATTTGTCAAAGGAGCTAGATCAGGTCTGTACAGATGGAGTCCAGTGAATTCTAAGGGCTGGAGAGAAGATTCAGTTCATGTATTTTCTCATGCCTCAGAAAGGCTTCTGAAGACACCAGCTCTCCTGTGCTCAGAGAATTCAGGATTTCCAGCACTCTTTTGGTGCTTGGCTGGTTTCCTGGAATCATCCTTCATTCCCTCTTTTTTCTGACCTGTCCATATATATAAACCTAAATAGATTTAGTTATTGGTAGATTAAGAGAATGAAAGCAATTGAAAGAGATGCCATTCTGATCATGTCATTGACCCCAGGAGCAAAGTTTGGTGGATTTTAAGGGAAAATCAAGGACATTAATTACAATTGTGGTTATTCATCAACTCCCTCATGGCTGTTAGTCACCATGTGTACTCCACATATAAGTATAGCATTTCTGGATGATTTAGTGAAGAACTGTGGACTCAAGGACAAATCTCCTGCTGCTCTGCAGCAAGGTAGAGCTGTTATTACAGAAAAGGCAGGCCCTGAGGATGGGCAGTGTTAGCTCAGGCCCAGCTCATAAGGAATGGTGCTGTGATCTGTTTTGGCTGTGACTTAGCTTTGCAGAAAACAGTTACTAAAGGAACAGAAAGCAAGCTGGTAATTTAGCAGCTGGAGAGAGTATTTCTGGTGTGTTGGATAACTGTAAGCAGGAGGCTTGGTAGGACAGGTCAAAGTACATTTACAGTGGAGGCTCTTATGTGTTTAGAGGATGTGAGGTTGTGGTGGCATTCCTCTGTGCACTGGCACCAGCACATAAAGTGGTGTGGCAATTTAGCCCTTTCAGGATGGGCAAAAGATACCAGACAGTAACTGAGAACACAAAACCATCCCAGAGGAGCCCAAAGTGCTTTTGCAACCTTGGAGTCAAGTTCTGCCTGATATGTACTTGTGTCCCTGTGGGTGGAGGGAGAGGAGAATGTGTTCCCAGGTCTGGAAGGGAATGGCTTTGCTCATCAGTGGAGAGCTGCCACGTGCTTTCTGTGAGAGGCACCTGGTGCTGACTCGCTTGGGATGAGAGCCTGAGGGAGGCTGGGCACTTTGTTCCCCTGTGCAGTCTCCAAAACCTTACCCTGTCCTACTTCCACAGTTCTTTTGCAGTGTCAGCAACACCCTTGTAAAGTGATGGGATTGGTGTTGGCTTTTGCAAGGGGAGCATCCTGGAGGTGAAATAAAATTTTGGGGAGGAGGGTTCTGTTACATTGAGCAAACCAGCAGTGGAGTGGGGCTAATTTAGCAAGCAAGGCTGCTGAGGAATTTCCCAGAAGGCATTCACCCAGAAGTCACCTTTTCATGTGCCATGCAGTGTTGACCATCTCATTTCACTTGAGTGTAGCAACACCAAGGCCCACACAACTGCAGATCAGGACAGTTGGCTAAGCAAAGATTAAATAAGTTGTCCTTTTCAACGTGGAAGAAAGATGACTGATGAAGCTGTGCAAGATCTTCAGTGATCTATGGAAGGTGCCATGGTTAGGTGATTTTCTTCATTTCCTAGCAAGCTAGCAAAAGGAAATCCTTTTGACATATATGCTTTGTGAAACACTGTGCTGCAAGGCACTGACTATAACGAAAATATAACTGATTTACAAAGCAAAGAGAGACATTCCAAGCAGATAAGTCTGTCAGTGCTATTAAAGATAAAGCTGCAAATACTGCCTCTGGTATGGGAAACAGCAAAGCCAGAGAATGCTTGGAGATTGCAGAGGGAAAATTATTATGCTGTACTTTTCTTGTTCTTAATGCTCTTCTGAAAGGTCTCAGCAGCAGTTGCCTGAGCCAGGATGCTACAGTAGATGAACATGTTATGTACCACACTGAGGTTCTTGTGCTCTTGTAAGGATCTCAGTAACAGTGAAGGGACTAGGAAAAACAAGGGCAGAAGAGCCTCTCCTGCAAGCTGCATGTTTGCACTCAAGATGCTCAACCTGCTTTGTGCCCACTGCTGTTACCTTGTAAGCAGATTCAAGAGAGGAATCCTGGTGAGTCTCCCCCAGTGTAACATCCTGCTGAATGTTTAGCAGCGCCCTGTAGGGGTGTGAGCAGAAATGGCCCATCTAGATCCTGTGTAGCCCTTGCCAAATGTGCACTCTCAGTCCCAGAGGGTGGAACTGTTAAAACAAGCTGTCCCCTGGCATATTTTTTCTCTGGGATTGCAGTTCCAGGAAAGATGGCATCTTGTGCCATTTCCAAAGGGAATTTCTTGTCTTACACACATTTGAAAATATGGACACTGTATGGACACAGTGTGCAATGTTAGCTGGGGTGTGGCAGCAAGTTGTTCTTATAGCTATCCTCTCTGTCCCCTCTTCCTTCTGTTCTGCTTGTCAGCTGCTCTCAGACCTCATTACCCACGATTTTCAAACCCTAGAGCACCTCTTTGACTTGCACTTCATATTCCATGTAGGCTTTCACCTTTCATCACTCGTATCTTAGTTTGGCTAATGTGCTCTGGAGGTAAGACTCTTGAATAAGCAGATTGGCATGCTGGAAACCCACCAGCATGGGACTGACTCTCAAATTCTTCCTGCCCAGAGCAGAGGTGCAATGCAATGCAGGGGCTCCCTCTGAAAATGCTGGTTCCAGCTCTAGGAGCAATCTGGTCCTGTTGTTGTAGTCTCTGAGCCCTGACTGGTTTAGCCAAGCACATCACTACAGAAACACAGCTGCTGGTTTTGGTGCCAGAGTGGTTTTAGATGTTTGTGACAGCACCCCTCTACAGTCTCACCATTGGAATCTTTTCACTTTTTTTTTTTTTTTCTTGCTTGCACCATGAAACACCCCTTTCCATTGCCAAACAGGATTTCATTGAGGTGGGTGGCTTCCACCAGGACATACGAAAACTGGAAAAAAAACTGGGACACTGCTTTTAAGATTGTTTTTAAAGAAGACTTTGGAGAAAGAAGCTGATTTCTTTTACAAGGGGGTGCTGTCTCCCTGCAGTGTGTTCTGTCACCATGTCACAAGATTTCTAAAAGGAGCAGAATCAGTAGGACACTGGTGTATCAGTCTGCAAGGAGCAGCTTCCTTTGCTTGCATCCCATATTTGACTAAACTGGTATCACATGGTTCAGCCTCCCCACTCTTCTCCCACCCCCTGCCTGCTTCCGCCAGCAGTCCTCTCAAAATGTGCTTTGTAACTAAAGACTCCCCTAAAGAGCTGACTCTTCCAGTTCTCCTGTGTAACAAAAACTTGTGCTGCTCATAAATAGATTTGCAATTACCAAGGGAAACAGAAGACTCTGCGCAGTCCAGATGCATCAGGCCTCTCATCATGTCTTAAAGAAGCTTCTGAAATTCAACACACATTGCTCAGGCATAGCTGGGAGCCCTCTGCAGAAATCTTTCATTTGAGCAACATTCCTATACTGCAGGATCTGCTGTTTGCTGCAGAATTCTCTAGGAACCTCAGAGTCCCTTTCTAGTGTCTTTACAAAAAATGACAAAAGCTCTTTGTATTTTTGACTAGCCTGGAGTTTCATGTATTTCTTATAGCAGTTGAGAGTAAGAATTGCCTGGCCAGCATATGAGATCCTGGGCTTACAAATTAGTTTTCTATTAATAAAAACTAGTGTGTGGTTAGTGCTGTCTGAGCCATTCCAGCCACTCTCTGATTGTCCAGGAGGTGAGACTCCCTTGCTCTTGGGACTTGCTGAATGGTAATAATTTCATATAGAAGAAAAAAGGCATTCTCAAGGTTATGCATCAAACAGATGAACCTGTGAGGGAAAATCTAGAGCCTTGCTAATGCATGCTGGATCCTGTGGAAGGATTAAGCAGTAGAAAAGAGGGAGGCAGTAGGGTATATGAGTGGTCCTTAGCTTCCCCTATAGAACAGATCACATATATAAGGAAGATCCCTTGTGTATATCTTCTTCCTAGGCTGCAGGAAACTCGAGGGGCCATACACCAGTTAGTGCCTGGGTCTGGATTGGCTCCCAAAAGAATACCTGTGGTAGGCTTCTTCTGTGTGCAAGGTTCTGCTGATTCTCCTCTGTGGAACCTTTCTGAGCACCCCATTGCTCCTTTCACCCCTCTCTAGTTCCACACTGCAGAAGCCTCCCTAAATTCAGTGACTGCCCTGAACATCACCCCATTCTGTTTAATGAGACCAAGTTAGACTAAAAGAACACCATCTTGTTTTGCCTTGTGGTGGCAATGGTTGCACATCTAAAGCCTCAGGGAGAAAGACTTCAAGAAGGAGCCCAAAATTAGGAAACACATATGTTAGATATAAGTTTTTATGTCATGTTTTTCTTGCGATCAGTTTCTTCAAAGACAAATCTGTGTGATCTTCCTTATTTACAAAAAATTAGTCAAGAAATAGCAGTGTATCCCAGCACACACTCCAGTGGTCATGAAATCAGTTCTTCTGGAATTCTGTAATGGATGGAGAGCATCTTTGCATTGCCTTGTTTTGTTTTGTTTCTTTCTAATGGAAAGAATGGTCTCTGTATTATCTGTGTCAGAGTCACAGTTCATTCAAGGATGTATCCCAAATGTAGGTGTTATATAATGTAAAAATCTCTTTTCTCTGTTTTTATTCTCTTTGTATCTTAGTGTTTGAAGTAGAAATAAGTCCCTTTTTTCCTGACACTGAGGAAACAGCAAAGGAACGAAGTTCTGTGGGTAGAAGTCACTTGTTCACCTGTGTTCCTCTGAATTTATCTTTAGTAAACCAACTAGCAAACTTGGCCTACAGGTGGTGCTCCTGATTCTTAAAATCCTTGCCTTTCTCATGCTTGCAAGCATACTTAGAATGCCAAATGTAATAGCTGAAATGTAATAGGGAAGATCTTAACTCGGTTGCATGTCTAGAAAAACAGAACTCCTGCAAGGTGATTTAGAAAGAAGTGGTAACTGTACACCAGTCTCTCATTTAGCTTTGCCAAACAACCTTTCCAGTGTCACACAAGGTACTACTGCAAATTATGTGGTTTGGCTGGTAGCAGCAAGAGGCTTCTTAAGTATCAGTGAACCTACTTTGATACCATGAGAGCCGGTCCTTTAGCTGAACTTTTTTTGTGTTTGACCCTACAAATTCTGGTTTGGTCTTTGTAGACAAATCCACAGGGCTTCTATAAATCTCATTCGTTTTTTTGTAAGCCCTATTACCTTCTCCTTCCAGGTGTTCTGGGACTGAGGTGAAAAGAACAGAGCTCAAATGGCCCACTGGAACTATAAAGTACTTGGGTTGAGTACCAGTCTTGGTATTTTTCTTTGTATTTGCTTGCTGAACGGGAGTACCTACTTCAGTTGTACATTCATGGGTTGTAGAAACTTGTGATGAAAGCTTTGTGACGGGGTACCATGTGCCACACAGTGTTGGCTGATGGGATTCTTTGAAATCCCTTTACATTTTCAATAGATTTGTGAGCAAGGGGGCAGTTTGAAGACACTGCAAACCCCTAAAGCCTTAGGTAATCCTGAATTTGGCCAGCTCAACTATTTATAGAACACTCTATGCCTATTCTAAAGACACGTTCCTCAAGGGGACCTTATCTCCACTCCCTGCTCCACCACTTCAGTTGGATCAGCAATGCTGCTGTGATCTGTTAGCAAAAATTCCTTCCCTTGTTCTGTGGCAGAGCTGCAGATGTTGCTGGTTTGCGACTTGAAGGGGAAATTCTGTGCCAAGCAGAGCTCAAGGGTTTGAATTTAAACTGCAGCCAGTCAGGTAGAAAGATATTGATATTAGATAATTTCCTGTAAGTTTTCAATATTTCTCTTCTGCTGGTAGGTCTAGAGTTCTGGAGAGGGAAAATCAAGTGACTCATTCACAATGTACAGAAGGCAGGGCTTGAGTCCCACTTGCTGTTGGTTGAATGGGGTTAGACTATCAACTCTATTGCTTTGTAAGGACAAGGATTTCTTCAGGCCAAGGACAGCAGCTCATCCAACAGCAGATTCTGTAGTGGGGAATCTCTTTAGAAAAATCATGATTTTCAGTTGAAGGCTCTGGGATAGAAAGAAGTTTTGGTGCAAAGGGCCCACTGCAGAGCATTTTTCATCCGTCAAGAAAAATATTTAGAAAAAGGTATCCTTTGTTGAATCCTATAGCTTTGAACATTTTCTTTTGTAGGATAGTTACATTCTATCTGCCTGTCTCAGGAACATCTGCAGATCTGTATGGAAGATGCTGCAGATCACTATCCTGAGTGGGAAATTTTGGGTGAGTGTAGAGGCAGGATGGGCCATCAGACTTCTTCATATTGTGAATAGCTGTGCTGCCCCAGAGTAAGGGTCAGTAGTACTTTAATCTTTGGGGAAGAAAAAAGAATTGCTCCCTGTCCCTATGACGTGATTCATCCAGACTCTACTTCATTGGTATTGGGCTGAACTTACAACAGAGGTGTAAAGCACTGAGGCTGCTTGCACTGGTTCAGGGATAGGACTCAGAGGCAGTGTGTCAGTAGTGTCTGAAGAAGTCACGTCAATTTAGGTACCCGTTAGAAAACCCCTTCTGGGTTCAGCAAAAGAGTGACTGCTACTTATTTGGCCTCTGGGATAGAGAAGCCTGTGCAAGACTGCTGCTCCACAGATCAGGGTAACACAGCTCACTGTGTCTGAGCCTCAGAAAATGTTTCTGAGGTTGACAGAAGCTTTTCTTAGTTATTACCCTTTGAGGATGAACAGGGCAGCATGTGGCAAGATCGCAGAATGGGATTAGCTCAGGATTTAGCAGGAAGAGTTTCTTAGCACTCCTTTAGAGCTATTGCCTTCTATTGCAGCCCCTGGAGCTGCATGAAATGGAAGGGGTTATGTCCTTGCCTGCCTGGTAGGAAAATCATCTCAGCTCAGTGCAGCAAAATGGAGTGAGTCCAGTGCTTTTGACAGGAATGGAACAGGTAAAGTGCATTTAACAAGGAATTTCACAAGGGGTTTCAGGTACACAGAATATTGCCCCAAGATGCATTCTGCTTCACACAGAGGCCTCTTTCTACAGTCTCCTTGTCTTTTCCAAGGAATCAGTGTCCACAGAGCTTTAGATTATACTCTGGTCATGGCTTGCCTATATGCATGCAGATAGCATTTCCTTGTTGCTATCCTAGCAGGAAAGGACTGGTGAGTCTCTCTGAAAGCACTGCAGTGCCACTCAGCCTAGAGCAGCCCTCAGTGCCTTGGGGTGCTGCTGCTGCTCTCTGCTAGGGTGACCCACTCAGTACAGGCAGTGCCTGTGATCCTACAGGGATGCACTACCTCAGGAAAGGCTCTGCAGTCACTGGGGCTATGGCAGGATGGGTGCTCAGACTGTAGTGCTGATCATTTGTGTTTCAGTAAAAAAACATTCCTAATGTGCCTGCCTGTGATTTCTGGGCTGCCAGAGTGACTGGCAGCTTTCTGGCTCACTCTGCTATGCCTCTGGCTAGTTACTCCTACTGCTGTCCCTCTAAGACTGGCTTCTTTTTAATGGAAGTTGTCCATTTGGCCATTCTTGTTGTAAACAAACCGTATTGCCTTTCAGGAGCTGGAGTCAGTAATGCATGCCAGCAGAAGCTAGTGCTTTTGTACTTGTAAGGAATGAATATCTATCCCTTCTGCAGTGCTTATAACAACTTCAGCATCTCCATTCAGAATCACTGGCCTTTGTTCCCTCATGGCTGAGGTGTGGTGGCTGAATTGAGGCTGGGAAGCAACCAAAAGCATTTAACCACAAGAGGAACACCAGCAGTGAAACAGCCCAGAAAGCAGGAGCAGACTGCAGAGCAGTTGAAGTGCAGAGCTCAATTTTAAGCCTAATTTGAACACTGAATGAGGTGCTAATATCTCAGCTTCTGTGTAGAGTCTCTTTTCAGCCTGCTGTTCCTGTTCTATGGACACAGCATAGTGGGGTGTATATATAGAATTCCCGGTGAAAAGCTGGCTTTGTGCAACTGGTACAGGCACTGCAGGGTGAGTGTCGTGTCTGTTTTTGGTGCTGAAAAGAAAAAATTGTCTTCATGTCTGTGTTCTGGGGAGCTGATCAGATATTTTATGTCATTGCAGCTTGAAGAGCCAATTTCAGAGCTTTCTCTAATTGCCTGATCATTTAACCTGCTCCATTTGCCCATAAGAGAAGGATGCATTTCTTCTGTTCATGTTGCCTTGTTCATCAGTAAATGTAAAGCAGATTGTAAAATCAGACGTGCTTGAATTAACATTTGTAGCTATTCATTCACTCATGAACAAACCAACTCCCTGTTGCTGGTCCAGCTTTTTTCTACATCAGAGAGAAAACAAGAACAGCAAGTCAATTAATATTCTCCTTTCTCTATGGAGTGTTGGTGAAACATTTGGATACCATGGCAATTAATGTCAGTATGGTGAAAAACTGGTTTAGAAGGTGTTTAAAAATTTAAATTTAGTCTTGAAAGTAGGTTTGCTGTGTTTCACCAAAGACCTTTGCTTTTTTCCATTGCTCGAGGTGTGATGTTTAGGATGTACTTCACACATTCCCAGGAATGCAGGGAAGGCCCTGCCCTGAGTCAGGTGAAACCAAAGGTTGTCTGAGTGCTGGGCCTGATGTATATTTTTTGCCACACCAAAAGTGATAGATACCTCTGGTTGCTTTTTTTCCCTGCTGGACACGGAATGGGTTTTAATCCTGGTTAAATCCTGGATCCTGGATCTGTTTGGCTTTTTAAAAAGGATTTCTCTTTCTGTCTTTTGCAGGCATGGTTCAGAAACTCGACCAGAAGCTGCCTGTAGCCAACGAGTATCTGCTGCTGTCGGGCGGCGTGCGGGAAGGTGTGGTGGACATTGACCTCGATGAGCTGAATGTCTATGCCCGGGGCACAGACTATGACATGGACTTCACCCTGCTGGTGCCCGCGCTGAAGCTGCACGACCGCAACCAGCCGGTGACGCTGGACATGCGCCACTCGGCCCTATGCCACTCCTGGCTGAGCCTGCGCCTGTTCGACGAGGGAACCATCAGCAAATGGAAGGACTGCTGCACAATCGTGGACCATATCAACGGAGCTACCAATTACTTCTTCTCCCCTACAAAAGTTGCAGACTGGTTCTATGAATCCATTAGCATTGTCCTCTCTGAGATCCAGAAAAAGCCCCAACGAGGGATGCCAAAGGTGGAGAAGGTAGAAAAGAATGGGACTATCATATCCATTATTTTGGGAGTGGGCAGCAGCCGCATGCTGTATGACATTGTCCCTGTGGTGTCCTTCAAAGGCTGGCCAGCTGTGGCACAGAGCTGGCTGATGGAGAACCACTTCTGGGATGGGAAGATCACGGAGGAGGAAGTCATAAGTGGGTTTTACTTAGTGCCTGCGTGTTCCTACAAGGGGAAGAAGGACAATGAATGGAGGCTGTCATTTGCCAGGAGTGAAGTGCAGCTGAAAAAGTGCATCTCCAGCAGCCTCATGCAAGCCTACCAGGCCTGCAAAGCCATCATCATCAAACTGCTGTCCCGCCCCAAAGCCATTAGTCCATATCACCTGCGGAGCATGATGCTGTGGGCTTGTGACAGGCTGCCAGCCAGCTACCTGGCCCAGGAGGATTACGCAGCCCATTTCCTCCTGGGTCTCATTGATGATCTCCAGCACTGCTTGGTCAACAAGATGTGCCCTAACTACTTCATCCCGCAGTGCAACATGCTGGAGCACCTCTCCGAGGACACGGTCATGCTCCACGCGCGGAAGCTGTCCTCGGTGCGCTCCGACCCCGCTGAGCACCTGCGAACTGCCATCGAGCACGTCAAGGCAGCCAACAGGCTCACCCTGGAGCTCCAGCGGCGGGGCAGCACCACCAGCATCCCCTCCCCGCAGTCCGACGGAGGGGACCCCAACCAGCCCGACGACCGATTAGCCAAAAAGTTGCAACAACTAGTGACTGAGAATCCCGGGAAGTCCATCTCAGTCTTCATTAATCCAGATGATGTCACAAGGCCCCACTTCAGAATTGATGATAAATTTTTCTGAGCTTTTGTCAATGTTTCTTGGGATTTTTATTTGTTTTGTTTTTTAAAACTCTTGCAGTGTGCAGGTTTTTTCATTTGGTTTTCCTTGATGACTTAGTCTCTTGATTTTTACATATCCAGCATAGATTGGATCTGTTGAGAACAATCTGAATAAATTACAAATCCTGGTTCTGCTGGACGGTGCAGATTTTTGGAACAGTATATTACTATTTCATATGCTGCTTTGTTTTTTTTCACCCACCCTGCCCCATTGTCTGTGAGTAGTTTCTAAAGGACGACCTGCATCGTAAACACAAGCCACAGTGTAATGTCGGGGTTTTTTCCAAGCTTCCATAATTTATGTACATTGTTGGGCCGGGAGAAAGGACAGCTCACCTTATGTTGCTTCAGAAATTTAGAAATTTTTTTTCCATGAGCTTCCATCACCCTAAAGAAATGAGGAGAGACTGGGTTGGAAAGCACTACTGGTAATTTGATGAGGCCAAATCTACTGGGCTGAAGCCCAGTTCATCTGTTCTTCACATTTCTGATACCAGGGGAGAAAGCTGACTTTAAAGATGATGATGCAGCTTTTTGGGGAAAGAGTTGTTTCTGTTTTCATCTACTTTTTGAATGTAATTGTTCATTAATTGGACCTTGTACAGTCCAGAGGGTTGTTTCTGCTGCTTTTCCATGCGGAATAAGGTTATGGAATGTTAGTTTTAGTGTGTGTAATTATTCAAAGCCTTATTTAAATTCTATTAAAGAACATACCATTTTAATTGTAATTGCACTAATGAAATCTCTGCCATTACCTCAGTCCCACTGTTTGTGTTTCTTTCATGAATTAGCATCCGTTATTAAGTCTCAATATTGCTGATTGCTTGAGACCCCTCAGGTCTCATGGTTTCAGGTGATTTCTTGATTGTCTTTTGTAAAAGACTTCCTTGTTAGCCCGGCTATGTGTGAGCAGTCAGAGTTTTGCATTGGCATATTCCTTTGGATGCGTATTTGTGTGTTGCAGTGCATATTGCATTAATATGTATTGCATGTTGTTGAAACAGGTTTACCATTAGATAAGGATGTAATGCTAAAGCAGTGGTATGTGCAAAGTGAATCAGCCAGACCTCGAGCAAAGGAGCTACCTTGCTTCTCTAATGCATGTATTAGGCCTGATCCTTTCTGGTAGTTACCATTCCCTGGACTCCTGAGAACTTTCTGACTCACCCTGAGACATGGGAGATCTTACTCTGGTCTCATGTTTGCAAAAGTTTTGTTTGTATGTAAACTTGTGGTGCAACAGTAGCCTTGAAAAACACATACACTTTTCTTCTGTGTGTAGGGTAAGATGTATGGTAACAAGGGTTAGTCTGAGCCAAAAATAATTCCAAGAGTTCAAGGATAGAGTGACTTATTGTGGCTGGCTGGCCAGTGACTGATATTTAGGCCTTAAATCAGCAATTTGGGCTTACTGATTATCCCAGAGACGCTGTTCTGATCCAAACTTGATGCATGTGTTAAAATGTGATTATTAGAGCAGGTTGAAGTATTTTTTAAATATTTGACAGACAAATGAGGTGCATATCTAGTAAATTCTAACTGATAAAAATTGTGTATGGAAAATGTGTCACTTTTTCAGCCCAGCCTTTGTGGTAAAGAAACCAGGCTGGTGGAGCAGCACACCAACAGCTTTGGCAACTGCTTTATTAGATGGCAGGGAGGTTTCAATACCTGATCTAGTGCCCAAGTCATGTCTTAAAACAAAACTTTAGCTCCTCCATCTCTTGGGCATAATCGAAAACTTCACCCCATTGCTATAGCCAAGATGTTCGCATTTACCTGAATTTACCGGTACACATTTACAAGAAGCTCTCAGAAGTTGCTGGCCTGATGGAGTGGATGAGGATTTAACCTTAAAGCACAACTGGCTCTTGATCATGAGCCCTGGTGCAGCTGCAGTTTGGTCTGGGGAAGGACATGGATTGACTTCAGCAGAAGCAGAACCGGGTCCTACCTGTGCGGCTCTTGCCAAAGATGAGTCTCCATATAAACCTGTGCAACCCGCCTGGGGGAGGCAGGAGAAACAACGGGGAATCCTCTCCAGAAGTGCTTGGAAAATGCAGATTTGTTGAAATGGTTTCTTCCCCAGTCTCTGGGACTTCTGTTTGTTGAAAGAAGAGTCTGGGCTGCAGGATGAAGTTCCCATCACCACATGAGAAATCTGCTCAGCACAAAGCAGCAGCAGCCTGGCAGGCAGAGTGCTCTCCCAGGAGTCCCATTGTCTGTGCCAGTGCACCTGAGATATGCAGAAACACAGCATATCCTCATGCCAGTTCAACGTCCCGGTGACCAGCAGTTTGACTAGCCCATGTCAAGCTCTGGTGTGTGCTCCTTTTTTTGGTTTTAATTAAAAAACATTTTGAAAAGTATTCACCTTGTTCTTCCTGCATTCTGTGTGTTGGGTTTTGGGGGTTTTTTGGTGGGGGAATGGAGGCTTTTTACTGGACTGAAAAGCAGTTTTCCAGGTAGATTTGTGAGAATGTTATATCCTCTGCCTGGGTCATCTGTCTTCCAGGGAGACAGAATCCTAATCTGCACTAGGTTTGCATCTGTCTAGTGTTTGCTCCTCTCCATGTACTATAGTTAACTTAAGGAAGGAGGCTTCCAGCCCAGAGAGGTGACAAGTGTTTTGTGTATCAGAGAACACAAAAGACTGTTTTCTTCCTTTCTATTGTCCCTCTTTCCTTTGAGTATATGCTGGCACAGACTTGTGAAAGTGCAGAGGTCTCTGTGTGGGATTTCAAAGTAGTCGGTGAGTTTAGATACCAATGACCTTTTACTCTTTACTTCTCTCTGCAAGTTTCAAGGAATTTGTGGTGTTTTTCTTATTAGGGAGTTCTTGAGAGTCATTCACACAAGCATTTTAGAGCACTCAGCCCCATAGGGTTAGAGACTTGGCCAGTCTGACAAACACTGGAATAAAAGGGAATTTGCTTTAAACTAGCAATGTAGGCATCTTCCCTGCTGATGTCAAGAAGAGACAAGTCAGAGCTGTGAGCCAGTGTCCATGGGAGCTTCAGTTCTGCACCCACTGCTATGACAGATATTTCTTTTTCCTTTTCCTTTTGCTCATTAGCCACCTCTCAACTGGCTTCTCCCTATCCTGAGTTGCAAAAGGACTGGGACAGTTTGTGAGGGGCTGGTGGCATGTAGGATGAATCCTTTGTGAGTGTGTGAGTTACTGACTCCTACAGGGTTGAAAGGGAGGGAGTCCCAGCCAAGAGGGTCTGGCTTTGAGGCATCAGAAAGGGGAGGAAGGAAAAGAACCCTTCAAGAGGCTCCACTTCCCAGTGCCATTCTCTTGGGCATCCTGTCTCTGGTCCTACTCTTGGAACGTGCTTTTGCCTTTGCTCTCCATAGGGTCTCTCATCAGCAGAACAGTAAGAGAAGCAGCTAATTTGCCTGGTTCCAGTTGTTTTAAGTTCTGGGAGATGCTGAAAAAGCTGTCACTTCTTCAGAGGAACACCTGAGCTGCTGCAGAGGTGACAGAACCAATATCTAATGGGGATTACTCACTATGCTATGTTTGGAGAACTCATTTTAAGGCAGAAGGGAGCAAGAGACCAAAAGCTTTGTGTAAGCCTGCAGTCTCTGCTCCTTCAGGCATGTTATGTGAAATCTCAGTCACTCTTGTCTGGCTGTGATAAATTGGTTTCTGCACACATTCCAATATTTTAGCCCAGAGAAGTATTGGTGGTCTAACCAGAAAACTACAACTGAGCATCGGAGTCACTCTTTGCAGCAGAACACCAGCAGGACTTTAACCATGGACTGACCAAAATAGAAGCCAGCCCTCAAAAGCCTCTGAAAGAGCCAGTTTTTAGTAGCCTGTCTTCTCTGGTGTCATTGTGACAAACAGCAGTAATTTTGATCTAGATTCTTGATTGCCTGATTGCCTTGTTCCCTGATTGCCTTGTTCCAGTAGTGAGCAACCTTCTTTTGCCAGCTGTGGTGGTTCTGGGCTGGACACCTGAGCTCTGTGTCCTTCCACTGCTTGGTCTCCTCATTAGGGTTGTGAGACAGGCTTGTGTCTGCTAAAAATTGACTGAAACAGGCACTGAAAGGTGGCAGTCACTATAAATTCCATTGGGAGGATTGAAAATATGCTTGAAACAAAGTGTGTGTACTTTTCTGGATAAAAGCTGATTGTGGTCAAACCAAAAGTAAGCAGACATTTATCATATTTTATTAACCCATGCATAATACAAGTGGCCATGCACAATCCAAGTGACTGTGACAAAGGAAGATAGACTTTGCTAATTATTATTTCTCATAATTTTTTTAATAAGGTGTGCATAGTCAGTGCTTAGAATTGCTTAAAAACATCCATCTGTCCCATTTTGTGGGTTCAGTGCTGGATGCATTTTGCCACTTTGTCTTGTATTAAAGTGAGCGTGTTTGAAAGGTCGCTGGGCAGCTGAGTGTAGTAATGTTCACATTCTGCTGGCATTGCTCAGTGATTGGAAGTATTCAGCATGCAAATAGCTTGTTCAACTTCAGCAAGTACATCATCTCCCTCCTGCCAGCCTTGCTTGGGGTGAGCTAATGGACTTTTAACATTATACAGCTTAGAGAGCACTGTCTCTAATAGCTCCTGATTAAGCTCTCCAGAAAGGCAAATAACCATCATGGGGCAAAGGCTAAACCAGGGGAGGGGGGAAAAAGAACACCCTGGCCGAGGGACTCTTGCTGACATGTTTTGGGTTTAGGGACATTCAGCATTATATTTAGCACATTTTGGCTTTTGAGAACTGTCAAGTGAATCCAAATATATTTCCTCTGAATGCTTTTAGAATAACCCTCCTCCCCTTCTCCTCCCCTTTTACCACTTACAATCTATTATTTTAGGACTGCTCTGAGGAACTATTGTGTTTTCCTATTATCATTGTCCCTGGCTCAGCACTGTGCTTCCAGGCTGAATGTAGGCTTTTGGGGGTTATTTTTATCTTACTGGCCTTCTGTGGTAGAGGAACACACTCTCATTCAGTCTCCAGACAGCCTGATTCTCCAGGCAGAGATGTGGGTGCATATCGGGGGCATCAGGCTCTCTTCAAACTGACTCAACCCTGTTCTTTCCCTCAGTTTTTGTGTGTTAGGAATATCAGTGTTAGGAATATCAGTATGAAAGACATGACTGAGGTCTTGCTAAGCACACAGAAGACGTGGTGCATGATTCTGAAGTCAAGCAAGCTCCAGTGTAAAGTGAAAATTGAGCCCCAGAAGCCACTTTTCTCCCTGATTCTCACCCCCTCTGACTCCTTTGTTTTAGCTGTATTTTGGGGAGGTGGAGAGAGATGAGCTGTTTTCATCCACTTCAGTGATCACAAATCATAGCTTTGGCCTAGGATGAGGCACTTCACTCATTAATGGCTTTGTCTCCAGGGTTCCTATTGCTTGCACCCTACCATGACATTGACAGGATGGGAGAGGGTTTTATGATTTGTTCAGCACTGTGCAAAGAAAGGAATGGGCATTTTCATGAGGGGCTGGTGACCTATTGTGTCCTTCTCCTGCCTCCTGCGTGCCAAGGCTTACGCACACGGTATATTAATTGCCACTTTTGTGGGCTGCAGCTGATCACAGAGTAAATGCCAAGGTGCTTCTGTGCAAACCAGTCTTCAACCTTCAGCATCCCTTGCAGGGTAAGTCTGCTCCTGACCGAAGTCTGTGTCTCAGAACAGGCTTTGGTTGTGTTAGAAGGGTACAGCTGGGTCTGTGTACACCAGTGATGGCAGGCCAGGCTCCCTACAGCTGACACACAAAGAGATAACTCCACGTGTCTGATCTGAAAGACCACAGAGAAGATAATCCTTCCTGCAAGGAGGCCAATGCAAAGTCTAACCTTTCCAGCACCGTGACTTGTGCAGTGACCAGGGGCAGTCTCCATGACTTGTGCCACCATAGAGGCACCCTTGTGTCCCAAGCTCTCATGTATCATGTAGCAGCCACAGCTGCTGCAGCTCTTTTGCCACCATGAGGGATGGAGACCAGAACTGTCTCTGGTGGTTTTGATATTTAAGCTCCAGAGCTCATCTGGTCTACCTCCAGACCCACACTTTTCAACAACCTGTAACAGGCAAAAGAACTGTAATGAAAAAAATCAAAGCTGCAACCTTCACTTAGCTTCTCCCAGAGGTTTCCCCTATTTGCTAATGGTTGTGGCAGATCTTGCTTGAGGTGCACAGTGCTATAATAATTTGATTATTAATCAATGGTGGCAAAACTGGGATTGACAAGTGTTGTACTTACCCCCTGGACTGCTATGGGGACATATAGATGTTACCTTGTGGAATTCTTGGGCTGGTTGCTCTAGCATCACCTCTGCTACCGATTGAAATGAATGGAACAATGATGGGAAGTCATGAGAGAAGGTTTTTAGAAAAGAGCACGAGCCCACCAGTTAAAGGAGATTCTAGAAATGGAACTCAGCTGTTCTGGGTGCCACCATCCCATTGTGACAAAGTCCACCAAGGCCTAGGTTACCAGGTCAGTAGCACAAAGCCTGTTCCTCAGTTGTTCTTTCCCCAGGGCATGGCTCTTTTCACATCAAAACCCACTGAAGGCAGAATATGAAACCCAGTGCAGCAAGAGGTATGGAAAGAAATATGTCTGAACTGTTTCCTCTGGTCTGTTTTGCCACTGCACCTAGCCTGCCCCATTCCCTTCTCCATCTTTAAATAGACTCTTCAGAGGTGTTCTGCTGCACAGTAATGAACTCTGATGAAATGAAATGAAGTGCTGCTGAATGGAGCTGCATAAATGCCTTGTCATATTTTGTTATAATCACCTAGTGCGATTTATGGTCTGTGTCATCTGTCTCTCCAGCTTACTTGTGGAGCAGCACGCACCATGGTGACTGGGCAGAAAAGGAAGAGAAATGCAAGTTCATGTGAGTTGGAGTAAATAATTCAGAGGCACTGCTTGTTGTTCTGATACACAGAGCTGCCCAAGCTGCCAGGGCAGACTGCTCCAGCATGCACAGAAATCATGCTCTCCCAAGGAAAAGCCAGATATGGAAGAAACTGAGCAAACCCTCCAGCCTGTTACCTTCCAGCTCATTGAGCAGGTGGAAACTCGCGTGCAGGGGTGGAGTGAGGCTGCAGGGTGTGGCAGCAGTACCTGTGCAGTGGCTCCTGTGATTGCAGTGCTGTGCTTCATTGTGAAACTGATGGAACACAGTCAGTGCTGCAGTTTGAAAGCCATTTCTGAATAACAGCTCAAGAGAAAAAGAGTGGGGAAAAAACCCCAAAACACCTAGGAAGCAGTACATGGTGCACAGCCTTTCCACAGAGCAGAGGCGAGAGTGAAAAGGAGCTTCACATGATCCATTTTAATATTGTGGTAGGCTTGGATTTCCTGTCCAGCTGCCACCTCACAAGGAATCTTACTTTGTTGTGCTCTGCTTGGAAGGGGTTTTCCTCTGGCAACACAGCTGTGGTACCTTTGGGAAGGTTCAGTTTTGGAGACAAACACAAACCCTTGTGTGACTGCTCCACTGAGTACCAAGCACAGCTGTGGTTCGTGTGTGGCTGAATATTGAACTCTTAGTCTTCCAATTTCTGCTGTGTGTCTTTAAAATTCTCCTGAACAGTGAAGTGTTTCTTATCTTGATAATTTTGTCTCAAATTAAGAGGAAGTCAGTGCAGTGTGAGGGTGGGGCATGTTCAGTAACTCCCATACAATGTGCCAGGAGATCTGTGAGATGTTTGCAGCCCAGGTCCTGCCCCTCCATTCCTTCACACCCAGGCATGCACAGGAGAGGTCTCAGGTGTGGTCTGGAGCCGTTGGGGACAGCTACAGCTGCCCCTCCCTGTGATGGGCTCCGGGTTCAGCCCAGCAGAGCAGTCACTGGCTCGGTCCATGGCATTAATGAGACCACAAGCAGCTCCCTTTTCTGGGAAAAGCTCTTTTAGAGCCAGCTCGGGTATCTCTCATCTGCATGGCATCTGCCAGATGGGAAACATCCACTGTGCTAGCAAAGCTAAGTAATGTCTCACAGCAGATTTGCAGCCTCACAGTTCTTACTGGAAATAACCCCCTCATCTCATCTGCCATAGTCTTGTCCCTTCCCACACCTGGCAGGATTTATTTTAAGGTCAGGGTGATGATGGGGAAGGTATCTGCTGTTGTCAGTTTTACACACAGTACTTCAGCAAACGTCCACATTTGCCATCCTGAATTCAAAAGGTGAAGAGAGGGGCACAAGGGCAGAGTAGCAACACAAATTAATGAATGTGTTTGTAAAATAATCTTCTGTGTGGATAACTCACCTTTAGTATCTGATTTTCAGTCTAGTCACAGAGAGGCTATGTTGGTTTGCACTTCTGCACCCCCTGAAATTCCTTTGCAGTCAGTTAGAGACAGGATTTTCTGTTAAATATATATAGTACTTCTCCAGGTTCATTTAAAGAGAGTGATAATATATCATTGCTCCCAGTAGGGACATAGCTGCCTCATAGCTTATATCTGCTGTCAGGCATTAAAGCTGGGCTTGAATGGTGCCAATCGATAGTGGAAATGCAGCAGCTGAAGCTGCTAAGTGCAGCTTTAATGTTCCTTATGCAAACCCTACCTCCCACCAGAGAGCACACCTGTTCAAACAAGCAAAGAAACACGACAGACTCCTCTATTTCCTAAATAATTGCCAGTGTTTCCCCTATTTTTTGTGGTTTGTGTGTCTTACTGGGGGAATAGAAGAGAGTTTCTGAATCTGCAGAAGGTAGTAGCAGCCAAACTGAAGCAAAGAGCACCTCATTTTTTGGGACAAATGTCTGTTGCTCACACATTTGAGGACAGATGAGCTATCCTGTGTTATCTCCAAGCCTATCAGGACACAGTTCAGCAGGTTCTGCACCCTCATCTTCTTAGTGCCTTCAGTTCCTGTCTTGATTCCCACCAAATCAGGTACATGTCCCCAACTCAGCTCTAGGCAGAACTATTGCATGGCTGTCACATCCTCCTGACCCAGTACTGCCAGCCACTAACCAACCCCTCAGCTTGCTGCCTGTGGAGCCAAGAACCTGCTGCTCACAGCAGCTTAAATGGAGCTGCACATCCTCAGGAGTGCCAGGGCTGGACCTGGAATGTGCTCATGCTGAAAACCCATCCATCTGCTCTGAACACACAGGTGACACATGGAGGGAGACCACTGTTATGACAGGCAGGCCCTGAGGGTCTGGGATCACCATCTTATTCCATCTGTAAGCTGGAGCAATTGCAGTACTGACCTCCTTCTCCCTCTGTCACACAGAGAAAAGTAGATTAGAAGAAAAAAAAAATCACCTTAGTTTTGTTATTTCTCTCTGCAGGGCAACCCTGACCTTCATGGCACACCTGGCCATGGCTGTGCCTAGGAAGGTTCACCCTTCCCAGCTGGAGCTGGTTCCAGTACAGGAAGATGATTGTTCAGCAAGGCTGGCACAGCAACAGCCCAGGTTAAGAGCATTAGAAGCTATTAGCAAGGTTATAAAGAAGGAAAGAGGGGCAGTGGGAAGGCCCTTTGGGGGACAGTCTCTGTGTTCTGAAAGTGTCTGGCTGGGGGCTGCAGTCTGAGGAAAGTCAGCGATGGATGGGGAAGTAAGTGAGCTTTTATATAGTAGTGGTGTGAATCTGTATGCCGTGTAAAAAGCAGCTCTGTGTGTCCTGAGTCTGGCCCCTGAGCTGGCAGACCCTGTGGTCATATAGGGAATAGATCTTGAGCTGTGAAATGGTGGGAAAGGTGAACTCTCATTTTTGGTGGAAGTATGTGCTTGCCTTTCTTACTTCTCCATTTCCTCTTATCTAGATATTACAGCAAAGCTGTGAGCAATCTTGTGAGCTGAGTGAGATGAAAGGCCAGGGCTTGCTTGTGTATGCCAGGAGCTGGGGCGTCTAGAGAGCCTGAGGCAATGTTCTGGGAATTTGAAGTAGCAACTGTCCTGCTGCCTGCTCTTTCCTTAGGAAAGGATCAAGGAAACAAAATGAGAAGTTAGTGTGACTGCCTTCCAGATGTGCTCTCTGGAGGAGTCTGGTTTGGGGAGAGCTGAGCAGGAGAGAGTTGTTTGATCTTGAAGGCAAGAAACCTTGGACAGCCTGCTGGGCTTGAATTGTCTGAAGCTGTTGGCTCCCTGTGAGGTAACACTGCTGAGCCTGCAGACTTCCCTGCGTGGGGAATTGTGTGGTCAGACTGGAAAGAAAGGGCACCTCCTGGTACAGTCAGCTTTGTTTGCTGCTATCACTAGTAAGCTGGACATCAGCAGGTGCATATAAGTGGTTATAAATCCTTGTGAAGTGTTATAGAGAGAAGGTGAAGTGTTCCCTTGGCTTACATTTCAAATTGCTGTGAAGGTGCATTCTTGGACGGTGTGAGCTGAGGGAGCCTGCAGAGTGTTGTTGTGGTCCATGTGCTTTGTGTTTGTGCTCCAGGGGCTCACCAATGTAGTTTGGGTGCAGGTGTGAGCGCTGTTTCTGCTCCAGATGGCTGCTTAGGGGTGAGGGGCTGTTTGCCTTGCAGGGTGCCTGCTGTGAAGCCCAGAGTTTACCCACCTGGGCCCTAGGAGCTCTTGATCAAGTAAATCCAGTAGCTTGGTTATTTCCTTACTTGAGGAGTGTGCTGCCTGCAGGATGACTTTGGCTTACCCCTGCCTGAAATTCTTGCAGGAATGACTTCACTGACCCAAGCAATGTGAGAGTCCTCAGCAGAGCACAGGTGTAATTTTTAATGGTAATGCACAAGTGTCCCAGGCTGTATTATCAGAGCCCTTAGAGTATTAAAAGAAAAGCCATCACCTTTTGCCTCTGCTCTCCCTCCTATGAGGCTCTAAAAACTGCCTTTACCTACCCTTTCCCATGGTAGAAAGGGGGTTTCTCTTTTCTGTGTTCCAACCTCTGCTTGAATGTGAAAACTGAATGGGAAGGGTGTTTATTTACTTTTGTTTTACCTGGGGGTATAAGCGCATGATGAACATTCTCACCATAAATGTGCTCCCTTCTTGGTGTCTGACTCAGCCAGTTGCTGTTCCTGTTTGCTATCCCTGATGCCTAGTGAATGAGGGCTGTTGATTTCTGTGCGGAGATGAGCTAAATCAGCAGTGATGCTCTAGATCTTGTGCGTTTTTGTAATTGCTGGAGGATGTGGTTATCCTGGGTAAAAAGTCATCATTCCTCATGGGAGATAAGATTGTTTCATGCAGCCATTTTTATTCTTGAAATGATAGTACCCTTTTACCTTTGAGATTTTTAACAATGCAGGGAGATAGTATTGCATCACCTTGTTTTTGGCAGGGAGTATGAACTGAAAGCAGCCAGCAATGTTTTCATTGGTTCTCAGCTCAACTTCTTTCTTCCCAGTCCTCTTTTTCCTCTTTGCCCTTGTAATTGGAGATAAGATGGATGCACACAGTTATGCACATCAGAAATGTAATCTAGACATCTCTTCCATGAAGCACGTTTCTAATGTGCCCTTCAAACACAAGTCAGATGCCTACAGTCTATTTTCTGCGAGCTGCTTGGAAAAAAATATGAGCTGCAACTATTGAGGGATACATGTCTGAGGGACACCTGGAGGTGTCTGATGTTCTCACAAAAGCAGCACAATGCTTCACTGAAAAGCAGCTTTGCTCAAGGACAGCTTTATCCTCTTCCTAAAAGGAGATCAAACTCTTCATAGGAGGGCAGGCAGGGCCCACTAGGGACTTTGATAAGGTGATGAAAGCCTGAAAGTGTCTCATTTTTTGAGCAAAACAGGAGTTCAGGCTGTGCAGATCATCAGAAGATATTTTAAAATACCCTCTCATGCTGTCTGTGAACAATGGAGGACTAGGTGAAAGATCAGGCTCACTTTCTGTCTTTGTGCCCTATCCAGGCCATTTTGTTACTGAACAAAAACCCTGCTTGCTGTGCGATAAGAGGCTAAGCAAGTTCAGATTCCCAAAGCTGGATTTTTTTTCAGAGCATCACTGAGATCCTACCTTTTGTTTCAGAATGAGAAACTTGTAGAAACATGGGGTGGAAAGTCTTGGCTTAGGGGAAGCCAGACTGGGGGTGAGCTATTACATGTAAGTGATAAGAAGAAATTTTGACAATTGTGATATTGAAATCCTCCAAGTACAAGACAATTCTTGTTTCCAGAAATTGTCCCTATCCTTGGATTTTCCCTCTTGGGAAGTTTCATGGCTGCTTAAAAGCACATATTTTATTTGGCAAGCCTAAGGCCAGGGAAATGGAAAGACTGCAGGAGGTTCAGGGGAGGTACCCAGACAAAAAAAATCTATTTGGGCAGTGCCATTGCTTTGAGACCAATGAAACTGCACATAGCTGCTCCTAACAGATGGGTTGAGAACTTAAATCTTTATTAAAAATCCAAAGATGTAGATTCTGAAACCTGTAAATACACAGTGAGTTGTTCAGATAAGTGATTGGTCTGAAGTCCTGGTTGTGCTGGTTCTGGGAGTTCTTGGGAGCACAGTAGTTATGCAAACACTACTGCATTTGACTGAAATTGTGATTATGTTCCTTAGCTTTCCCCTCTCCACAAGTTCTCTAGGGTGTTTGAATCCTTTAAGTGGTGAAAATGAGATGTAATTCTCTGGAATGCCCTGGCTGGGTGGTCAGTGAAATCCTGTGTTGTGAGGCCCAGTAATGCTGGGTTATCCAGATTAGACACTGCATCTGATTATTCTGCTGATAATCCTACCCTCAGTAATTTAATCAGGATGGGGATTGCAAGGCCAGGATCAGGCAGGAATAATGGGGGATTGCCCCTTGTGCATCTGTAGCGCTTGGAACTCCTCGTCTGTAGCAATATCTGTAATGCATTTAAATAAATAAACAAATGCATGTGGTTGTCCTCTGTTGCCACTGGCATTGCAATGGGAGTCTCCTGGAGTTTCTCACAGTTTGTGAGAAGTTGGTTATCGAGTAGTTTGGGGGCTACAGAGATTCCTGCTTTGCTTTCTTTGGATTCTCACAAAGTGCGTGTGAGAGGGAGCTGTTATGGGATGCCAAGGTAAATGAATTGGGATGGTAAAGAGAATGATCCTGTCCAGTAAGAGGAACAGATAGATGGTTTCAGCTGAGGCAGGACTCCTTGCCTATGCTACAGGAGAGCTGGGTGAAGTGATCTGTGTCCTGATCCCATCTCAGGCAAAGGCTCTCCCACTGTGGGTTGGGAAAGAAGCTGGCTGGGCACAGGCTGTGGAACTGCCTAAAATGAGTGCTGTGTGCTTGTTACTGAATTTGGGCCAAAAGGCAGGGATTTAGGTTCCTGACAGCTGGAGCACCAGGTCCTACAGTGGAGCTGGTATCCAGTTTATTTAGCTCTTCTACCCAGAAATGAACTATTGTGAGAGCCACCTAAACATGCGCACATGGGAATAAGAACTGCTAAAGGGAAAATAAACAGGCAACTTTTCCCATGTACTGAATGAACGTGGCTCTAGTAGCTAAGCAGCCTTACTCAGGGATAACTGTACCGTAGGATTTGGGATAATGGGTGTGATTGGAGAGCTCCATGCAAGCTGGGTGTCACAATCTACACTGGGCATTTCCCACGGTGCCTGTATGTGATTTATCGGAAAGGTATCAACCCTGTACCCTGTGCAGCCCCGCGGCCCCTCCAGGGCTGCTGAAGCCAGAATGATTCTCGCTGGTGCGGAGCTACCCGGGAATTCCCGATCCCGCCGGGAGAGGGAGGCGCGGACAGCGCGGGATCCATCCCCGGGAGCGGGGGCACGGAGGGATCTGCCCTCGGCCCGGGAGGCTGCTGGATCCCCCGGGGAGAGGGGGCACGGAGGGATCTGCCCTCGGCCCGGGAGGCTGCTGGATCCCCC
>PYHW01010153.1:134054-198175 GCA_013186435.1 Turdus rufiventris
AAATAAATATTGTAAACATGCCCAAGGGATCGCTGTTTTCTTTTTCTCACCATTCAGTATCTGTGCAGTTGGTCCTCTGACAAAGAGAGGAATGTCCTCTTAGCACAGTTTGCTGAAGCTGGTTCTTGGTTCTGATATTGAAGTTTTAAAGGATAACCACTTTGACTAAGAAACAGAAATGCATTTTTTCCCTCATCAGTCAGCTAAGAAATGCTGGGCAGAAAAGGCTAATTTTATGTGTAGTAGAAAATGAGATTCTGGGGAAGGGCAATAGTGATTCCATTCTGACCCTCCTGGAGCTAAAGGAGATCAGCTTTGGACAGGGATGGGCAGAGGCAGAACAGCGCTCCTGGGCACCATCTTAGCTGGCTGAGCTGTTATGGCAGGCTCTGGTCTGCATGACAGGTGTGTGTAGCACTGACAGTAAAAAACACTGCTATTCCAGGGCTTCTGGACCACAGCAGGATCCTCAGAGGCAAGGGTGGAAGATGGGCAGAGAAACAGGAGCCTTTCTGATCTCACCTAGGTGTTGAGTGCTTCCAGGACTTGGTTCTTGAAAGTGCCTCTCAAAGCCAGCTTGGACGTCTCCTTTTGATGGGGAAATCAGCCTCTCATACCTGACATGCGTTTAACTCTGTAGAACAAAGGAAGGCTATTCCCAGGAGTATATGACTCTTCCAACTCAGGGCTGCACTTGCTGCAGTCTATTTGAACATCTAACAGGCAGCAGGTTACAAATGCTGCCCATGATCTGAGTCTTGCTTCATCCTTTGCTGAAAGGTTGCAACAGAGCAGAGATGGGGAACTGCTGTAGAATGACTGGGACTGAAGTAACTTGCTGGCTGCACTGAGTGCAATTCCAGATTTATTCTTGAGTCTCCACTATTTTATAAAATTATATTTAACTGCCACTTTGAAAATGCTGCTGCAATGTTTAGAAAGAAGGAGAGCTGTACTCACTTGCTGAATTCCTGCAAGGCTTGGGTTAAAAACAAGAGGTTTGGTTGTGCAGATGGGTGAGGTGAACTCCCCAGTGAAGAGCTTCACTCCTAAGGACTTTCCTTGCTATTTCAGGTGAGAGTGAGTTCAGTTAGAATTGCCCTCTGCTTTTGTCATTTTATTTTCTTCACTTTGTTTTGCCTTGTTTTCTATTGCTCATCTCACTTTTATTTGAATTTAATTTCTCACTATTTGTCATGACACAGGCCAAGAGGAGTTTAAACTCTGAACTGGTCCAGCCAAAAGGCTGTCAGTGGTGCTGGTACCAAGCAGCGCTTATCTGTCTCTTGTATTTGAATAAACTGAGTTTCAGCCTGAAATATCACAGACATCCAAGTCCCTGAGGCATGGAAAAGCTGTGCAATGAATACACTGATGATAATAGTCCTGGCTCTGCGGGTTTTATTGCATTTGTTATTTCCTAACATTCTGGAAAACATAGCATGAACAGGGTGAACACAAACAAATGGAGGAAGATGTTGGAGCTGGATAGGAGATGACTCTTTGTGCTCAAGGCTCCTTTACATCAGGGTAACTGGAGCTGTCCGACACGTGCTTAGGATTTTGGGGGCTGTCAGTTGGCACTGAACCCACCTTAGGGGGTACCTCAGGACTGTGGTGTCTAAGAGCAGAGTTCCATGTTCTAGAAATGGCTCTTATGGGATAGGAAAAATGTAAAGAAATTGCTTTCTGAGCCTTGGCAGAGGTCAGCTTGTTGTGATTTCTTGAAATAGCAGATAAAGAATGTGAATGCTACTCAGCTCTGATGGCTTTAGAACAGCGATGAGCTAATAGATTTTTTTTTTTAATTGTAGGAAACAGACATAGGCAAATAGGATTTTAAGGTGAATAGTCTATTGTCTGCAAGCATTCAAGCACCTGGCTCTTAGGAGGGCTGAGCTGTCAGCTGGAAGCTCTTTCCTGCCTCTGCCCTGTAAAGATTTTTTTACCTTGCGTAAATTCCAAATCCATGTAATTACCTTTTCTAATCAAGTCAAAAAGGGACTAGAGCTTAAGGAGCTCCATTCAGCAGCTAATTTTCTTGTTTTTTCTACTTACATGAAATTCTTAAGCTTTTAAAATGGTAGAACAACCCGATGTCAGACTCCTTCCTCCCTGTCCCCATCTGGTTGACAATTTGACAAACTTGTTTACTATAGTGAGTAACCAGAAGCCTGCAGTGGGGTTCAGAGGGTCTGAGAGTTAGCTCTGAAAAAAACAAACCATTTTGCTGCAAGGACAGAACAACATTCACATTTCATAGGTGCTGATGATCTCGGGGTGCTCAGTATCTCACAGAAAATAAAACTGGGAGCTGAGCTGTCTGTGTCGGATCTAACCACCGTTAAAATCAACATCAATACTCTTGTTAATGTAAATGGGTATATACAAATGTTTAGGAAGAATAGTAACAGAAGAAAGTTGGTGCTCAGAAGGAGCTTCTTCTGTGTCAATAACAGGATGGTTCTCCCATCCATGATTATCTTCCATAGTAATTTTTTACTTAGTAGCAAGTAGTGGCAAAACCTCTCACTTGTTTTGGTACTTTCGTGACGTTTAGTGCTTTTTCCTTTATTAATACAATACTGAGTGATTAGTCTTAACAGCATTTAATCAATAATTTTATGTAATAAAACTCTGAGCTAGCTCAAAGGTTGTGGTTTACTTTGGTCTTTATTTCACACATCAGCTCCTAATGCACTTCCTCTGCTTGTAGCAACTCTTTGGGTGATGTGAGGAGGTGACATCAGCTGATGATGTAGTAATAATTTGTGTTTTGTCCATAATCAGAAGTTACATACATAATTCTAAGGGTGATTACAACTTGTGGAATTTTTAGTATTATTTTACCCTACCTATATTATTAAAAACTTCTGGTCTCTGTTTACTCTTCTTTCCCCCCACTGTGTTCTTTGCTTTCTCAGTAGTGTTAGAGGTCCTTCCTGCTGCTGCTGTGTCATGGCCTACTTTCCTGGAACCTGCTGCTCTGGCTTGTGCTTATCTGAGCACAGCTCGTGGCACGTGGGCATCTTCATGGTATGGTACAGAGCTGTTTTCTTTTTCTGTCCTTAAGGAATCTGCCCTGCTGGCTAATGACAGCAGTTAGCTAACAATGCCCATTGATGGTTTTGGGTAGATGCTTCAGAGGTCAAAAAAGGACTTGCAGAAGCACTTAACTGAGTCTTGCTCACCATTGCAGCTGGCTTTGAGGTTAGACCCACACTAAACCTCCAAGTCAGTAGTTCCTTCTCCCCATTGGCTAGAACTCAGTGTATCTCTTTTTTGATTGAGCTGTTGACTGTCTTTAGGAAACATTGTCTAAACTTTGTGTAGGACAAATGCTATTCTGTTGCCCGTAGTGACGGCTACTCTGTCTCTGGCTGAGAACTCGAGTGCTGAAGTTGTCTTCAGGGCAGTTTGGCAACAGGCTGAGACACTGGCATCTCAATTTGCACTCCTCGAAATGGAAGTGAAGCTGGCTTGTGGCTGCTTTTGTGCAGAGCTTGGTATAGAAGCCAGTAGGTCCCCTGGCCATTGAGATTGTGCTTTTTTGCCTGACTTTGACGTGATCATCACCAGAAAGTGGCACTGGGCAGATGATATCCCACCACTGGCAATCTGCTCTCTCCTGGCCCTTCCAGCCTCATACAGAAGTGCCCCCTGTAGGCATGGCAGCATGTGTGGCCATCTACACACCCTCGCAGGCTGGCTGGTGTCTCTGCCCTTGTGAATGGAGGCTCCCTCTTAGGGAAGGAGGCTCTGTGCCAGGGTAGCAGATGGGCAGGAGCAGCAGCAGCTGGGAGACCATGTATGATCATCATGTGCACAATCTGCAGCAATGCCGAAATGGCCCTTGGCTTTATCCTGTCTGTGCTCAGGGCTGTTTCTAAGCCAGCAGCTTATGGAAAGGTCCAGGGGCAGGCAGTGGGCTCTGCCCAGCATCCACCATCAAAGTTGGAAGCAGCAGGTTTGTCAAGAGCTGAAAGCCCAGGAAACATTTCTATTTTCTCTGGGACACCCTCCAAGAGCAGTCAAGCTGAGCCCTTGCTGTTCCCTCTCACCTGTACAGCCTCCATCAGCAGGACCTCACACACTGTCCTGCCACCCCTGGAAGAGGGGGCAGCTCTCTGCTGTTCAGAGTCAGGCTGGTGGGGAGGGCAGGTCTTCAGCAGCACAGGTTGAGCAAGAGCCCTGCTGATCAAACAACAGTGCAAGTGGCCATAAAGAAGCCCTGTGTTTGCAACCCCACAAAAACCACTCACGACTAACACCAAGAGGGAATAACTGCCTTTCCCCAATAGCCATCTCCTTGCCCTGTCAGGGGCCAAGGATATGCTGAGGCATTTTGGGAGAGCAGGGTCTGCACAGGGTGGTTTGTGCTTGGATTGAGCCACTTTCTTAATTGAACCATGATTCCAGCTTACTCCCAAAGCTTGAACACATGAAGGAAGCCACCCTGGCAACCCTGTAGACTTGATACAACAAAGTGCTTCAAAAGTTTTTCTTTGTCTTGGCTAAAGGGTGTGAGAAAGTATTCCAGGCTCAGCATATCTGCACCTCCTGAGTGCTGCAATGCTTTCTCTTGCTGTGGTTTGGGGAAGAACTTGATGCACTACTGAGATGCCATTATTGTGTGTGGTGTTATTTGATGCTTGATACCTGCAAAGCCAGAGCAGGCTCAGGCTTTCCTGAGGGACTAAAGGAGAAACAGTGATCTAACTTGAACTGGTCCAGCTTGCTTGATACTTTAATGCAGGATGTGCTTTAGTGTAGAATAGAGCACAGGCAATATTATATTTCTTCCTACTGATAAGTAATTTGAAAGATGACCTGTAAATGGCAAGGGCGGTAAAATATTTACTGGATTTATTCCCTTGAACTTGGCTCTTTGCATTGAGGAGAGAGTCCTTGAAGGAGCTAAGGAAGGGACCTCTCTCTTCAAGCTGGGGTTTTAAAAACATGAATCTTAAGGGCAGGTGATGATTTCATGATTTGGAAGAGAAATTGTATGTGACCCAGAAAGCTCTAATAAACTGTGATGGAAAATTGAATGTGTGGATAAGTGGGTTTGAGTGTTTTGTTTGATCTATGTTTCTACCCTCTGTTACCTCAAAGGAAGAAATGCTTTATATCTCAAAAGCAAAACCAAACCAAAAAGTTAGTTTTGCCTTGCTCTCCAATGATGAGACCTCTGAACAGCTAATTCATGTTCTCCTCCTTTGACAGGACCTCTACAAAAACCCCAAACCTCAACCTACCTTTGCCAGTGTGGAGTATATTTTGGCTGATCCTGTCAGGTCACTGGAAAAATAGATTTCCTGTATTGAAAACTTGGTTTTCATGTATTCCCATGGCAGTGGGGCTCAGCTTGAAGCCTTCAGCTGGGAACTGTTTCCCATCTTTTTCTGTGAAACTGAGTTATTGATGGCTGTTAGCTTTCCAGGGAGTGCACAGTTTTGAAATGAGGCTTTTAGTTCATTGGTCCAGTGCCTGCTATTACAAATGATGCCTCAGATTCTGTTCTTGGTAAACAGCCTGGCTGTACCTTAAATGTTAGAGTGTTTCTTTGCTTCTCTTATTTCTGTTGAAAGTTGTTCTTGAACTTGAATGCCAGGAACTTTAATGTCCTTTGAGATTTTGCCTGATTTTAATCTGTGGGAGTTGATAACTTGAGACCAAGAGTTATAAAAAACTGGCTGAGGAGTCATGGAGCACTCTCATGTATAATCTGATTGTGTTTTGGAACATTAATGAGGACTAATAGACCTTGAATGAGTCATTGTTTCATTGCTTTTCAGAAAAAGCACACAGATTGACCCTGGAAGTGTGGTTGAGTCAGTTTGGCATTGATGATGGGTAAAGATATAGCAAGAGGGAAATAGGATCCCACATCAGTCAAAGAAATAATTGATGATTTGACTAGAAGGTCAGAGTAAATGTCTGTTGCTTCTTCAGTTTCTAAGTCTGCTTCATCAGTTCTCTATAGCACAGTTTGACTCACAGCTTGCCTACAGTACCTGACTATTCAGTCCTGAAATTAAAAAAAAAACCCTAATGCCATTCTTCACAATAGTGTAGAACCTAATAAATGGATAGGAGCCAGTGAAAGCATGTATTTTATGTGCTGGGTCTTCATCCTGGGCTGTTTCTAGTTGAATTTTTTTGCACTAATAGGTCATCTCTAACTTAAGTTCCCTCGTGCTTTTTAGGGTGGCCGCTGAGATTGGAGCAGGTGTTGCTCTGAACTGCCTGGGCTGTGTGCTAAGGTGGAATGATGTGTGCAGTTCACCTCCATAACCAAACTGAGGGTAGCTCAGAATGAAGAGCATGTGAGGGACCATGTCATTACTGAGTGTTTTGCCAGCTCTAGGTAAGAAGGGATGAGATGAACATGGGGATGTATAAAGGAACAGTAAAAGAGAGGAGTTACTGTTCCTGTATTTAGAAACTTACGTCGTGCTGGAGCCATCTATCCTCTATTTGTGCAGGTCCAAGCACTGCAGATGCTGTGAGCTGCTTTTTCAGTAGCACAAATCATAAAAATAAACACAAAACTCTGTTTTACCATTCCCATTGCACCAAAGTTAAAAATCTGAAAAAAACTTAAGCGGTAATTCCAGTGTGGAGAAACTTTCTAAAGGGGATGAACTCTTTGTTCTCCAAAAAAGTGACTTGATCCCAGTATGAATGTTTTATCAACTTCTTATTAGCAGGGGACTGCTTATTTTATTAATGAGTTAGAGGATGAGTGAAATCCAGGACTGGTATCCGGTAGCTGGAGGCAAAGGCAGAAAAGCATAAGCTAGCCACGAGGTGGATGTTTTATGAATCAGCATAATTAATCTTAAAACAACATATCCAGTAAAGGCCTGAACCTGAGACTGGGCATCTCCTGAGAGATCCTCTCCGAGTTTGCAGGTGGGCTCAGCGTGGCGCGCAGGATCCAGTGAGGCTGGGGGCGAGTGGAGCCATCTCCCCGACCCGCTCGGCGCGGGACTTGTGCTCTGGGGTTTGCGGGGCGTACCTGCGGGACCGGCCGCGCTCCTGCAGCGCGGGGCCGTGCGGAGCGAGGCTGCGGGGTCCCGGCCCGGCTGTCGCGGGCGCTGTCCGTGCTGAGCCGAGCACCGAGCGCTGCCGCTGGCGGGACCGGAGCCCGAGCCCGGAGCCGCGCGGATCCCGCACCGGGCCCGGCGGTGCCGCGGTGCGGGGGCGGGGCGCGGGCGGGGCGCGCATGCGGGCGGTGCCAGGCAGCGCGGCGGGCCGCGGAGCCACTCGCCCCCGCAGCACCGCTCGGCCAGGGACAGCTCCCGCCGGCCCCAGGTAACGCCGCTCCCCCCGCGCCGCGCCCCGAGCCGCGGGGCTGCGGGGGGCCCGGCCGCTCACGCCGTTCCTTCCCCCCCNCCCCGCCGCTTGCTTGCTTGCAGCTCCGGGGCTGTGACAGCGCCGTCCCCACCGCGGAGCGAGGCAGCGGCCGCCGGCTCTGCCCGCCGGGCTCTCGGCTGAGGAGGGTGCGCGTCTTCCCGCAACTTGCCGGCGCTCGCAAGGCTCCGCGATGGAAGGGAAAGGTGGGTCGGGCGCGGGGGGGCGGCGGCGCAAGGACCGCAGTGGCCGGGCTGGTGCGGGGCCGGCGGCCGAGGCTGCCGCTGTGCTGGGGACATTGCAGCACCGGCGGGGAGCGGGCGGGAGGCGCGTCCCTGCCGAGCCCGCGGGCTGCTCGGCCCGCTGCCGGGGTACTCGGGGGAAGGGTGGCTGCTTTTTTCATTTATTTTCCTTTAGGGCGAGACAGATGTTAGTTGGTGATTTGTTTTCTTAATGCTAAGGATTTGCATAATAAATATGAGGTCTGTCCCGTGTTTTTTAGCCAGTCAGCAATGGGGAGTTTTTTAACAGATGAAAAGCGTTTTATGATTAGAATAGGTTTAAAAAGAAAAAAAAATAAATCTAATTTTTCTTGTTTTTTTCTGAAACGAGATCAGGGCTACAGATCTCTGCCCTCGTTATATTGCATATTTAATACATCAGAACATCCTGATAGATTGGAAGAAACGCAATGAGTATTGTGCTATTGAACTGTCCACATTAGAAAGAGGAGATAATTAAATCTTGCCTGGCTAGCTTGTGTGTTTGCATACAGAGATATCTCATCCACGTATATCCCTTCAGGTTGAGCATATGCATTTTATTTCCATACATAGCCGTGTGCTCCTGCACACTTATTTACCCATCCACCTTTACAATTGCATCGGCAATCACACATTCAACTGGTACGTGAACTCAAAACCTGTACGTGTTAATTGCCAGTGAAATACCGATGGTAAGTCAGTCCATGCAGAGGAAAGGCGAGTTGCCATTCCCACCCAGCGTAGCAGCCACCTCTCCGGTATAACACAAATCTGCGAGCAGTTTAATTGATAGCGATCAAGGCAGTGGGGCAGCATGGACTATATTAATTCAAGCGAAATTATGGTAGACTTGTATAACACAATACTACATACCTTCCAGGGAGACGAGCAAGCTATATTTAAACCCCAGGTTTATTTTTGTAACTATCTTGTCAATCAGGGCTATAGTTCTCCTGTGTGGGAATATCTGATTATATGCTGATTAAGGAAGGAAGCTATTTCGATCATAAGGAGGCAGTATGTCCTATAAAGTACAGTTTATTGTGGGCAGTGATCAATAGATATACCAGGGCTTGGGGACAGGTAAGTACATCTTAAGGAAGCATATCTGCAAAGACTTTACTTAAATTAAAAAGCTCACAGCAGTCATGTTAGCCTTAAAGATACTTTTTTACTATCCATGCTGTTTTCACAGTTAACCTGAGATGGGCCACTTTTGCCTTTTGAACGTCCTGTTGGTACTTGCCTTGATGTGAAACAGAGGGACTGTGACTTCAGTATCACACACTGTGTGCCTTATCACACACTACACGGGCAGGCAAAGGTTCTCCATGGAACTTCAGATGGAGCTCGTGCAGCTGGAGGAGTTGTGCAAGGAGCAGGAAGGAAACATCTGCAATAAAACCAGGGTCCAGGTAGCTGGTGGCCAAAGCACCTCCAGAAGGAGGGTTGCCCAACTCCTGTCCTGTGCAAAGCGTGACTGCTATGCTGCAGTTGCTGCTTGAATTGACAGTGAGTGTCTGAGGCAGATTTTGGGGCTGCTGGTACTTGTGTTTCTTAGTTGCAAGATGGGCTCCACAGCATGTTTCCAAGTGCTTGGCTTTGGTGGAAGGGATAGTGGGAATGAGGCAATCCCAAGAGTCCTTACTTGTTTTTATGCAAAAAAATTCTGAGCAGTTTGCTGTTGCTAGATATTTTCCTTCATGGGGTAGAAGAAGAGAACAGCTACTCTTTGGGTTTCCTCTAGCTATGTGAAAAGAAGGGCTGTTGAGAGAAAATCCAGCAGAAATCAAGGTATCAAAATGGGACAGGTCCAAAACAGGGATGACCTTAAAGGAAATGCACAGGGGACTTTGGCACCTCAGTGAAGAAATTAGAAGGCAAAGGAAGTCTTTTCACAGCAGGGATCCAGCTGTGTTGGCACTGAAGTATTTTTTGTGACTTGGATAGTGTTGGAGTGGCATGAGAAGGTCTCACAGAGCAGTTTTGTGTAGGTGTAAAATGAGGCACAGTGCAGGACATAACCCAGAGTAAGGTATGAGCCAGGCTAAATTCTTCACATCTTCGGCTTTGGAGACTAATCCTGGATGGATTTGCAACTGCATTGTCTGACTAGCACTGGTTTGCATTTTGTTTTCATTACTAACCAGGCCTCTGCATTGCGAGTCCTCTGTTAGATTGTTGCTTGCAGATGATGTTTCTCCAAAGTCATCTTGCTTTTTAAATGCTTCCTCCTGCAGCCTTTCTCCCACCCCTCCACTCTTCTTCAGTGCAGATCTCAGAACATCTCCAACTCAGTGTTGTGCAGATACTGGGGAAGAGTGTGTGCTATATTAAGCAACATAAAGTCTGTTTAAGAAAACCTGCCGTCTGGTCCCTGAATTCAGCTATCCCTGAATGCTGTGGACATTTCTGCATAGGATTTTCCATCAGTAGAACTTGGTTATCTGAATATGGCTGGAGCTGGTGCTTTGCAAAGCCTGCAGTCAGCTGTAAAAATGGGCTAAAGAACCATCCCTGGCTCTGCTCAAAGCAGCCATAGTTGATTTCACTGGTTGGACTTATTCACAAGAATGAGGGGAGAAAGACATGCTAGTTTTTGTGCAGTGGGATGTGGGACTAAGGACTTTGCTGTTAGGACTGTAGCAGTAAGAGTACAAGCCAGGAGGGTTCTGTCCAGGGTTGAGGAGGTGGTGCAGCCTGTGCCATCTTCCAGCAGACAAAGCTGGCTAGAGCCAAACATCTCTAGCTCCTCACCATGCTGAAAAGATAAATAACACTATGGAGCTGCAATGTTACCAACACATCTTGGCGATCTAAAAGTAGCACTTGGCCTCATCAAACTTGCAGCTTCTCTGACTGACTTTTTACTGCACATTCGCTGTCTCCTAATCTTTTGCAGAAGTAAGGAGCTTAAAAGTTGTAGCTGTTCCCAAAGCTCATTAGGCAGTGGAGGGATGGAGGGCACTGTGGGTGAGAGCTCTGTGTTGCATCTGCTACCTGATCCCTGTTCTCTGAATCTCGCCACTACAGCAGTTCCTGTAGGCTGCAGCAGCAAGCGATACCACACCAGGCATCCTGGGAGCTGGGCTTTGCCAAAGCTAACAATAGTTAATGTGGAGGTTAAAGAATACTTGGTCACTTGCCAGATTCTTCAGTCTCAGTTAGAAAGATACTCAGCAGAGGAAGGAACGTCATGCAGTGATGTTCAGACTCGGAGGCTGGAAAAGAAATCAGCCAAACTAGAGTCAAGCTGCACAGTGTGGAATGGATCCCATGGCTTCTGGATGGAGTAGAGAGGGACTGCAGGCTAGCCTTGCTGCAGGGAGAGCTCCCTTCCTCTGAAGGTGTGATATCCTTTTCTGTACTCCTGAAAACACAGAAATCACGTTTTCCCTCACTTCTAGCAAACACAGATTACAGCCTGTATCTTGCCTGAGGTGGGCACTGGGGTCTTGATGTGTAAATACTGTAGGAGGCAGGGGCAGGCTGCTTGCCTCAACCTTCTTTAGGGGCCCAGCCAGTTTTTGCTATCCCTGGAGGTCAGTGCTGGGCACTGGTGGCTCTGGGGTGGTTTCACTGCCTGGCTGCAGGGCAGGCAGGCTGCTTTCAGCATAGGATACATGCTGTTAGCTAGGAAATACAGCAGGACTTGTGCTTGTCAGCTGGTCCATGGGGACAGCAAAGCTGAGGCGTGCTAGCAGAGATGTGGAGATTCTCTTGTCGGTCCCCTGAGCCATAGTCCTGCCCTGTTGGAGAGACATTCTCCATGCAGCAGATCTTCCCACAGGACACTCATTCTCATCCTCAGAAGGCTCTGTGGGAGAAGCCAGGGAATCTGGCCTTACAGCTCTCTTCTGCTCAGGGTCCCAAAGCAGCAGGGCTTTGAGGAGGTGTCTGCAGAGGACATCTCTGCAGTGTGACTGTCCTAGGCAGATGCTGCCACAGTAGTGCCACCTGAGTCATGTTTTCTTCCCAGTTACAAAGCTGGGAGCACAATTTTTGCTTTGTAGAAAAGCCACAATACTGCTTTTTGTAGACATGGGATGTTCAGGCCTTTAAGTGGAAGGTCTTAAGCAGAAAGGTCCCGTTTACTTAGGGCACAGAGTTCACCTTACTGGTACTGGCAAACAGGTCTGAGCTCTTTGCATTGTACTGTCTTGTGGATGTGGGAATGGGAAGAGTGGTTTGATCCATCTTGCCCCATCAGAGGTACTCTGAAGCCTCCTTGGCCAGCCCAGCATTGTGGGGCTGCTGCCTCTGTGCAGCTGCCTATGGCATGCTATGCCTTAAAGGACAGGATCTTCACCTTGAAGAACTTGTGATCAAAACCCAACAAGAGCTGGTGAATGTTAGGATTGAAGACAAACTTTGTGGACAAGGTGAGAGAGGGTGGCAAGTGAGAACATGCAGTTCTGGAGGTTACTGTGCACTGTTCCCACCTTTGTGGCTTTCTTCAGCAATCAAAGGAAAGATCTTAAAGATCCAAGACATAGTTCATGTCCTGAAGCTGTCTGAGATGCTCACGTCAAACTGTTCCCCATCATACACCATCCTGACACGGCCTGTGTTTGTTAGAGGTGAGTCTGCAGCACATACTGTCACACGTGTGTTGGAGTAGTGCAGATGCTTTGGGAAAGTCTGGGTCACACAAGCCATCTTAGATGCTTACTTGTAATGCAAACAAAAATAGTGGCACAGTTACTTTTGTTACAAAACTGTTTTCTTTTTCAGGGAATACTCTGTCATGATAGTCCCAGGCTTGTTTGAGCAGTGCATTTTCCACAGAGGGGGCAGCTCCATGTTCTCAGCTGTTCACAGTGATGTGGTGTAGGAGATCCAGGGCATGTCTCTGAGGCCAGCAGTTCTCAAACTGGCTGCTTGAAGTTTGACATAGGGGAACATATTTGGGGAGGTAAATAAATGGCCTGATCTTTTTTTGCTATCTCCTCCATGCCCCAGGCTGTGCATTTCAATGTAGGTACCAGCTTTTTGTATAGCAGGGGAGCACTTTGATTGCCTGACCTTAACACCTTATCCCTGAGGCTGGAGTGGGGTGCTGTGAGAGATCACTTTGGTGCTGTGCTTCAGACTCAGTCTCCACTGAAAGAGGAGAGGAGTGCCAGGCACTAAGTTAGCCCTGCAGTCTTGCTTTTCTTTAATGCATTTCAGAAAGGGAGAGAAATGTCTGTTCCCATTGCTTTAGAAATCACATTAAACTCAGAGGAAATAGGACTGTCCTGGGAGGGCTCAAAGATAAGAGCTTGGGTTGCTGTGTGGTTCTTGCAAAATGAGCCAACCTTGGCTATTTGCTGCCACCTAGAAGAGCAGGTAGCCGTCCAATGCTTTTATTAACCAATATTTGGTGGCTGCTGGAACACTTGGGTGGGCATCTGCAACTTCTGAATGAGAAGGGTGATCCAACCTGTGTGATGCTGAGGGAAGTAGATGTGGTACCCCAGGAAGCATCTGTGTCCTAACAGGCCTCAAATGTGCTCAAGCAGGTAATTAAGGGGAAAAAGTAAATGGCCATCCTCACAGTTCTCCATACCATCAAACGCATCATGTTACTAAACAAAGGTTGGGAAGAGGATCCTAATAATAGTCTTAAATCTTATAAATGTTGATGCAGGACTTGGTCATCAGGCTCTTATGAAAACAGCAAAATCCTTCAACCCATTTTCACAAGTTACATGGGAGCTGTGGATGTTGCATTTAGACTGAAAGAAATAGGAGAGTAATTGCACATGATTTTTAAAAAATACATTCAGTTGTTCTGATGTACCATTTATACACAGAGTGAGTGGCTGGAGGCATAATCTGTGGATACTTTGAGTAATGATCTGCATACAGCTGTTTCATCCCTAGGTCACATGGGGTCCAGAAATTTAAAAAAAATTTTTTTTGCAAACTTTTTTTTTTAAGGGTTAGCTTACCACAAGATTTTTCTTATTTGCTCTTATCTTTCCCTCTCTATCTACTCAGCTATTCAAATCTTGTCTGAATTGCACTCATTTCTAATGTGCCATAAAACTTGATATGCAAGAGCTAGTTATTTAGGGAGAATTGCAGAAACTATTTTAGTCTGTGTGTTTTGACCTATAAATGAGGTAACATTATTAATTTTTACATGCAAATCATGGTGTTTATTAGCATGGTAAAAGGCAATTTGACAATGAAAAATATTCCTGATGGGTATAGTAATTAATGCTTTCACTCAAAGTATAAAGACTTTAATAATGCTGTTATGCTTAAAATGATTGAAGAAAAAGTTGACTATTTTTCTGTCAGTGATACAAGGATATTTCCTTTTAATATCCCTCCTATATCCCTACTTTTTCAAAGTGTTCTTTAGAGTCAATAAGACTGCAAATCATCAGGCTAATTCATTGAGTTTCTGCTCCCAAGTCTCAGGTTTGGATGAACCTTGTGATTTGATCCTGATGTGGGGATGCACATTGAAAGCCGTGGCTTTTTTCTTCAGATTGAATTAAACCATTTTTGGTGTCGTCATGTTTCAGTAGAGATCTTGTGGCTGGAGCTGATGGCTGCTCCATAGAGCAGTCCTGCGCCGTGGCCAAGGGAGGCTGTGTGTGCAGCAGGATGTGCACTTGGACAAGTAAGGCGTTTCTG
Source organism: Turdus rufiventris (assembly GCA_013186435.1). Lineage (NCBI taxonomy): Eukaryota > Metazoa > Chordata > Aves > Passeriformes > Turdidae > Turdus > Turdus rufiventris. Next base: position 148,310 of record PYHW01010153.1, read on the forward strand.
CCTGCTATTTTTAATAGCATGTGCAAAGCAAGAAATCTGGGAAGCATGGAACAGCATTTCTAATTTGGAAAACTGTTTTTTTTTGTTTTTTTTAAATTTTTTTTTCCCCTTGAGCTGTGCTTCTTCCTTCTGTGTTTCAGAACTGGAGGCTGGCTTAAGGCTGGCTTTATCTGCCATCAGCCTTCAATAGGTAAAGTTAATTTGCTGAATGTAGCTACTTGGAATTTCTTTATAAATTCTCCAGAAGTGCTGAATGTCTTATTGGTATAATGAGGGAAAGTTGCCTTCCTTCTCAGACACTGAGAATATATTATTAATGAAAAAACACTTTGCTAGCATTTAATGCTATTGCCAAAAGTGGCTGACAGGCAGGAAAGCTTCTTCAGGATGAAGAGGCCCATCTGGTCACTGGGAGGTGTATACAATGCTCACTCCAATACAAAGTGCTATCATGGTTTATTTTTCTCTCCAAGTCCAGGCAGACAAGTTTATTAGTAAGATGAGTGTGCTTAAGTGTTGTGATAGTCACTATGCAAGCAAATGTGGAACTGGAGACCCTGAGGGACCTTCCAGTTGAAGATTGTCTCTGACACGACCCTACTGAGGAGTTTGAGCTCTCTGGTTCCAGATTCTGGACCTCACCTCTTCCTCCCTCCCATTGGCACACTGATCTCTACTTCCTTCTCACTTCTGTGTTTATCATTACTTGGGGCATTGAAGAGCAGGATCCAGATGTGGTGGTGGTGGTTGTTTGGCTGTGATTTGTGTGGCTGTGATTTGTTTGGGTCGGAGTGGAATTACAGATGTCTGTGCAGTTTGGAAGATCAAACCTGTATGAAATTGAGCAGAGTGGAATTAAGTTCTTCTTTGAAGGACAGTCCTCAGAGCTTCATCTTTTATTGATGTGAAGTTCTGAATATATATTTTGGGGGAGTACTTCAGTGAGTATGAAACTTAAGAATATTTTGCAGCAATGGTTTTAGAAAGAAGGGACAAACACCAAAATATTCTATATATTCAGAATTATTGTTTCATCATGGATATTATTTTGAGATTCAGTTTAGTTTTCTGAAATTATTTGAGAAGACATACTGTATGAATTAATGCTCTGCTTGAGAATCTTTGCACACACTGTGCTAGCTATGATGCAGAAATATGCATTTCTCTAACCCTTTAGAGTAGCCCTGAATTTAGTCTTGTACATGCTAGTGGCTCTACCATACTGTAAGTGACAGAGGAACAGCAGTAATGCCAACAAAATGAGGAAAAATGTAGAATCCAGCACCTTCTAGTAAATGGAGGGGGAAAAAAAGTTAATTATACATGAAGGGAGACTTGGATTTCCTAATTTGATACTAACAAGCCATTGCAGCATAACTGGGTTGACAGTAGAATAAGCCTCCTCAGCAAGACCTGCTTTTTATAATATTGCCAGCTTATTTGATCTCTTTGAAGGCTGAATCTGAGCTTTTGAGATATTTTCTGGCCTTGAATTCATATTCCCTTTTAGTATTGACCAGTGCTCCTGGTATTCTGAGACTGCCTGTTAGCTGGTGCCATACATTATCAAATAATTGCATTGACAAAGTCATCTGTTAATTTTTAAACTTTTTATTCCTATCAGTGTGCCCCAGTGGAGAAATATCATACTGCAAATTATAACCATTTTGTTGCAATAAGAGAAGTGCTGGGGGAATCAGAAGAGAAGTTTAAAAATTACTGTCTTGAGTATCCTCTTCCAGTTAGGATTTTAAATTAAGTATGTGGAGCTGTTCCGGATTTGCACTGGTGTAGGTAAATGCCCTATTTGGTCAGTAGGAAAAGATCAAGTCTCTAATGCCTTACTGAACTAAAAACAAAGAAAATAATGCTGATTATATGGTGTAAGACCTATTTAACTACCTTTATACCTTGATTATTAACTATTGAAGAAGTAGTAAAGGATTAAAGAAGTCATATTGTAATGGTTCAAGGGGATGCTAAAATAACAGACTTTTGTGGCTTATATACCTTTTACTTTTTTTCCTGCCACTTTGAAGGCAATTTACTTTATTGGTACAAATTATGTGGCCTTGAGGGATTTGTGTTAGCAGCTGCTATTAAAATTTCTATATGGTAACTTCAGAAGTCAGAATATCCAACCCATCTTAAAGATGACTATGAATTAGACTTACAAGTGGCTCTGTGCTGAGACATGTCTCTGCCATTGCTACTAAACATAGTGCCAGATATCTAGATTTACCTGTCAGTTTTATTTGCAGGATTCACCTCTCAGTTACATGCATTCCAGGCTCTCAGACCTAAATGGTGCTTTTGGTCCATTCCCCTCTCAAAAAATACCAATGTCCTGGAATAGCAAGACTTTGTGGGATTTTTTTGCTTGTTCCTATAAAAAAGGGGAAATAAAGGCACTATGGATGAATTTCCCACCTCCTTTGATTAGAAGGTTCCCAGAAATAGTGAGGACAAGCCTGACATACTAAAGCACATAGCTGTGGGCAGTATACAGAGACAAAGAACAGTGTGTTTAAAATCTTAATTATTTATAGTAAGAAAATACTGGTTTTGGTTAAATTGTCCCTTCTGTGGCACCGCCCTAAGGATGATGACAGCAGATCTGAGTGCAGAATTTAGCCTTGTGCTCTGCTATCTGTGAAACTGAGAACAGGGCATTGAGGCTGATGCTGAGCTTTGCATGCAAGGGGAGATCTTCTAGTGCAAGCAGAATTCTGTGCTGTGCTAGTCAGCCAAACAGTGGGAATTTTTGGATGGATGGCCCATTACAGACATGCTGCTGTATGTATGAAAACAGAGACAGCTCCTTTCTTATTTAAAGGCTTTTAGGAGCAGTGAATCCAGAAGAGTCTCGCTGAATCTCAGCACTGTTATGGCTGGCATCCCCATCACTGAAATGCATTTATGCTCATGTGAAGCATGAGTTTTATGCTCAGTAATCTCAAGGGTAGGGCTCGTGCACAGCTGCCTTGCTGCTCTTCTATTCCTGAAGTCAGCTTTGTTACCCAGAAGCTGCCTGGTGATTTGGTAATCCAAGCTAAACAGAGCATGTCCTGACTGTGGCTCCAGCTGATCTTGAAAGTAGCTGTGGTGGGCAATTGGCTTGGAGAAAATTAGGACAATGTAGGTGGATATGTCCCACTTCAGTCCCTGCCTGGTACCTTCCCATCAGTTCTGGGCTTTGGCTTGGAGCCTGCCCATGGCACCCAGCAGATATGCTTGGGTCTCCATCCCGTCTCCTCACAGGAGGGAGGACTTTGAGCTTTCCCTGCCTGTGGACAGTCCCTCTCCTCGGTGTCTGGGATGTCAGCCTTAGGTGGGGGGAGTCAGTGTTCTAGCAGAGCTTAAGGCAGGACATTTTGGGCTGTTGTCTGTCTGTTAGGAATGCTGAAGTTAAGCATCTACCTCTTCTCCCTTCTGTTTGCAATGGAGCTGCCCAAAAATCAGATCTGTTTTGCAGAAAATCTAATTTTCTGAAATTTCAGTGTGGAACTGGATTGGACCCAGTATTTCCCTTCCCATCCAGGCTGGTTGAGGGCTTCATGTACTCTGCACTTTCTGATGGATCCTGTCTTAGATCCACAAGAGTTTGTCTACACCTGTGGTAGTATAAACAGCACAGCTGACAGTAAACTCATGTTTATAAGCTAAACAGTTTTACTGTGCGCTGTTTTTGGAAGGAGGTATCACAGTAACCAACTCTTAAAGATTTCTGAGGGATTGGGGATTTTGTGGGATGCTTTTAAGGCCTTTCCAGGTAAAGGTACATATGGACCATAAAGCTTTATCACTGTCTTTAGCTTTTGTACTATTTCCCTAATCAACTTTATACATCTTCTATCTGTTGAAGTATGGAGATTAAGTTGTTGGGAAAAATGGTTCTTTCTAGGTTTCCATTTCAACTTCCCTTGTAAAAGAGACACAGTGCTGTTTGCCAGAAAGGAGAGATACAGCATCAGAAAAGCCTGTATATTCTTCTCTTCAAAAATACTGAATTTCAGTTCTAAGTAACATCTTAGTTTGGAGTTGTTTTGAAATCATTTCCTTTGGGGAAAATATTATTATTTTCTATTATGTTGTGGTTATTAATGCTATTAATAAACAACAAGGAGTTCTTAAACTCTTTAAAACTTACTTTCTCCCTAGGATTTCTCAGGACAGTTCAACAGAACTGATCACGAAATTGCAAGTGTTACAACTGCGTGTATCACACATTTCTGTGCAGAAGATGCCAACTGCAAATATTCTGCCCATTATTTGCCAATGGTTATTGGCTCAAATGTCATGCAAGGCCATGTGAAACTATTTAGTTCCAGGAAGATGTGACCTCTTCTGGATAGATTATCTTGTAGCTTTACCAGAAAAGCACCATTCAAACCACATTGTGCTGTCTTTATGAACTATGTGGCTTTCACCCCATGTCCCAGAACAGCCCCAGCTGGCACTGATCGCTATGAACCCCATGTATTTATAGTGGTTCTGCTTGGTCCCAGAAATAGTGACCGAGGTGGCGATCAGCCAATGACTGCTGAATGCCCTGAGTGTAATGAATTGAAAAGCTCATGTACCTCCTTGAGGGGAAAATACAATCAGCTCGTCTCTAATTATGACCCCAGATAGTGATGGAGCAATCCAGAAATATCACAGCATGGGCAGTGAACTCAGTAAACTTCCTTGACAGAAGACAAACGTGGATGGGTCTGATATTGGATCCTTCTTTTTTTGCTGAAAGACATATTGGACTGTCAGTTCTGTTCCTGGAGGGGCTAATTACATCTACATGAGGCAATAAATCAACTCCTGCTCCTCTGGAAAAGAAACCCCTTGGCTCTCAGTTCAACCCATGCTGGCAAAAAAGTGTGGGGATGGAGAGCCAGAGCTTCACACAGCTGTGCCAAGCTCAATACACCAGTTTTTCAATCACCTGGGCATAGCCCCTTGTGTCTGTACTCTGTAAAGAAAGAATTCTACAGAACTCTCTGGTTAGTGGAGTTACTGTGGATGGGGACTCTGGCTCTGGACTTAAGTGTGAGGCTGTCTGGACAGTAGTTGTTGATGTGTGCTCATGTTGATGGGTTGAGGTCTTAATTACCTTATGTAGGAGTAGTATTAGGAACCCAATGTGGTTTTAGTGTCACATCAGTGCTGATCTGAGACCTTGCCTGGGTAGCATTTCCAATCTGGGAGTGTTTGGATCCAGCTCTTGATGATGTGTTGTTGACCAGAGAGCTCAGGGAGCTTTGGAAAAATTATCTTTATGGTGATAAGGAAGAGGACAGTACAGAACAGCAGGTTAAATCCTACCTCTGAATTTTAAGTGCTGAAATTGCTTTCAAATCTTCTGTGCTGCTCAGTGGAACAAAGATTGGTGGGTAATGCAGCCCTGAAACCAGGGCATGGATGTTTTGTTTTCTCCTGCTAATCCAAAAGGTTTTGAGCTATGCTACTGAAGCACATGTGCACCCCCAGCCTGGTAGGGTGATGTTAGCTTCCCTCTATGCCATTTGCTGGAGTTCATAGCTCACAACTCTTCTCTGAAACATCTCGGATCAGTTTATACTGGAGAGATGTATCCCATGACAGCTGCTATCATGACTAGCAAAGGTGAAGTTTATTGGTTATTTTTTGGATGATGAATCCTAATAGCTTTTCACCACTTCAGCAACAGAGCAGCAGTGTTTAGTAACTGTGGGTAAGATCATAGTTTGGGCCTGGAGGCATCTGACCTTTTGACAGGATCGACACAAGGAAATATTTGTTCTGTTATTTGTTTCCTTCCAGGTGATCACTAATGTAACATCTTGTGTTCTGTAGGTTTTTTTCTTAGCTGTTGTCAAGACCTGTATGCTTAGGCAGTCCCCTGATGTGGGTCTCATAGAGGTGGTAACGCCCCTGCTGTGCCTCTTGTCCCTGGTAAAGGTGGTGATGCAGAGGCACTAGGAAACCATGGGGTCTGAGAAGTGTTCCTGTAAGTGTGCTGTGTTCTCTAGGCCCTTCTGGGCTCTCACAGAAGGACACCCTTACAGAAACACAGATGAAGGGACAGAAGTAGCAGTCTAAGTAGTTCTCCCGTTTCTGTTATAATTGCTAATCACCTGGCATTTCAGAATATCTTTTTCTCCTCCTGTGCTGCCGACTCCAATACCTGCTGTACAGTCTTGCAGTCATTGGGATGGCAGAAGATAGCAATCCCATAATTGCTTTATAGCTGGTTTGCTGCGAGCCTGGTGGATGAAAATTCCCTTGAATGGTAAATGAAGTTATGAGTGCGTGTGATCAAACGCCTGCATGCGTCACTGCCCTCTTCACGGTTTGTCCTGCATGGGGGATGTTTCCATTAAACAGCACTGAAGGACTTGTTCATTTGTTTGCTCCATTTTGCAGAGTACACGAGACTTCTGTGAGAAAGATATTGCTAATATTTTTCCTACTAGAAAGAGCAGATTGATAGGTGCCTCCTGGTGGGACTGAAATCCTTCAGGATAAGAGAGAGTTCTCTTACATAAAACATTGACTACTTTAAAATATCAGACAGTTTTTTATAGAACTATGAAAATGTTATAGATTGTGTATATAATCACTCTTAATTTAAAAATCTACACGTTTTATGAAATTATTATAGTGCCAGTATTTTAAGTTTAAAATAGTACAGTTGGTTTGCCTTAATAATCTGTAAAGGTTCCATGCACAGTAAATCTAATTTTTCATGAAGAAAAAATATCTTCAAAGACAAATATTTACAGTAATATAAAAGGTAAAATTATGTGGAAGTACATTATTCTTTAGATAATTTTTTCCTTTCTTATGGCTCTTTGCTGGAGGTAAATAACCAGGGCTCTGTGTGGACATGTGTGCTTCTGACAGGTGGCTATTTTTAATCACTTTTCTATGAAGGAAGGGGAAGGAGAGTTGTGCTGCTTTAATTTTGAGGTGTCTCAGGTACCAGTTGGCTGTTTCTGTGTGTGGTGGATATACTTGGGACTGTTCAGAGAGGTCAGTGAGTCCATCTCACCAAACCCCGACAGGGGCACACCACTAATAGATACAGAGAAGTGTACATTTGCCATTGAGAGGCCCACCTGTATCAGTGGGTGCTTTTCCTGTATTTGTCTCTTCATCTTCCTTTTGACTTCTGCAGTCACACCTGTCCTGGTACTCCCACCTGTGCCAGCAATGGAACTGGCACATCTCAAGTCAGCCTCTCATGCTCTTTAGCATTTTATCTTTCAGCATCTTTAGCTGCTGGTGCCTAAGGAAAGGTACTGTAATGCTCCATACTTGATGCTGTTGGTTTGAATAATGTTGCTATATCACCAATACAGTGTAGAACCCAAAGAACTCAAAGTCTTTTTCTGACAAATGGTCCATTTTGTTCTGTTGCAAAGCCCAGTCAGGAACAAGCAATGACAGCTCTTCATGGTTGTAGTGCAACTCCTCTTGTATAGCCACCAACAGTTCTGGGAGTTAATTAGAAATATTGGCAAGGGCAAAGCCCTTCAGCTCTGGTAGAGACTTGAGTAACTTTTGAAGTGCCTATTTCCTAAAAAGTTCAAATGTTTCAATACTAGTAAGTTGTCCAAACTAAGAAAAGATAGAAAGGGGAATTTGTGGGACTTGAGGTCACTTCATCAGTATTGAATTGCTTTGTTTTGATTCTTCTGTTTAAACCTGGATCAGTATCTCAAGGATGTTCAGGTGACGTGTGTTCATGTGATGTTTCCTGTCAAGTGAGCCTAGAAGTTTCATTCTCATCGGTTTCAATATTTTTCCTTATGTCCCATGACTTCTGGAGCTGAGTCAGGCAGCTGGACTCCATTCTTTCCTCCCCTCAAATCAGCCTGCCTGCTGAAATGCCAGCCTTTGTAACATACAACACTAAATTGTTGCCGCTTTGTATTTGTGGGTATCAGTGCTACAAAAAGGAAACCCAGAGCTTTATCAATGTTGCAAAGGAAAATGAGGCAGAGTAGAGCTGCTTACTCAAGGTCACCCTTGAAAATGCTAGGAAAGCTCTCATCCTAGCGCAGTTAGGAGTAAAACACCTTTTCCATGATACTCTGAGCCAGAACATCAGAAAATTCATATCGCTAATGAACAGCAGGGAGACTCCTTATTGCAATGTGAAAGATGTAGTTCTCCAGGGACTTTCCCTTATTAAAAGAATAGGGGTGTGAATCACAAGTTTGAAGCAGTGTGTTAGTAGGGAAAGGCAGCTGAACTTATTAAAAATATTCAACTAATTTTGGGTTAGTTGAAGATGGCAGAACATTTTTATTTGGCCCTGTATGATAGTTCACTGCAATCACCCTGATGAGACTTGTCCCATTGCTGAAACGTGCAGACTTGTTCTTGTGTAATTGGAGGGGTGGGGGTAGAAATCCAAAAGACAATCCTCAATAGTGGTAATAAAGAAAGTCAGGAGCTTGGTGACGAAACATCTGTGGCCCTGGTTCATATGTAGATGACCTCTCTGGGTGAGGATATTATTGCCGTCCTTTGGCATAAAGAAATGGAGCAGCAGTAAGTCAGTACAGTAATTATGTTTGCTTTTAGCATGTATGATTCTCAGGTTTAGGGGTTTTAAGGAAATGTGATGTTTTCTGCTATTGACTCATATGTAAATATCTCAGTGGATATATAGAGATTAAAGGATGCAATTCTTAGTCATAAAAGAAGATTTTTGTGGAGTTAAGAGAAAGCTGGGTCTCTAGGGTGTTCACTTTCTTCCTCCACCTGCCAGCATCCTGAGCATTCCCGGAGTACTGTGGTCCTTATAAACTGGAGCTCAGTGCCTGCAAATGTTTTGACTTCCTCCAAGCATCAGACTCCCTGAAGGAGTAACACCGACTCAGAGGAGGGCTGCTCTGAGGACAGAGCAATGCCTTTGCTCGGGTGGCAGGCATGGACGTTGTGCTTTCAGAGGCACAGCCCGTCCTTCAAAGACAGCCTTTGAATTGCAGCATCAAAAACAAAGTTATCTGCTAGAAAACCAGGGAGTACAGGGAAATGGTTACATAATGCAGATTTAAAGGTGTGGTTTTGACAGAGATTGAGAGGTGAGTGCACATTCATTAAGATGTGCCTTTCAGTAAGTAGGACCTTGGATCCAAGAAATTAGTAGAAATGGAAGTATGCAGAAGTATGTAGGTGATACCCCTTCCTGCTATGGAAAAGATGATATTAAATCCTAGTGTTTATTTCTGTAGCCTACACATGAGGATATACTTTGAAAAGATTATACAGCTTTGCTGTTTCCCCAGGTTCTATGAACTGTAATTTATTAGAAAGCCTACACTTAATTTAGAAAATAACAGATATATCTGGGCAGATTTAGTTTTTGCTTCTACTCTAAATTGAAACTGTTCACTCTCAGTGATTCAGTATCTCATGGTTGATTGCTCTGTATGGAAGATGGATATTTCTCAAAGATCTATGCACAATGTTCACAACATCATCCGCTGTCTAATCTCTGCTCAGGTAGTATTGGAAAGCAAAAAACAAATACTAAGATACTTCTCAAAACTTGAAGGAAAAGGCTCAAGAAAAGAACTATTTTATAGTGTGCGCTTTCTTCAAAAAGCAATGTATTCTTTTTCATTTATTGTATTTGTGGGGATCTGATCTAGTGCTGGCTAGTTATCTTCAGGGGTTTTACCTGACTGACAGGCTGATTCTTATATAAGCCTCAAAAAACCTGATTTTGTTAAATTTCACCTAGAAACCAATTCAGAATCTCAGGACAGACATGAGATTGTTATTGTAGTACATTGCTGCATGAACTGTAGGTTGGCAGGACCATGGAATATTAGTTTAAACCCTGGATACTTTCTTTTTGGTGGTGAATTGTAAGTAAGGAGCTGTGCTCCAGTCTGGGTGTGGGCAGTGGTCCTTGCTCTGTGGGGACAGCTGAAAAGCAAGTTTATTCTGGGCTGCACACTGAACTACCTGAGTCAGTGCAAAGCTCCTGCTGCTGCAAAACCAATCAGCTGCTGCAATCTCACTTTTTTTCTGGGCTTTTCCTAGCCCAGGGTCTCATGGCACAGTGGTCTGTACTGAGCTGCCCTGTAGAAGTGTTGTTGCACTGTGGCAGCTCCCCATTGCTTGTGGGTGTACCTGGCTGGGACTCCTGCAGCAAAGGCTGGGGTGTGCAGGTGGGGGTGGGATGCTGCCCTGGTTTGGGGTTGCTCTCAATCTTGGCTGTGCTGGGAGGGTTTGCCTCCTCCCAGATCTGCTATCAGAAGTGTCAGCTCTGTGACATGTGCTGTGGGACAGCAGAGTCTTGCTTCCACTGCTGCCTCGCCCCGTGCCAGCACTACTTCTGGAAAGCTGTTTAACCATGTAGACACTGACTTAATGTCTGGCCATGTGTGAATGACAGAAAAGTGTGCCAGAACTCCAAGTCACTGGGCACCAGTCTCACAGATTAGTTTGCCTTTGCACTTCATTCTTGTTCTTGTTTTTGAACAGGAAACACCATGTATAGCCATTTATAGATTTGCCAGGCCTTTTCTGAAGCTCAACCAACAAGACATTAATGGATGTTTCTGTCATCAAGAAATTCCTTCCTCTTTATTGCTTTATTTTGAACTATACTTATTAGCATATTACATGGAAAGATTATATTGAAAGGTATCTGATAGATCTAGAGTTTCTTTCCTTTCAGTCTCTGCATAGTTATTTGAGAAAGCAGGTGTGACAGCCCAAACCTTCACTCATTTGTAGGCCATCCTGCTTTGCCAAGCAGTAACAGGGATGCCCAGTGGGATGTGGACAGACATTTGGTATCCTTGTCTGCCCAGTGCAGGGGAGTTTCTTCCCAATTCTATCTTTATCAAAGTGTGGGGACATCCAGAGCCCTTGGATGGATGTTCGAGAGGGACCTGCAAATCACTGGCCAAAGCTGAGTTGAGGGCTCTACTCAGTAGGAGAAGGGACATTTTCTTTTTCTGACACTCTGCAGCCTCTCAGAGCAGCAGTGCTTTGTGTGTGTGTGGCTTTCCTTCCTGTCTCTGCCTAAGAGAGGAAAAGGATCCACAGCAGATGCACCTGAGTGTCCCAAGGCATTCCCAGCGAGCTGCTGTTAAAATGCGCTTGGTTTGAATGCAGAGAAGAGGGGTCAAGTTTACTTGCAAAGAACACAAATTACTTCAATTTTATTGCAGGGATTTAGGGTGAGAAGGTCAAGCAGATGAGACTTAATGGTATCCAGTTAATGGCAAACTGGACAAATTAAAAACCCTCATGCATTTGATGCTGTGCAGCTTGAGCAGCTCACGAGCCAGTTTTGGGTACTCTGACCAGCAGAGTTTTACTGGAGAGAGAATAACATCAGATCTCTGCCCTGAGTTTGAATTGCCCATAAAATTTGTATATCTTGGATCCTCCTTGGGTGCCTTAGAGGAGCTAAATGAATAATGTACAGCCTTGAGGAGAGTGGCACTAATTGTTTAGGAATAGCCCTTGCTAAGGCAAATATATTTTAAGTAGTCTCAAATGTCTGCCTCAGCAAGCAGTTTGTCTAAGACACCCTGATGGGCACATGCTGAGCTCCAGCAATTCTTTTGTGTGGTTATGATGAGACTGCTTAGGTCTGCTACAATATGCAGTATGGTGTGGTCAAAGAAATTACAAAATCATTGTTTGTCCTCCAGAATATGGATCTGTGAAAGCCTATTTTCCAGCCAGGCACTTTGGAGAAGCTTTAATGTGGATCTAAACACTGTCTTGGCATTGTATGTGTGTTTGTGTTTTTGCACCCCACAGAGTCTCATTTGTTGAACAAATTAGTGTCCCACAGGTGACTCTTTAGAAAGTGAAGTCATCCTTGAGTGGTCAATACCAGCCAAATCTGTCCTGAAATAGGAAAAAAAAAAAACCTTCCTTCTTGGATGCTTCTGAGTTTCTTCTCCTCAAGCCTTTTGTGCTCTTCTGGAATGTCCTAGAGACCAGGATACAGAATTATTGATGGTGACATCTTGTTTCTTGTCAAAGAGAAAATAATTTTTAATTGATTTTTTAATTGCAGGTAAGGGTCAAACACTGTGGAAAAGTAATTGGCTTATGTTGATCTGATTCCATATGGGATAAGTGTCTCTGTTCTGGCATTCATCAACTCTGGTACCCATGCTGTGCAATGGAGCAGTGGTTTGAGGGGCTGAAACAAGCTGGGAGTGTGTGACAGTGCCCATTGCTGATGCAGCACGTGGCTCCTGCCCTGGCAGAAGGTCATGAGCTTCAGTCTGGGGTGGCTGCTGCTCAGACAGGCTTTGGCAGCCCAGGATTCACAGGTTTCTGAGGTGTTGGTGGAGTTTGATTATCAGGCATAGGTGTTGCTAAGCCTGGGCTGCTCTGATGTCAGGACAGGCAGTAGCTGTAGAGAGAAATATCAGGGGGATGGGGGAAGGTGATCAACTGATTCCCTAGTCTGAACTCCCAAAATAACCCTGAAATCTATTTTATTCCTCTCTGAAAGAATAATTTCCTTGCCTGGGAATTAACATAGCTGTGATGCTATTCTAGCACCATAAATGGGATTGAGAATGTGATGTTCCCTGCCCTGGAGAGTCACTGCCTCAGAAATTTGCTGGGGCTCTGCAGTTGTCACTTCCACATTGTATCAGCATCCTCAGCCTCATCAGCATTTCAGTTTGAAGCAGCACGGGCTTTTGATCGTAAACCATTTTACTTTTGGGACAGCATGAAGGAAAGTGTGTTAAGCTTTGCTCAGAGAAGGGGAGGGAGAGGTCTGTGGCTTTCTGTGTGTATTTTTGCAGCACATTGAGCCAGAACCTTCTAATTTAATGGGACAGATTTGCAAATTCACACCTGCAGAGTTTGCCTTCACAGGGTTTTCATGTGCAAGCTTTTTATTCGTGCCCCAGAGAGCAGCCTGCACCTGCTTCATCTTGCCTGTGAGACCAGCAGCTCAGATCTATTGGCAGTTTAGTCTCCCTGGTAATAAATAAATGCCTCATCCTTCAGCACGGACCCCCTTTGGAGGGCAGTAAGGCTCTCCTAGGTGAGCAAGGGCCAGAAACACAGCCCTGCCTGTCTGTACTGCAGATACTGTCACAGCACAAATGCGCTGGTACATGTATGACACAGCCTGCAGATCTCCAGGCTGTCAAGAAAGTTTTGTTGGTTTTTTGTGCTGGTACCTGCATGTAAAACATCAAGGAGCTGTTCTACACAGCTGCCCAGAAGTCTGGCCTTGTTTCTGCTGCTTCCTTACAGTGGTTCGTGCATTGCATTTTTTTTCCCTGAGATGAGTAGCTCAGGCTCCCATAACCATGGAAACCTGGTTTGTCTTCCCTAATAGCTTCAGCTGAACTCAACATCTGTCTGCCTGGGAGAAGGAAGGCTGCAAGCTACAGGTTAGTTGCACATACCTCTGGAGATGCTAAAACCTTGAGCACCACCAGCAGCATCCTGGTGCACCAGGATGAAACAACAATGCTGAGATAATGCTTGAGGGGTTTAAAAAGATATGCTAGGCAGGAGGGGAAACAGGGAGTGGAAGAAGGTTCTTCTGAGGCTGGAAGGTGTTGTGCAGCTGCCTAAGAAGATACTGCATTATGATTGTCTTGCTCTGTGTGTATTGGCTTGACATGCTGGGCGTGTGGAGCATTCTGTTGTGACTTTTAAGCTTAAAAAAAGCCATTTTCCATTTTAAGTTAGAAACCTTTTAAACAGCTTGCTTGTAGCAGAGAAGGAAATCTGGGTATAAGCTCATGAGCATAAAATAAGCTTTGAGATGGGGTAAGTGCCTCTCTGTGCTAGCAGCAGGGTTCCATACAGCTTTTCACTTAGTTATTGGAAGAATGGTTGTTGATAAATGTCTCATAGCTCTGACTTGGTGCTGGAAGTGTTGCTGGGCTAGTTAACATGGGAAAAAGTGGGGAGGAGTGTTTTAAAAAAAGCTTAAAAACTAATTCAAGAGGATTCATTCTACTGCATTTCTGTATAGATATGCATACATTTCCCATGGGTTGCAGTTTCAACTCTCCTCTTTGAAGCACAGTTGCAGTCCTGAACTTCAGTCTTCCAGGAGAAGCCCTGAAGGTTGCCAGCCTCTCAGAAAAGTCATTGTGGGAGCTGCCAAAGCTGTGATCCTTTCCTGATGTGCAGATCCTGTGTCTGTTAAATTAGAGCAGGCCTGGTGCAAGCTGTTGGAAGAGTGTGGAGAAGTTCTGCCCGCACCAGGGAGGTGCCTGGTGCAGGGACCTGTGCCAGGATGCTCTGTAAGCTGGAGCCAGAAGCAGAAATAGAAATAACATTGTCCACTGGCAAGTTGCAACCTCAGTATGTCCATCTGTAAAAGAGATGTCATCATATTTCACTATGGATGCCTTAAGGCTTAGTTAGTATTTATGAAATGTTCTGATCTTTGGGATGGTGCCTGCTGTGGAGGGCACTCATAATGGTCCCAGATGTCTTTGTTGACACAGCAGGCACATAAAAACACTGGCATCTTCCTAGTCTATTGAACAAAGAGATGTTGGAATTACTCTCAGGTAAAAACCAGACACTTCTAAACCAAACATTTAGTATTAATCTGACAGTTATCACTGCAGCTGTTGTGAGAATGAAAAGGAAAATAGCAGGTAATACCTAGCAAAATTCTGGGTTGAGATTAGTGCCTGAATAATAAAACCTGTTTGGGAATTTTTTTTCATACATAATATAGCTTAATATACTTAATATATATTCTTAATATAGCTGTTGATGTTCTACATCTAAGCACAGAGCCATCACACTTTCTTTGTGGACATGACAAGCATAAATCTGTGTTCTCCATAGCAGCCTGGAGGAGGATTTTCATGCCAGTTGCTGCAGTGTTGGAAGACTGGGCCAGATCAGGGAGCCAGTTCTCCAAAATCTCCTTCTCAGTGGGGACCCTGGCCAGCACAGCCGTGCAAGATGCAGCAATATGCTTCACAGAAACACTTCTTAGATTTCTGGCTCTTTGAGTGTTTGGTGAGCAGGGATTCGAATGCTGGTCTCTTGTCTGCTAAATCCAAGTTAAGTTCTTGGGAATTATCTGCCTTTGTGCAATCACATGTACAGCAACTGCTGAAGGTTATGTTGTTGGCAGTTTAAATTGAATATTTTTTTTTCCTTACTGCTTTTTCATGATAATAGATGCTTTCCCACTCCTTATTTACACAGAGTGAAGTGGTCTGGATACCTGGATAGCCTCATCTGTTCAGAGTTTTAGTCTCTATCTCTAACCTGGACCTAAGAAACCTTTTCCTCAAGTAAATTTAATCAAGATTGTTCTTCTAATTAAGCTTCAATTAAAATGTATTTATGACCAAAAAAACTTCTTTGAGAGCCAGCTGGGAGCACTTTTTCCCCCCTAGGAGCTCCTGGGAGCCAGCAGTTCCAGATGTTGTATGTGTCAAATGTCAGAAGTGCACCAGAAGTACACTGAGCTGCTTCAGTGCTGTTGGATGATACCCTGAACAGGTCCAGGTCTGCAGTTTTGTCCTCTTGTATCAGGATTTTCTCTGGGGGTACCAAGTAACAGCTCTATTAGGCCAGTGGCTATGGACTTCAACATACACACTCTGCATTTTTATGTTTGTGTCTACAGGTACAAAAAATATCCATGCTTCTTAACTCTAACAGCAGCTGTTTATCACAGTCTGTGCCACTGATAGGAAGTAGTGATGGGAAATGTTACCTGAACTCTGATAGCAAATTAGCTTATTTAGAGTAGTATTGCAAAACTTGGGGTTTGGCTTTTTTCTAAGTTGCTTCTAGCATTTATAAAGTTACACAAGTAAATTCAAAGCTAATCTCTCTATCAGCACTTCAGAACTGAGAGTGCAGCTTCAACACCATTCAGTTGATCTAGCACAGGCATTCTGGAAGCAGAAACAAAGTTGGACCTTTTGAGTTGGGCTAGAAAATAAGTATTCTGTCTGTACTTAAGATATGGACAATGACTTTGAGTTGGGTCTCAACAATGAAGATATGAAAATGAATGGGAGTGTATTCATGATGAACAAGTGGCATCAGGAACTGGGCTGGTTATTCTTGTGCACTCGTTGATTTGAGATTGCCAGGGGTGACTTTGGTTTGCTGGGGGTAGTGATAGCTGCTGATTCTGGCTGCTGAATTACATTTTCCTGGTGACCTGTTTCTTGCCAACCCAAGTCTATTTTGGGATCAAATGGTGAATGAATGACGACTGTTTGGACTGTTTGTGGAGCTGAGCACCCAAAATGAATGTTGATGCAGAAGTGACAAATCATCCCGTGGCTGCTGAGAAGAATATCTGATGATGACTGCAGCTGTGGTGCAGCTCCACTTACTGTTAACATTTCTACATCCATAAGATTTACAAAGAAGTTGCAGCCAAGGGTCAAGTTCAGCAGGTTGGTAGCTGGGCAGGGAAGGAGAACAAGCTGCTGGAAGGGTTTTAGGACATGGTGGTAATAGTCTTGCCTGTCCACTTATTTGCTCTGATACCTTTATCAAGTTTTGTCCCTTTACCATGCTTTTGATGTGCAGTCAGGGTTTTTTCATTTACCAGTTAAACTGCAAATACTTGACAAGTGCTGTCCCTTTTGTGTCTGTGTCTGATGGTGCTTTCAGTCCAGGTTCCAGTCATTCCTTCCAGGCATTCCTGCTGAAAAAGATTAAGTAGCAGTTATAATGCATAAAGGAGCTGAATGTGGCCATCTAGGGAAATGTTTTCCCCTATCGGGAATATATCTTTAGGGAGTTCAAAAATGGTTTATATGTTTCTGCAATGTGTAATAACAAGATCTCTAAAGCTGAGAGAAATCTGGAGGTGGTGGTTTGATTTTATTGATGCATGAAATAGGGGAACATAGAAAACAATGGGAAAAATGTTGACCTTTAGATTCCAGAACTGCTGCAAGCTCAGTCCTCCTTATCCCTGTAGGCTGAGGTCAGGCAGAGGTGGCTGTGGCTCATCTGAAGCAGAAGTGGTTTGTAAAGCTCTGCCCATGGCTCAGCTCCTTGCAGATGTGCTGCCTCCCTTTGCTGTCCTCAGAGCTGCAGCACACGAGTACACTGTGGCAGCCTCACAACCTGGACTCACTGGTCAACTGTTTCTGAATTGCTGCCTCTAAAATCTCACTGAGAACTTATGGTGCAGTTTCAGATGCTAAAGCAGGCGTGTCACATCTGAACCCCAGGCATGCAGATGGAGCCACAGGCAGAGAGGGTAACTTGATGCTGTCCACATTAGAGGTGAGGACTGCAGAGAGCTAAACAGACTTCAATTCTGCTTGATGAGAAGGTGATGCTGATCTCAGGCTAGTGAAATCAAAACACAGCTTTGCTTCAATATGCCCAACTCAGACATGCAGTGCCATGCTTTGTAGTGCAGGTTAAATCAAATGCAGCAATTTCTCCTGGGCTCTCAGGCTGAGAAGTGACTGTGGCTTGGTTTCTAGTGTTTCATGGTATGGCCTGGTAGAGCAGCGTGTGTGCAGGAACTTACTGCATCAACATGCTGTTTTAAAGGAGCATTTTTGGTTTACCAGGTGACCTTAGGCTGGATTCAGGATCTAGGTTTTCAAATGATGATGTAGTCTTGCTTCCAAAAGACCCGTGGACAGACAGCTCAGCTGATACAACACACAGGGAGAAGAGGCAAGGAGCTTTTCTACTCTTGCTTTAGGCTTTCTGTTCCCCCAGTTTGGAGCTCAGCTGGGCCTGAAGCTCTGCCTTTCCCTGGAGTGTGATGCCACCACTGATGGGCTGCTTGCCACTGCAGGGGCATGTGGCTCCTGGCTCTGGCAGCATGGCAAGGTTGCATGTGCTGAGCAGATGCAAAAAACTGCTTGTCTGAGCAGAGGGAGTCAGGGAGGGAACCAAATGGATCTGAGCTGTAATGCCAAACTTTTGGCTGTTCTCAGGTTTGAATTTTGCATGTGTTCCAAGTATAGAGATCCTTTTTTTTTTTTTAAGGAACAAGTCTGATACATCCTGTTTTTAAAATTATTATGGATGTCCCTGTGGGATTACTTCTGGCATTGCTGCCCTGGGTGTGAAAATGTACATTGAAAAGGTGGCAAGGTATGGACAGGAATGTTTTTGGTGGTGGGGAGCTGTAGTGCCTCTTTGAAGAAATGAAGTTGTGATGCTTTGAAAGGTAATAGATTTGATAAATGATTGCACACTCTTTTAAATTCAATTAAAAGCCGTGTGAAGAGTCTCAAAGTCTCAATTTAAGGCATCCTCAATCACCAATCACTTCTGGAAAGTAAGCAATGTTTAGTTTCTTTATAAGTGCAGACAGAGCTAGAGCTATGTAACTGAATCTGGAAAAGTCTGATAAAAATCTCTATCACTCCCTCCCCAAATTCAAAAGAGACAGAAAAACATCTCTAATTAAAAAAATTAAAAGGTTCCTTGGCTGGCTGGCTGCTCGTGTGTTCTTTAAAATAATAGATTATTTCCATATTCTTTTCTGACAGATCTCTCACTGCATGCTCTGAGTAACTCCCTTGCTTTTTTCTCCAAGATCCTTAATCTAGTAGAACCAAACCCTCATTTTCTCGAGAAGGCTTTTGCAGCAGCTGAAGTTAGTGAAAGTGAAGATGATGTAAACCTAAGCCCATAGAGCTTCCACAGCTGGATGAAAGCTTTGAGTCTGTGAATTTTGAAGTCTATTTTGACCATGTGTTTTCAGCTTCTAGTAGTTAAACTGTACAAGGCAAAACAGCCACTGCAAGCCCTGGATGTGCATGGTTGGTGTGGAGGGCTCTGCTCAGAGCAGCCTCCCTTGCAGGAAGGAGATCTCTTGTGTTTTATCCAACCCTGTGGGATGTGATAAGGTGCTGCTGACCTGCAACAATGGGGTCAGTAGCAGGTGGGCTGGGGTCCACACTGGAGCTCTGCTCATCAGACTCTCTTTTAATTGGAGTAATTTCTTCAAGTCAGGCTGGGACTAGGAATTGGTCTTTACTACAGTACAGAGCGGGGAAAGAATTGTCTCCAGCTGATCCAGCATAGCTTTCCTTGTCCATGAAGAGCTGAGGGTTGTGCTGCTTCAGATGACTAAAGGCTCACATGGACTGACTGCAGAAGCCAGAGCTCATGTGAGCATCTAGTGATGATGCTCCAGTTTTGTTTCTGGTTATTTATGTCTGCTTGTGTTTCGGAAACTTCTTTGTGGATCTCAGCTACTACAGATCCTTATCAAGGAGACAGATTTAAGTCTAAAAATTCAAGGGCTCTGGAGACTGAAATCAACCTCTAAGGGGAAATGCAGTTTTTCCTCAGCTTAAAATAACTTTAAAATGTCCTTTACTCTCCAAGGTCTCTTTCAAGGCTCTGCCTGGGTTCGATTTTGACTTGTGCGGAGTCAGGCTCCTGTGAGAAAGGAGGCCCAGGAAATTCAGAAAAGGCAGCTGGGGAGGAGAAGGGAAGGGGGAAATGCTGATAAGGGTGGTGAACAGTTTCACCTTCAGGAGTGATGAACTGTGGGAGAGCTGGCTGCGCTGAGGGTCTGGCACAGCTTCAGCACATGCACGTGGGGATGGATCAGCTGAGAGCAATGACTGCATTTATTCAATGAATTTACATGAGGTGCCTGCGCTGCCAGAAAGGGACGGGCTCCCACCCCCTCCAAAACATCAGAGGCTCCATGCAGGAGCGAGGAGTGGAGCAGCAGGCTCAGCAGAGGGACAGGGATGGGAGTTTTTCAGCAGAACCTTTGCTGTGCAGGCTGCTGCACAATTGCAACTGCATGCACAGAGGAGTTCAACCCTGCCCTGGGCTGTGGCTCTTATGACCTGAATTAATAAATGGTTACACATAGCCAGCCTGCAGCTGGTTGTTATATAGGCTGCTTTTGCCTTTAGCCAAGCTCTCTCCCCTTCTCCCCCAGGCCCTTATTCCTAGAAATCCACCAGCAGCTTTTTGTACTTTGGTTTGAGGTATTAGGTTCTGTTCTGTGTTGTGTTGTTTTCCTTAAAGTTGTGTTTCCCTTAAAAACAGTACCTGAATGCTGTGTGGAGGCCAGGAAACATTGATTTGTACTTAAATGTAAGGGACAGAGGAGGAGGAATAGGTTTGTACCAAAAGGTTGGAGCTCCAAATTCTTTCGTAATGTGGTGAGGGAACTAGGGCTTGAGCTGGGGATTCTAACACCCCTCATCCATCCTTAGGGCTCCCTCAGAGTGCAGGACATGCAGGGCAAGCCCTGAAGAAACAAACCTCTGGCACCCAGGAGTTAAAGAGATTGTTAAGAAAACATGATGAAGGGCTTAAATTACCAGAGAGGTGGTGGGTTCCCCACCCTGGATGTGTTCAAGATCAGGCTGGATGGGGTTCTGAGTAACCTGGTCTAGAGGAAAGTGTGGCTTGGATCATCTTCCATGAGCTAAATCATCTTTAAGATCCCTTACAACCCAAAGTCTTCTGTAATTCTACTTATTCCTTATCTCTGCTGGGTTATTAACTAGGTGACTGTTGTATAGGCTATCCAGGCCTTTGACTGAGGTGTTTTATATTAAAGGCTCTTCTCAGTAAAACCTATTGAAGCAGCAGCACCTGGGGGTCCTGCAGCTGATGCTCTACTCCCTCAGCTTCCAGAGCCAAAGTGTGTTTGAAAGAATGGCACATCCCCCAATCCTTCTAAAACAACCCACAGTAAGCAATGAATATTTAATTTCAGAATGAGATTAAATGAGGATTGGATTCTTCACTTTATGCCTGTTGTAGCTGTTATCTTTCTGCATGGCCCAGGGTGCTGTAGGATGTGACCTGGGCTGAAGGTCCATGGAGTTCAGGCTCCATCTGAATGTACACGCTCTATCCCAGTCATGTTTTATGGGAGATGCTGAGGGATGAGATGCTGTGATAAATACCAGCTTGGTGTGGGAATGTTGGCCAACTCATGGTACAGCAGAGAGGTTTCAATCTTAAAACTTGAATTCCTGATGGATGGCAGAATGACAGCCTGTCCCTGGTGCACATCACAGCCCCTACCTTGGAGCAATGCTCCTGCTGTGGGAGCCTCATGGGACACACAGGGCTGCTTGTGTAAAGTCTGTGCTGTAAAATTCCCTGGCTGCTCTGAATTAATTCTTTTCTAGCTAGAAAGTTGCCTCTGAGTAGGAGGAAGGAAAATTTGTGCCATCATGTTTTTAATGTGTGATTGAAAATCCATGACATCTTTTACTGTCCTGTATCCATACTGGTAAACCATTACTGGTAAAACTAATGTGAGCATCAGCTTTAACTGGTTAACTATCATAAGCATATCTTTGTTTGAGCCTGAGTTTGTCTGAATTTTGTATTACCTCTTGTTAGCCTGGATTTGCTAAAGGACAGAGCTCTTTGATCGAATTTCTGTTCCTTACGTAGGTACTTGCAAACTGTGATCAGATTGTCCTATTAACCTTCTCCCTTCATTAAGGAGAACAGATGGTGCTTCTGGAGCCTTTCTCTAAGCTGAGCTTTCGGTCCTTTAATCATCCTCTTGGAGGTTCTCTGCATTGGATTCAGTTTTTTAATATTCTTCTTGAATTGCAAGCATTAAAACTTACTATAATTTTGACAGCGCTAATCCCACATGCTGATGTATTTTTTATTTTGAGCATCCTACATCCAAAGTTCTCTGAGCTTCCCTTGAGCACAGGACCATTCCAGCACAGTGTGCTCAGCTTCTCTAACTGCACATTGACCATGAAGTTCCTGCCACAATCAATGGCTTCAGAGGATGCTGCCCCGTTGTTTGTGTTGCTCTGTGTGTGTGGCAGCAGTGAAATCTGTGCTGTGGGTTTTGGTGGAGGTTATTTAGCCATGTGGATCTGTTCCCTTCTCAGTTATTTAGCAGTCCTACACTGTTTGCCATCCTCAGGCTTGATAAGTAATGATTTTAGATTCTTTTCCACTCATTTACACCACAAGGAGCAGCCTCTGCCAAGCCCTCAATAGGAACATGCATGTATACCTGTGAATATTCAGTCACCACTGCATGAAATGCTTTTCATCCATTAATACATCTCCTAGTATTTCCTCATCTCAATCAAATCATTGTGTAGCATGAAGCTAAATTCTGTATGTAAAGTGCACAGTGTCATTTTATTGACTAAAATAATGTTAAAGTGTATTATTTTGTACTTTAAAAAAATCTATAATACTAGGTACTGTGGATTCTGGAGAATTTCCAATTTATACAGATTAATTTTATCACACTCATTTATTGGAGATCATTCTTAGGATTTTCTATTTAATTCTTAAAATACTTGGCACATCAGCAGATTTTTTTCCAGCTACTGTGACTTCCATGTACCCAACATATTTAAAATTGATATCAATAATAGAGTGTTTCAGGATGTTCTTTTAAAACTGTAGTGCAAGTCATCCAAACCTGCTGAATTTAGGTTCTGTTTAATTAGCTGCACTTTCAGATTCTGCTTAGCTGGTAGTAGAATAAGGAGTGTGGAACTGATGATGTAACACATGCAGACACCATTTAACTACTGCCACTCTGCAATGAAAAGCGTTAAAAATATCTTGTCATTTTTCTGACCCCTACCATGTGGAACTGATTGAAACAGCAGTGGAATAATCTTCATTTGCCTTAAACTCACCTATATGGTTCTTAATTTTCCTAGCTAAATTTGCCTCTGAGCCTTCCTTTTTTGAACTTACAGTTGCTAGTTTTTGGTCCCTTGTCATCACCTTTCCCTTTCTCCAGGGCGATGTGTGTTTAATCCTGTGCTTCCAAGAGGCTACTTGTTGGACACAGCATTTTTAAATTACTGTGTTGTCATCTGGGTGGTGGTGATAATGTTGGGAGGGCATTTCAGTGGCAGCCATGTGGGACATCCAGGGGTTTTTTTTGTGCTGAAATCCCTTGCAGTATCTCAGGTTTTATTCTCTACTCATTCTTGATGATTGTTAAAGAACAAGAGTAAAATCTCGGCTTTATCTTTGAGCTATCACTGACTCAAGGAAATACTGAGAGTTATTCCATTTCTCCTCTATTTGCCATTCACAAATACATTAAAAGCAATTATTCCCCCCCATTCCTTGCCTGCCAGCATGCAGCACCATTGAGGAGTGGAGTTTCAGAAACCGGTGATTCTGACTTCTCTGATGTGTTGCAGCCTAGACAGATAAAACAATTTAACCATAGGAGAGACAGAGAGGAAACAAATCTGAGGTTTATTTATGTCAAGATTTTTGCTTGGATATCCATGCTTTGCAGTTGGTTTCCAATGAGAAACCCCAAAGACCGCCTTTCATGTACCAAATTGTACATCTGACTAACAGTTGGTGGAGCATCATTGCACGAAGTGGATGTTCTCTGTGCCCCACAGGTTTCTCTGGTGAAGCACTTGTTAGCTGAGAAAGATATGTTTGAAAAAGAGAGGTGTTACCTTTCCTGTGAATTGCTCATTTGTGGCTGTATGCAGCGAAGCACTATTAGGCCTTGGGGATATTTGCCAGCAAGCTTCAGAAACCCTGAAATTTTCCTCCTGTGTTGGATCTGTAGGACAGCAGGCTGCTCCATTGCTGTCTTGGAACCCTGAAGAACACTCCATGCAAGGTTTGAAAGCTGTCAGTGCAGAGGGCTTGTGGGGATGAAAATTCCTCCCAAGTACATGCATTATGAAAGCGCCATGCATAGTTAATAGCTCAAGACAGAATTCACAAGGACAGAATAGTGCTTTATTCCCAAAATATGTAGCATGAGTTCACCTGCATGCACAAGTCTGTGCATAGTGAGAAAATCAGATAATTCACAGCATCTACTGAGTGCAGAGCCTTGGGGCAGGGGAGCAAATGCAAAGCAACTCAGGCATGCTCAGCTTGCTTTCACTGAAAGCTGAAATTATTCAAGTAGTTTTGTGTTGGGCTTGAGCTTAGAGTTTCCTCAGCTTGGTGTAAACAGGGTTCCTTGTTTGTCTTGTGCCTCGTTTGTCTTTTTCTTTGAACAATGAAGGAATTCTTTGATGATTTGTGTGGCACTCAATTAATGGGATTTTTATAACTAGAATCAGCTGATTTGTAGAAACAAAGAAAATATTTTTAAAAGGCTTCCTTTGTGAAAACCACGTCTAAGAGTTATGAATGACCTTGATATCGAAACAACAGACACATCACACAGCTTCTAAGTTAGCCTTTCTGAAATCTCATCCATACTCTACCTTTGAAGCAGTTCTTATAAGGATTATCTCCTCTACCCTCAGCTTCTATCTTCCATAATTGAAAGTTTATACAGCAGCCATGTGATTTCAATACAGGCTGCTGGCAAATGTGACTTCTTTTAATTCTCTCCCTGTGCCACGATGTGATGGGAATGACGACGAGAGTTGTTACACTTGATAACTGCAAATACTGTTAATGTCGTTGCCGTACAAAACACATGTTCAAAACTGTATGGATTCTTTTCCCCTTTAATTTTGACCCTCCCATCTCAATTGAGCAGAATTGTGATGTGATGAACTCAGTACTAAGACCTACCTGCTTGAAGCTGTGGAAGATTGTCTGAATGTCCCACAATGGGCAGGTCTGTTCTATATTATTGGATATTCTGCATTATAGGTATGTCTGCCTTCTGCCCTCTGCTGTAATGTAGCTGTTAATCAGTAAAAACACACAGAATGAAATATGGCCTTGTCAATGCTACTACTGAGGTGCACTAGCAAGTCAGAACCCTTGAGAGCAACTGCAGGTGTTGCCAAGCACACAATGTACCTGCAAAAGGGAAGATGTCCTTTGGAAAACACAGTCTCAGGTTGTGGGTGGTTAGGAACTGATGCTTTAAATTGTAGTTTTGTGCAGATGGCAATCACAAACAGCATTTTTTACCCTTTTACTTTGTAGTGCTTTTTTTTCCCTGTGCTGTGAGTCTGCTTCATCTGAATGTGTCCTAATCTTCCAAATCAGTAGTTGGAGAGGGCAGCCTCAGTTGACCAACTGGCCATGTGCTGGAGGTACTGAGGCTCTATTAATTAGAGCAGTGTGGCAGGATCTTGTCATTCCCTGAATAGTGACATGCACAGTTAGTATACTGTTGGAAAATTTTCTTCTACCAAAGACACATCTACATTCTTTAAAACTTAATGTAGCAAACCCAAGACTTTAAAGATGCCTCAGAGGTCTCATTTGTTATTGCAGATGGTGCCTCTGGTGTACAATGATTTATGAGAGATGGCTCCTGTCTGTTTTGGAGAAAGTACTCTGTGCCCATAAGCAAGGCTCTCTGATACCCTGTTGGCAGTGGGGTGTGAATTCATTGCAGAGGAGATGTTATTTGAGTCACCTCAGAAGTGACTTATGGTAAATGATCCAGGTTGCCTTCAAGAGCTGTATTTTTGCTATGCTTAATGTTCAAGGCTTGAGATGAGAGCTTTGGGATATTTCCTGCTGGAGCAGGATGGAGGCTGAGTGTTGTGTACAGTTCATGTTAGAGGGGTGGTCAGACACAGTTGACACTGGGATTCTGCCTGTCCTCAGCAGGAAGCTGGAGCGTTTGTTTCTGGGGTTCAGTCTCCAAGCTACTCTGTGCTTGATGTCACAAAGCCACCTAGCACTGAGGTTCTCTTGTTGCTGGAGCAGCTGTTGGCTCCAAGGATGTGAGTCCTGTCAGCAGGGCAGGTGACTTTGGGTGATGCAGGTTTGTAGTTCCCAGAGAGAATGGGAGTCTCTGAGCATCACCAGGCTCTTGCTGCAGACCTGTGCTGTGTCCAGGACCTTCACTCCTGTGACATTTCTGCTGTCCTTCTAAATTCTGGATGGTACAGATGAATTTGGAGATGAGATTGTTCTGGGAAATGGCTCAGGAAGGAAATTCCCCTGAGATACCTTCAAGGGGTGTGGGCTCCCCTGTGGGAGGTGGTGTGGTGGGGGCTGCATCCATCCCAGGGCAGATGCACTTGTCAAAGGAGAGGTGAATGGGATTAGTGAACACTGAGTTCCCTGAGTGTTATCAGATCACAGAATGATTGGTTCAGAAAACTCTAAAAAGTGCAAAACCATCAGTGAATACAAGAATATGGGGGAGTAGCTAATATGTGATGTGTACCTAGATACCTCTCCCTCTGTGCTAATACCCTGTAGAAACAGGACACTGTTCTCTACAGCCCATCTTTATGCTGAGGATGGAAAAATCTAAAGCTCGAGTTGTTGGTGACAGTTCACATTTCATGTTAAATTTCATATTCCTCATGTGCTAAACATTAAATCAAATACTACCATGATGCCAACTATATATTTTTACTTTAAGCATATTAGTATTTCAGCTGGTTCTTTGCCATTCTCTCTTGTTCAGAAAGACAGCTCTTGATGTAAAAGATAAAACGTATTTGTTTTCATTGTTAATAAACATCCAGCTACAGTCACTGACAGGACAATGAATTGGTGCAGCAATATGCCAAGTCTGCTGGGGCCACTTCAGGAATGTGGTGCTGCAGTCTCCTGCAGACCAAGCACGAGGTTCTCATAGGTCTGTTTTTCTGCTGTCCACCTCAGAAAATTAATTGCAGAACGTGGGAACTTTTTCATATGCTGTGAGCAGAGATGAATGGAAAAGGATTTTGAAAATACCTGAGTTCTCATTTTAGAAAAGGTGGAAAAATGACCTATTGTAATTCATCCCTGGTGGGATTCTGCCAGTGCGGAGTAAATCACAAGACAGATTTGTTGTCCTTATAGTGTTATCTTTCCGTACCAGCACAAATGTACTTATTTGGTGATAGAAAAGGTTTTACATCTTAGTTATTAAAGAAGTGAGAACCATTCTGGCTGCACTATGACAGAGATGTGCTAATGTGATTTCAGTGTGAAATGGTCCCAGACACTGTGCTCCTTGAAAAGCTTTTAACGTTTGGAAATAGTTTCTAGTTTTAGGATTTGGGAAGAAAAGGTGATTTTATTTTTTTTTCCACTTAGCTGTTTCTTTCCTTATTTTTTTTTCTTTTTTTTTTCTTTCTTTTTTTTTTCCACTTTACATTTAAACTAGAACATTAAAGAAATTAAACTGTTTTGCTTTAATTGACAAAGACACAAATTTCACTTCTGTTTTGTAATAGATTTTTTTTTTTGTTTGGAGTAATTATATTAATTTATTTTTGTCTCCAGGCTAAGAATATTTTCCTGTCCTCATCACTGTAGTTGAACATAGGTCTTGGAGTCTGTCTCTAGTGTTTTTCAGCTTTTTCCCTGTGGGCAGGCTTTAGCATCAATAGGGCTTTTTTCCACCAAGCTACTTTGATCTACAACACAGGTAATGATATCCAGGGATCACTGCCCTTCTAAACTGGAGCATCTCTCTTCACAGGAAAGAATATAAAGAATTACTTGCAGCAAGGAAATTAATTCAGTGTGGAGTTTCTTATCTGATTTCAGCTATGCAAACTGTTGTCTTGGCTAAAGGGAATATACTTTGTCCTTAAAAACAATTACTTCAATTATTTTTTGCTATGCTGCACTCTGCTGATGGCATGTGTGACCAGTGGGACTTACTTAAAATATGTATGTTCATAATATCAGCTCAGAAGCAAAGCCATCTCAGCTGGAAGAAAAGTTAATGTATTGTAAAAATTAGATTATTTTTTCCATCTGACCTTGCCTCTATTTAGTTATCTCAGCTATTGATGTTGAATTTACAGATTAATAATTGTAGCTGCTTGAGCAAAGTCAGGGCAGAGAACAATTACAATTGTAAACAAATCCCTCTTCAACTCTGCCTTTCCCTTATTCAGAGCACAGTGCTGTAACTGTGCATACAATTACTCACTTTCCTAATAGCTCTGGGAAAACTAATTTTTCAGAGCCATTTGTAGTCAAAGGAGGGTTTTCTGCTGCTGGTGCAGCTGAGGCTCTGGGTTTACCCTGCATCATCCTGATGCCACAGCTCAGTTTATTCCACCACAGTTTATGGCAGCAGCAGCTCAGAGGCCAGGTTTTGTTAAGCCTATGCTGAGTTTTACTCAGTCCTTGCTTAACCTGCTACGTGTCCCTAGCTCAGTGCTTTGAGGCTCGCTTGTCTCACTCTGACACATCCCCAGGAAGATTCTGGTGCTGTGTGAGGCACATCCTGCTGTGGCTGGGATGGTCCAGTTGTGTGAGCCCAGTCACTGTTGAAGGTGCTGAGCTTGGCTTTGGCCGCTTCATAGGCAATGTTTGGAGCCTGGAGTCAGAGATGCTGCAGTGTAAAGGTCAGGGCCATCAGCCCCACAGCAGCTGATGGCATGTGACTGCAGGTGTGGCTTCCTGAAGGTGCTGTGGCAGGCACACCTTGCAGTGTGTCTTCAGAGTACAGGCTGTTCTTGGAAACTAGACCTGGAATTGGCTTTGCCTTCAGGGGTTTGTAGTGGAACAGCCTGTTATAGCATAACTACCTGAATTTTGGACTTGGAAAGCCTCTTAATCATCTCATAAATCTAATCAGTGCTGTAATTTTTGGAAAACTCAGTATTCAGCTTGGAGTTGAAGCCAAGTGTTCTTGGAGAAGATCTAAATCTGTTGGAGAAGGTGGATCCTTGAGCTGGAAGCGTGATAGAGAACAGACAGAAGAGACACCTGTCCTCACTGCTGCTGACAGAATTGAAGAGTTGATATCCATGCTAAGCAGGTTTTATTTTGTATCCATGGGTTTGAGGGTGATTTTAACCCAGAGCACTGCTCACCAGATCAAAAACGTGATTAGAAAATTAGATGTTTAATTATTGTCTCATTAGATACATGGACCTACTGTAAAGAGACTTGCTGTCCTGCCCCTGAAGTTGTTTCTAAAGCTTAAACCTTTAAATATAGGGATTCTGTCTATTTTAAGGCATTTTTTAGAATTAAAAACCAACTAATTTGTCTGTAATTTGTAGCCCAGCTCTCTGTTTAATGCTGGTGGAGTTTGAGAGCTGACTTAGTGTTCTGTCCAAGCAGGAATGAACCCCTCTCTGGGAAAGGGGAGTTCTCCTGAGTCTTTCATGCCTGTCTCACTTCATCTCTGCCTGGATTTCCATGACTGTGAAATAACTGAGAAATTGTGGAGCTGTGAAGGTGCAAATAACTGCAGTGCTCTTGGAACCTTTCCTGTGAAGTGGTAGTGAAAAGCAGTTTCATGGCCATTGCTCCTTTTGTGCTTTGTGCACACCAGCCACAATTACCACGGCACCACAGGTAGCTGCAGTGCTTCTATAATTAGCTGATGACATGGGGAGCACTGGTGAAATAAACTTTCCTTGGGAATGCACCAGCTACTTACCCAGTCATTTATCGGAAGGGGCCTTTTGAGTCACAACTAGCACTACATGTTCTCTGTCTGAAAGGAACTAAGTTTTCTAATCTAGTGCTATAGCCAACTAGCTGCCTCACTAAGAGTAGAAGGGCATTAAAGTGCTGAATTTAAAGCAACTTTTAAAGTTATTTTTTCTAATAAATCATTCCAGGAGCTGGATTTTGCCACATGCCCCTATTCCTGTTCCCATTAGCAGCCTGGTTGATCTCACATGTGGTTTTCCACCATGTCATATCCTGTCACAAAGTTCTCCCTTCTCTCTAGCCAGTCCCATCACTGACTTCAGTGTTGTTTCATTCAAGTGTGAATGACTCAACGTGGGGGAATTCTTGGAGATGGGGACAAAGCCTGAGCAGAAAGATCCTCCCTCTCTTCTCCCAGCTGCCAGCCAAGCCATCTGAGGAGATAAATCCATTTTTCTTTCCCTCTCTACTTGCTTTGAGTTTGCCTGCAGTGTTTCATATGCTGAGCACTACCTGCATCTCACCTTGCTCTGTTGGCTGTGTGGGGTTTTGGGGCAGTAGAAATACCCAAGCTTGGATGCTGGAGGGAGGCTGGTGATTCAGGAGGCTACAAAAGTAATGTCAGCCCTGAGCATCCCAGCACTGTGCTCCTTGGGGCCTGGGAGGCTTCCCCACTGCCCTGCCCTGTTGGCCAAAATGGGCTCTAGGCAGGGCAGCAGGAGCTGTGCCAGCCCCTTGACTGGCTCTGAGGGCAGAAGGAAGTGTGAGATTTGGGTGGAAACCCCAGAAGTGCTCACAGGGTAGTTAGTGTGGCAACTTGCACCCAAAATAACCTTAATATTCATTTTGGTCTAGTCTGCTTCAAAGGTTGTATAAGGATATCTCCTGACATGAAATGTGGGGATTGAATTCTGTCTCTGTCAGGAGCTGTTCAGTTCTGAGGTACCTGTTTCTGTGCTTCCACAAGCCCCAGCAAAGACAGGAGTGTGGGATGCAGGAGAGGTTCTTGTGTTGACAAGCTGGTGAAACACTTGAGTAAACATTTGCTCCTTTGTATGGTCCAGGGGAATCTCTAATTTAAATGCTGGTGGTTGCAGAAGAGATGCTAATGAACCAAACCTAGAGGCTCATTTACCCACATGAAATCACTATCAGTGGATAACTCATTCTCCTGGAAAACACAATAATAGTAATGTAGGATACAGAACACAGTGCTGCCCTCTAATAAGTCTGACAGGCAGATTGCAGTGTATATTTAGACTGTATTAGCCAGGCAGAGATTGCAAATGCTTTTATGTGCAGACCTTTGTTGCTCAACTTCTGCTCTTTGCTGGTTGAGCTAAACTAATTAAAGAAAAATGTACTGTAGCTGAGAAGTCTGGAAAAGCTAAAAGCAGACTTTCTAAATGAAATAAGCCTCCTAAATGAACAGCTTTCAGTACTTTTTGCAGAAATGAAAGTTTGTTTATTTTTCTTTGGGGATGGACATGACTACTATGCTATGTTTTGTTCAATATCTTGGATTCATCAATATGGACCTTTATTGCAGACTATAAGCACTCAAAAAGACCTACATTACCTGGCTCTTACAACACGAAGTGACAGTTCTGTTGAGACAAAAGGGGTACTAAGTCATTTAGTGCATGATATATGGCCTGTAGCCTCTGAGCAGCAGCACTTCTGGTGTGTGTTTAAAGGTTTAAAGCTCATTGTGGCTGAAGTGTGCAGTAACCTGTGGAGGACTCTGCTGCTTCTCCTTTGGTGTGCCTGCAAAATGCTGGCCCTTGATGGCTGTAGTGGGGATATCTCCCATCCCAGGTGCTGGAATATGCTGCTCAGGATCTGCTTTGCTCCAGGCCAGGAAATGTGAGGAGGGTGTTACCAATAAAATAGTTGCCAGGTGCTGTAGAGCTGTATTTAAAGGGTGCTAGTTGGTTTGAAGGTCTTACAGCAATGGGAGATTAGTTCCACAGGACATCCTCTCCTCACCTGTACAACTCCATAGGAACCAGATATAGGTGGGTTTGGGTCTGTGCATTGAATTGCTCAGCAAAAGCACCATCTGAATCAGTCTCTTGGTGGAAGATGGTCATGGTTTCACTGGTGCACCCACATGCCTAGAGGAGTCCTTTCCATGTCCTGTGCTATCTCATGGGTTGGAACAGAATCCAAAAATCCCAGTTTCATCTATTTATATGAAGATTACTTGGGGTTTTTTTGGGACATTTTCTTCTGAAGAGCAGATTAGCTTTCTGACGCAGTGGACTTGTGCTGCTGTCTCTCCAGACTGCAAAGAGTGCATGTAGCTGAGGCTGGCCTGATGTGTGTTTACCTGGGTTAAACCAAGACAGAGACTTGGGCAGGCTCAGTCTCCCTCTTGGTCTGTCTGCATTTGGCTTGAGTGGCCTGTTCTTATCGTCTTGATGGCGAAAATTGGCCCAGAGTAAGAAAACTTTATTTGTACATGTAATGTAGAGACAATATCTGCCTTGAAGTTGCAATGTGGAAGCTGTGGTGTTCAGCCTGTTCCCTCTGCAGCCAGAGTTTGGAGGATGGATTTGGCGTTCGAAGAAATACTGGCACACTGTGCTGTTGAACGCTGGCCCACTTCAGCTGCTGATGGAAAGATAAAATACATTTTGCTCTTGGCTGGCTTCCTTGCTTGCTGATGCTAATAACATCACGAGCTAAGCATTTCAGGGGTCATCTTGAGAGAAGCAGAGACCTGAATCCCCCTGCTCGTACCTTCCTGATGTTGTTGCCGTTTCAGGGAAGCGTTGTCGGGTCAGAGATCAGCGTTTGCACGTCAGCACAGTGGGTGCCAGGTGACTCCAAGGGCTGCTGCACAATGGGAGTCATGATCCAAAGCAGGATGGTGGTGGCTCTCCTGACTGGCAGGTTTCTCCATGCCCAGCTCTTAATTTTTGCACTTGCACAAAGGTCAGACTGAAAACCTGCAGGACTGCAGCTTTCACAACCACGATCATAGGATACAAGGCTGAGGAATACCTGGTCATGTATGTACATCTTTATTGTCCTCTAGGAAGTTTTGTAGTCTCTTCATAATTTTGTAGCACCCCAGGGAGCTTTTCTGTCTCTGCCAATTAATTTGCTGTGGTTATTTCAATTTTGTTCACAACCTGCTCAACAAAAACCCCTTAAAGCTAGACTCTTCACATCGAGAGAGGAAAAACATGAAGCTGCTCTGGATCACGAGTAACAGTAGGAGACATAATGCTTAGCCAGAAAAATTGCATACATGTTTATAAGCTGATGCATTGAAAATGCAAGTGCTTCCTCAGCTGCCTGCCACTATGAATGTTAAAGATGATAGAAATAAACTTTAATTTGTTCATTAGTGTGAAAACCAAACAACTGCAAAGCCAACTTTTATTATCCCTCGCTCAGGGGTTTTGCGACAACTACTTAATGCCAGTTATTTCTTGATTTGTCATTGTCCTGGATAGCCATCACTTTTCTTTCTTCTAGACCTATAGTGGGAATGCCTGCTTTTAGCATCTGATTATGGAGACTTTGGTTTTGCTTGGACACCCAAGAAAGATGGAAGAGAAGGGGAAACACACGGTGTCACCTGTCACTACTTCTGAAAACATTTGATTGTGAAATGAACTTGCAAAGTACTGTTTAAATGCTCCACTAGATACATCCCTTTTCTCCACGGAAGGATTTCCAGGATTTTCCAGGATTGCTTAGGATTTCCATGTGTATGCTGCCTCAGTGCAGGATTTGGCAGGTAGTGGAGGGCTGCTGTGCAGTGCTCTGGCTTAACTCAGGGAGGCTGTGCCATCTCCCCTGCTCATGCTGTCAGGCAAGCTTTGACTCATGGATGTTAATTAACCCCAAATCGTTTTCCAGCCTCTACTGTGGATTTTTTCTTTCTCAGCACTTAGGCTTCTGCATGAAATTGGCTTATTTATCCCACATTCCCCCAGAGTGGAGAATTTTAATTCTGTGAGCACCAAATGTCTCTTTCTTCCTCTCCAAAAGGCTTTTTATTGGCCTGCTGCTGCAGATCAGTAATTAGCTACAGAAGGGATGTTTGCAATTGTATTGTCCACCTGGGGAGGTTGCAGTAGGTGCAGGGTGGCAGCAGCTTAGCCAGTCCATATACAGACACCCTATTGCCAGCTCTGCCTCTGCTTGTGCTCCATCTCCTGGCAGCTTTCTCTGAGGGTGCTGCTTAATTGCTCTGCTGGAGGTATTTTCATTAATAATGGAATTTAACTTTTTAATGTGCTATTAACTAGATTTCCCTCCCTTAGGCTGATATTAGCTGTGGTGGTTTATGGGGCTATTCATGTGCACATAAGTGGAATTGCGTGCACAATTTGACCCTGTCACTCAGGGAGGTGGGTCCCAGGGCTGCCAGTGAAATTTGCAAACTGACCTGAGGTAAAGCACATGGATCATATGAATATGAGTTTTTCAGGAAAACTGCATGTTACTCAACTTAAAAGTGCTGGAGGCTGCTTTGTGAAAGGGAGGATGTCCTGTGCCTCAATTTTCTCTAGTTATTTTAGTCTAGCTGATAAAATAACTCATTACCTGGAGCCTTGATGCTTCAAGCAACTTAAAATGGTACTGTCTTTGTGAAGGATTTACTGCCATACAAACATCAGCAGGCTCATCTACCCTCAAGAAAAGATGGCTTGATAAAGTTTTCCCTTGCAGACATGAGGAATGGTGAGGATGCCCAGAGGGGACTTCATGTCCCTTCCTGGGAGAGTGGCAATAGGGGCTTGTCCATGTGCCGTCTTAGCTGCTTGGCACAGTCCCAGGAGAGATTTGGTATTTTCTTGAAGAGCTAAAAGCCAAGTCAGATATACCAGTCAGGAAAGGATTCAGGTTCTGGTTTCAGGTTCCTTGTATTTATTAAAATCTGTTTTTCTTCTCCTGGTTATAAATTAAGGCAGTGCTTTCAAAACTCTTTAATTGGAGCTGTAACAAGGCTCATCATATCTGGCAATGATGAATAAAGGGTTTGACTGGAGCATATGTTAATGCACAGAGAACAATGACGCTTAAAATAAATGTCCCCAAAGTGCCATATTTGGCAGTGGCTGCAGGAAATCTGTAGTAAATGATGCAGTGCTGCTGTTGTGCTTATGAGGGACAGCAGCAGTTTCTGGCTGGTCGAAGGATTTCATTCTGCTGAGCTCCTGTGGTTGGCAGTGACCTGCAGTAAATACCTTGAAAGGAGGTTTTCAAAAGTAGCCACTGGTCTGAACTATGTAAGAGTTTGTTGTCATTCTCTGTGTAAAAGGCTGTAAGAATGCAAGGCACCTCCAGCATCAGATGCAGGGACTTTGGGGTTCTGGGTGCTCAGTGGGTTTGAAATATGGGCTGGAATTTCTTTATTTAAGATTTCCAGGCTGCATGTGGTCAAGGTGCTGAGTGTCTATTCCTGCAATACAGATCTCTCTGCCTCTGTTGCAGGATGCCACCTACTAAAAGGTGGCTTTGCATGTTTATTTGCCTTTGTGCTGTGCAGCACAAATTGCTTGGATGTAAGAGCAAAGTGCCATTTGCACTGACACACAGCTTTTGCACTGGTGTTTGTATCACAAGCAGAGCTGTTTAAGCATAATATATGGCACCTTCTTTTGCAAAATTGACCTTTTTTCTCTTTTGCTCTTATGTTTGCTGCCTTAGCATGTAACAGAATCGAAAAAAGCACCTTTTATTTATCACTTACAAGGGTTCTAGTGCTGGCAGTATGATGGCCTTGGAAAGCACGTATTAAAAAGCTTGGGGGGTTGTAAGCTTTTTGATTAGTAAGAGATTTATTTCTCATCTGTGGGCACAAAATTTGTTACACATCAATTCATTAAGCAGATTAAATAAAGCCAACCAAGTTGGCTGTGAGCACAGTGGTGTTTTCACATGAAACAAGAAGGGATGCACAGACAATTAATTTATCATACATTAGGCAGCAAAGTTCAGCTCAAGGCTTATGCCACCCACCACTGCTTTCATTTTAGGTGACAAAACACCGAATCTGAAAGCACAGGTAAAGTCTGTGTTTCCAGGAAGGGGGTTAATGCAGAGGACAGGGCAGCACAAGGTGGAGAATGGGGCTGATGGAAGGGTTCTGCTCCAAGAGGTTGTAGCCACCTTGCAGGTGCATCCCAGCACTGCACCTGGGAGCTGAGCGAGGTGAGGGGAAGGAGAGGGAAGCACTTGGGCATGGCTGGGGGTCTGTGTTTGTGGTCGGTTTTGCTGTTCCGTGATGGTGTGTTTGCACTGCTGGGCTGGCCACGGGCACTGCAGCAGCTCCAGCACATCCATGGCAGTGGCATATGGGACAGCGTGTCTGAATGCTCTCAGGGCTCCCATAAACATCGCAAACTGCCTGCCCTGCCTTAAACCAAGCCTGCCCAAAGCCAGGCATTATAGGCAGACTTTTAACCAGACCATGCAGGGCCAGCTGTATTTTTCAAGCAAGCATATCCAAGCCCTGTAGCAGGAGCAAAAAGCGTGGCAATGTTTTTTCTCTCTGACCGAGTAGAGCTGCTGTAGATGCCACACGGATCAATGTTAGCTTGTAGCACGACCCTTGTCACAGCTAGGAGTGGACTAGGGAAAGCTGGGTGGCAGAATTATCTGTATGCCTGCACCAGGATGATCTTTTGTTTGAAAGAGTCAGGAGAATTTTTACCTGGAATGGCTGCAGATATGAACTTACAGACTTATGGAAACAATTTGTATAATTGCCCTAAAGAATTGTGGTTGAGAGTAACGGGAATATAGGATACTGTGAATAATAAAAAGGAAAAAACCCATTAAATAAAAAACAGCAAAATTCCACAGGAACCCCTCTCCAAGGAAAATAAAGAACCCTGGCTGCTAGAGGGTTTCCAAACCTCAGCTGGCTGTCTTTGCACTGTGTTTCTTGTTGTTCCACGTTCTGCTGATTATTAAATCAGCACAGTGCTGTAGAAGGTTTGGCCAATGGGTCAGATTTTCCTGGACCTGCTAAGTCAGGTCAAAAGTCATGAGAGTTGTGACAAACCCTGCCAGATGTGAACTAACCTCCCAAAAGGAGTTTAGTCCACCCCTGGGGAGCCTGCCCAGGGCAGAATTTGGGATTCTCTGGCAAAGCTGTGCAAACACCAAGGAGACTGAGGTGCCCTTACTGAAAACGGTCTAGAAAAAGAGAGTTGTTTTCCTCTTTTCTGAAAATAGATCTTGCCTAAATAAACTCCTAGTTCTTTAAAGAACACCTGACAACCAGTCAGGCTTTTACAGCACACTGGGACTCAATGCTGAGTGAAGGCTTAGTTCACTTTCAGTGGTTGCTTTCTCATTAGAATTGTGCTAGGGAAATGCACTGTCAGTTCAGAAGGGAGGGAAATTAGAATAATCCTTTGGGGATTTTCTTGTTCTTACTCCAAGATATTGGTTCATTAATGAAACAGAGGAAAATAGGGGATTTCAGACTTTTTCTCTTTATAAAAAAACATGATAAAACGAGCTTGTAACAGCTTTAAATTTTGAATGAAGAACTGATATGAATTAACCAAAACATTTGTTAAGTAGTCATGATTTTTGATCACTGTTGGAAGAGTAACAAGCATGGATCTACATCAAGACCAGAAACCTGAGCTGGAAAATCACCTTAAGACAAACCAAATTTGCTCCCCAACTTCCAGCTTCCAACCCACCGTGGCTACTTACACAGCAAAAACAGGAATTTGTCTTTGTCCTGCCCACCCACTCCACTGTAGGTATGACATCTGCTCCCAGTCACTGAAGCCAAAATCTCAGCTTTTCCTCGTGCTGTTTCTGTCATGTAGCTCTAAGCAGGCTTCACTGGAGATTAACATGTTTAAAAGCTTTTCCTGTAAATTATCTTCAGCTGTATTAATTGACAAGTTCTTTAGTTCTTGCTAGCCTGAGCTGCCTAAGAGGGAAATAAATGTCACTTCCTTCTGTAGGACAGCAGGACTTCATGAGCTTGCAGTTGAACTGAGACATCCCTTGGGTTTGCCTTACAGGCAGAAAAAGTTCTGCAGACTGCATATTAAACTTCCTATTTTTAACTTTATGTCAGGTTTAGAGAGCATAGCAAGACAACCCAATTTTCCCCTGAGGATTCAAGCAGAAATATCACTGTCATTTCAGTTCACTACTTGGGGATAATTAATTACTGCTGAGGACAACTAATCGTTTTAAGGAATTTTTTTTCTTGGGAAGGGCAGGAATAAACACAGGGTAAAAGTCTCTGGCTGACCCCATATTAGGCCAAGCCAAGGCACATGATAAACAAAAAATAATAATTATTTGCAGCCCTGAGCCTTGGGGATTCAGAATGGGTTTGGTGGTGTTTGAGTTCCTTGGTCCTGTCCTTGATGGGTGAAGCCATGTCTCAGTTGCCATGGACAGCTTGTTCAGTAGAGTTTCCTGATTTCAGGTGACTGTGGAAAAAGCTCTGCCTGTGGCAAGGGCCAGAAGGGCTCAAAACTATATAAATGGGTTGTTCATTCCATGCTGCTTGGGCAGCTGAGGGTGAAAGGGCCTTGAGCTTCCTGGCTTTCCTCTCTATCAGGCCAGCACCCCAAGCCCATCCAGGAGGTGTGACAGCAGCTGAAAATCCTTTGCTGTGGGTGTGATGGCTCAGGACTGAAAGATCTCGGAGTGCTTGAACCTCTCTGATAGCAGCTGCTGCTCTCTTACCTATCATCCCATCCCATACTGATTGCTGGATGCTCTCTGTGTTGCAGAGCCAGCCTCCTAATGACATGGTGAAAAAGGAGCTTGATATGAGCTGCCTTTTGCCAAGTTCAGCTGTGTTCCCTCTGTGGTCTTGGCAGACCTCGTTGCTGTGGTCAACGTACCCAGAACTTTATGTAAAAAACAAGGGTGATTCTTCTTCCAGGACTCTCAGGCATGTCACAGGTGTACTGGATGAAGACACAAGTGTTCAGAGACCCTGTCCTCCTCCCCACACCATCCCTGAATGTATCTTGACAAAAGCATCCCTCTTCTGGTGCTACTGGCACCAATTTGCAGCCTTGTGGAGGCAGACTCATTATAATCTGATGGTAGTTTTGAGCCCTTACAGTCCTCTTAAATGTCATATGTGACCTTCTAGATCATGTTGGCAGAGCAGGGGCATACTGAACCAGAGAGTTCATGTGTTCCTAGCATCAGGGTTTTTCCTGTGAGCTCAGAACCACTTGCTCAGGTCCTCATGTGGTTGTGCGTCAGCAAAGTTTTCTCCCTGTTGTTCTTTCAAATACCTACCAGGGTTTTTGAATATACTTGCCATCGCTTCTTTAGTGACTGCTAGGGAATTTTGAAAAAAATTGTCTGAAGGTGGAGAAGCAAGAATCTATTCCTAATGCAACCAAAGAGACTTTTTTGTTGCAAGAAGTAAAAGAAGAAACAGATGAAAGATTTTCCTGAACTCTGATACCTCTAGGTCTCCAGCAGGATGTTAGAAGGCATCTATTTTCCTGTTTAATTTTTGAATTTTGTGAGCCCATGGAAACCACAAAAGTATTTAAGGTTTCTCAAGCTGTTTCACAAAACCCTGTAAGCACCAGAGGTTGTGCAGTTGCAGGTGTTGGGGCACTGTTCATGAGACAATCCTTTCCTGCCAGCACTGCTGGTGAGCTGGAGGAAGGGGGGAAGATAAGCATGTTTTATGTGTTTAAAGAGGCCTGTTAGGGTCAGATACTGCCCTTAAGTCATCATGGTGCACATCCTAGGAAATCTCACCAGTTTAATGGAGGATTTACTCAAGGGTGACACAAACCCAGACTTTTTTCCTCATTGCATATCCATCTTTTCTGACCTACTCGTTCTACAGCATCACAAGCTATGGTGTGTACACAGAACAGTGGGGAAAAGCAAAGGGTAAGTGAAGTCAGTTGTATAAAGGCTTGTTTTGTAAAGTAATACTGTAATTACATCATGTTTAGATCACTGGCCCAGCTGAGGATGGGTCTGATCCAGCCTTGCATTTCAGTGCATGGCTGAACCATACATATTGTGAACTCATCCCAGGGCTCCAACTGGGGAAACACATCATGCTCCTCAGGTGGGAGAAACCAGGTACTGCTGGTACTTACCCAACAGGCTTCTCATGCCCGTGGTTGCTTCTCTTTTTCTTCTTAGGCCATGGTGTAGATGTTGATGTAAAGCCACAAATCTCCCAGTGTGTGTGATATCATGACTTCCATAGATATGTGCAGGGCAATTATATAGATTGATTTTCAATAAACAGACTCTTCAGAGCTAAGTGGAACATGTTCTGGTAATGTGTCAGATCAAGAATGCTTTATAAATAACTCATAGCTGTAATATGTGGTGTGAGAGTATCTTATGAATAAGTTAGACTCCCCGGGGTCAAGCATGCTTTCTTTAGGTCATTGTGTGACAGAAAAGTCAGTTTTCTGCCTATACTGTAACTTGCCTAGGGAAGTAGGACAGGCTGGATGCTGGGAAGGAACATGAGCTAGTGGTAGAAAAACCAAATGATGTTGCCCGGATGCTTTTCCAGAAAAATCTCTCTCTAGACTGACTAGGTGATACTTCAGTTTCTTAGCACAAATCCCAAATATACTTCTTTCTTGGTTTACACTGTCCTGTTAACTTGCTTTTTGTCCCAGTCTGGCTTCTCTGAAGGAAATCAGTGATGGATAACTCAGTGGTTTTAAATGTTCTCTGTAAGTGCAACCTGTTGTGCAGTAAGCTCATCTGCAATGGATATTTGGGATTTTGAGATCCAGGCGTTTGGAATCATTTCCTGAGGAAGTGCAGAGAATAATCCTAGCATGAAAGTGTTTCTCCAAGTGGAAGATCCCTTATTTTGCAGGCACTTGAGTAGAAAATGTGACCTCCTGTGTGCCCAGACGTCTGTCACGTACCATCCAGCTGGAGTCCTCTCCTGCCTGGGGAGTTCTTGCTAGACTGAAGTGGTGCTTTAGCACTTGACCTGAGTTGGAGGTGAAGTGCTCCATGGCCAGGGACAGTGTCATGGCTGGGTCTTTGCTTCATTCATGCAGCAAAAGACTGTTGCAGGTGCTTTTGCTGCAGATGACTTCCTCAGCCGTGGCTGCTTTGCTGCTGGCTGCCTGAATTTTGTCCAGAATCTGCAAATAATGCCAACAGATGCAGTAACTATTTTTTTTTTTGCCCCTGCACAGGATTGAGGACAGCAGAGCTTTTACATAAGTGAAGCTTA
Source organism: Turdus rufiventris (assembly GCA_013186435.1). Taxonomy (NCBI): domain Eukaryota; kingdom Metazoa; phylum Chordata; class Aves; order Passeriformes; family Turdidae; genus Turdus; species Turdus rufiventris. The sequence goes on from PYHW01010153.1 coordinate 188,742, forward strand.
TTCCTGCATGCATGCATGCAAGTCTCCAGTGCTGGCTCGTACTTGCAGCTGGTTTTAGCCCTCCGTTAAACAAATTCCTGAGTTTGTTCTTTTTCCTGTCAAAACCTGTGCTGAGCTGACTGAGCAATTTAGCAAGAGTAAATCTGTAAGAAACACTAATAGAGAGCAGCTGTTATTATCCTGAGAGAAACATCAGCATGAAATTTTGAAATAAAAATACCTCAAGGTATTTGTATTTCAAAACCAAGAGAAAATGTTTAGACAGTGGCTGGGCCATAGGGGGAAAAAGGAAACACATTTATAAAGAGGGTTCTGATTAAAATCTCCCTTCACCTTCACAACCTGCTATTATGCCAGCCAAGGAGGGGCAAAGACCTCCCTGGCCAGCTGCCCTTTCTTCCTTTGCTTGCTGAAAACCTCATTGTGCACCATGTTCATGAACTTCAAGTGCCCTCTTAAAATCCATATTGCTGCTGGGAACCTGCTTTGAAGCCATCTTGTGCTGATCAAGCCCTGCTAATTTCTAGGTTATGTGTATTTTTGGCCATATTTATCTGCACTGGGCTCCAATGCTGTCCTATAAATACCTTGGGGAGGATCATATTCCCTCTTGCATTCTTCTTTGCTGGGTTTAAGTGGGCCAAGCTGCTTTAGTCTCTGTTGTGCAGAGCTCTGCTTGCAGCTGACCCTGCTCCTGTCCTGCTCCAGATGGGCTCTGTCTCACTCAAACCTGCAATGCAAGAAAGCCACTTCTTTAAATATAAAAGTCTTTCAGGTTGATAGGCTTAAAGATCAACATCTTGTCTGGCATAAGGCTGGAGTCTGCAAGTTCAGCATTTGGACTTAAATAGTTTTTCATTTTTCACACATTTTAAAGAAATTGCAGTATACACAGTAAACAGATGATGCTCAGCAGGGTACTGCATAAGCGGCTTTCTGTTGTGCATTGCTCTCAGTGATGGATGAAATTAGGCTTTCAAGAGTTACTGGCAACCCTTTCCAGATCTGTGGCAGGGGATGTTTTTTGGCCATTTCATTTTCAGCTCTTGCGCCATCACTGCTTAAAGTGCTTGTTTAGCTCTGCCAACCTTCACAGAGGCTGAGCAGTGTGGAAAGTTTCGGATCCTTAAAGCAGCATCTCTACTATTCTAAATACCTTAAAGGGTTTATGAAGTTCAGATCCAGCTATGAGCCTGGCAAGTGCCAACTAATGGAAGCTGTCACAGTAGCTGGGATTTATGGTGGGTTTTGTCCATTATCTCTCTGACTGTGTCCAAGGGCCAATGCCTCACCAGACCTCTCACAAAGCAGCCACAGATCAATGCTTCTGTAGGAAAAGTGTCTCCCCAACCTCCAGTATTTGGCTTATTCTCTGAAGCAGGAGTGTTATTCTTCATAAAATGTGTCAGCCAGTACCTTTGGATGTTTTTTTCTTATAAATAGATGATCCTTTGTGGATTCGTGCCAGTCTCTTCCAATATAAGGCACTATTACATTGAGTTTCAAAGGTTTTTATAGCTGAATCGTGCAAGGAGAAAATAGGGTGAATTTTGGAAATGCTGCTATGCAGCTATAATTCAGATTTCTTTAAAATTATGAATTTTTATTGTAAAACATGGTTACACATAGTATTGTGCAACACATTCAATGAAGGCTGAGATTTTTGTAATACAAGTTTTTCTTTGATTGTTTAATAGACAGCCAGAATGACATGAATTTATTAAGGCTCATGCTAATATCCTTAGTTCCACTTTGTTACTGATCCTTAAATTAAGCTTAAATAATTGGTAGAATAAAAGATTACCTGAAACAGGGGAGTTAAATGATTTCTGATACTTGTGTGGAATGAGTGAATGTGAATGAAGCAGCAGAGCAGCAGTTTTGAGGTGACTGCTTTCCCAAGATGGTGTAAGCATTACATTACTGTTAATTAACATTTTTGCAGTGCTTTGAAAATGTAAATTGCTCCAGGAATGTTAAGCATCATTATTATGGCAGTCTTGAAAAGTAATAGCTTAATCTGTGAAATTGAGTCCATTCTTTAGAATTACAAGTGGGACCATGATGTGGCTGCTAGAAGAGCAAACTCCAGGACATTTGTTTGGCTCTTGGGGCTTTTTAGTGGGGTCTGTCTGAGGTCAGCTTGTGGTTGTTTACTGCTCAGTGTGAGTGACCTGGAGGAAGGGTGAGGAAGATGAGGACAGGTCACAGAGAGCCATCGAGTTGCTCAATGAATTAGCACAAGGAGCGGTGTGAAGAGTGTTATTGCAAAAGCAGGGTTTGGACACAGGGCTGAGAGCGTGGCCTATTTATGGGAGCAGAGAGATGCAAAGGCACAGGGCCACTCACTCACTAGCCAGGTGAGGCAGAGCTCTCAGGACTTGACCTGAGGACTGTGTTCCCATCCCTTATGCCTGTGTAGGGGAGTGATGGGGCAGCTGCTGCCCCGGCAGCCGAGTCCAACCCAGGCAGCTCTGTGCTGGGAACTGAGCACAGCAAATGCTGTCTGTGGGAGGGCAGGCACAGAAATATGGTGAAGTAGGAAGGTGAATATGTTTTCTCTGAAATTAACACTGGTGAGATCTCTTGTAAAATACCTGAGGCGGTTTGTGATACCTGTAATTAGAGAAAAGATATTGGGGGGAAAAACATATCACAGATAAGTCAGAGAATTGCATGTGAATGATCATAAGGCATGACTTATAATGAGAAGCTGTAGGAATTTGATTAATTGAAGACTGATTTGATCTGTCTGGTATCTAGATGGAGAACAATTTTTAATATACTGCAAGATCTAGTAGGTGAAATGAAAGGTGGGCATGTTCTGACCAGAAATAAAAGGAGGTTTAACTGTGGAGCTAATTAGCCATGGGAACTGTATCTGATGCTGAGGATTATGGTGACCTTTTCATCTCTACAAATGTTAAAATGAAGATTGAATGCTTTTCTACTCCAGCTTTCATCAGAATTGATTCAGGACTATGTCTTGGTCTCTGTAAGGTACAAGACCCAAACAGGTAACAAGAGTGGCCTTATTCATTCACTGTGCTGCTTTGGGCAGATTTAATGGGGGTGTTGTAATTTTAAGTGCTACCAGTGAAGTCAAAGCTCTAGAAGTTGTTCAAAGGCAAAATTATGACTGGAATTGGCAGGGTCAAGGTTTCCCTGATGTTGACTTTTAAGAGTGTTGAATCCTCCAAAGTCTCTTTATTTCCACTGGAGTTTGCTTAGCAGCTGTGAAAATGCACCAGTCTGCTAGAAAAATTAGTTTCTCCAGAACTGGAGGTCAAGAAGAACCATGTCATCAAACCCACATCTACAAATTTTACCTTTCCCTTGCTGTGAGGACAAGTTTAGGTTCCTGTGAAACAAGAGTTAATTTTGACCATTGTCTCCCAAGGACACCTTGGTGACCTCGGAGCTTTTAGAGCAGGTCTCACAGAAGGGTGGCTGCACTTGTGCCCGTGCCCCTGGCACTGCTGGTGTCTGATGTTCACAGAGCTGCTGAGCTGACCTGAGCTGCTGTCTGGCCAGAAAACACGAGGGATGTCTTGCAAACAGGAAAAAAAAAAAAAACAGTCAGGATTTGGTGCATGATGTCTGCAAACGCTTCTGTGTAAAAACCTGAGGAGAGGATGTGTATGTTGCATGTGAGCATTGCTCCAAGCTGGGCAGAGCAGGACTCTGAACATGCAGTGCTGCAGGAGGGGACTCAAGCATCACTTCCTCCTGTTTTCCTGGAATTGTTTGTTTAATTTGGTTTTGATTTTTTTTTCTTTTTTTGTTTGTGCTTGGTGGTTTTTGTTTGGTTTTTTGTTTATTTGTTTGTTTGAGTTTTTTTTTTGTTTGCTTGTCGCAGCTCTTTGTTGTTGTGTGTGGCTTTGTTGTTCTGCAGTGTTTTGTTGTTTCTTTAAACTGGAAGCTCTGTTTTTGAAACACTTTAGTCTGAATGAACTAGTGTTTTGCAACAATGGCATTTTTACCTGAGTCTTGGTAACACCAGAATGGTCCCTGGTGAAGGGGGGACCCTTTGAAGTCTGCAGCCTCTCCCAGGGAGGGAGATGGTTTGAGGATGTCAGCTGGGCAGGGATGGGAAGGTGTTCCTTGCATTAGTGTTCGTGTTCCCTGGTGCACAGTGAGAGGATAAAGGGGATTTGTGTTCCTGAGGTTTCCCTGGTTTTCCTGAGCTCGCCTCTGTCATCAGGGTGTCTGCTGAGTGAGGGACAGGGCTGTAGGTGCTCTCTACTGTGGTGCAGCAGACAAAGAGCTGCTGTCTCCAGAAGGTGACAGTATCAAAATGAGAACCCGTGTGCACAAAGTGCTTTTATTTGCATGCAAACTGCCTAACCCGGTATTAATGGATACATCTTGCATACACTGGAACCTAAGCATGACCAGTCACTCCAAATGCACAGGCATCAAAATCTGACCTATTCAAAGTCACACGTTGAAGCGGGATGCAAAAGCCAAGAATAGATTCAGGGTCCTGAACTTCCCCAACCTCTAGAATGGGAGCCAAATTTCATCTCTCACTTGTAATTATGGTCAAAGCTTGGGCTGGAAATGAGAAGCACTGATTTCTGTTTCTGCTTTGCAGTAGATTTACAGTATGACCTTGGAGGAAATGTGTCCTCCTGTGTCTCAGTTTACCTCCTACTGAAGGCAACAACTGTACACAGTAAGCTTTAATAGGCTCTGTTGCTGCACTTACTGAACTCAATGGCTCTCCTTGCAGTGGGAGGAGACCAGGTGCACAGTTTGAAGTGTCTGAATGAAAGGACGTTGCAGAAGGGAGACAGATACTATTTGTTTTAACATATGGGCCCAGGTACAAGCCACATATGCTCGGGAGCGGATGGCCCACGTGGACAGTGAGGATCACAATTCAGCTGGAGAAGAGCAGCTGTTTTAACCCTCCTTGAGCTGCTGCTGTGTGTCTGTGGTCTCACCTGGTCCAGGTGCTGCTGGAGCACCTGGGGCAAGGTGGGAGTAGGGGAGTGGAGTTTGTAAGAAATCCAAGATCTAAATTTGTCAAAAATTCACTGAGACAAGTAAGTGCTACACCTTGATGCTATGTGTGGCTGAGCAAATATAGTGTGGAGAGTTCCTGGCAGAGCAGGGTTCTGTCCTGTGCCTTGTTTTCCTCGTGCATTCCTCCAAGCTAGTTGTCTTTTGAGTATGCAGAAACTACTTGCAAAGATAAAGCTGATCTCTGACTCACCGTGGTTCATAATGCTGAGCTAGAGGAGTTATCAGTCCTAGCACCATGGAAGTGAGTGCAGCACCTCTGGCTGCTCTGCGTTGCCTCCTGTGCATTGCAGTGGTCTGGCTGGAAAGGTAAGTTAATTTTGCAAGGTTTATCTGATGTGTTTTGTGGTGACTGGTGTCACCAAGTGGAGTATTTCTGGCAAGTGGAATAATGTTTCTCTGTTCTGTTAGTAGATTAGTTCTAAGCACTGCCATCAGTTTACACCTTTTGTGCTGATTCTTTGTTTCCTAGGCTAAGGGGTAATAAATCACCATCTGATCTGCTGACCAACCAAAAGTCCATTCAAATAAGCTATCCCACAAAGCCTATTGCTGTGCATTTTACTTTTCAGTTTTTCTAAGCCTGATTAAGAAGTCCGTATTTTGGAGTATTGAGGTTGATCAGGTCTCAGTGCATCAATACCTCCTCACTTCTAGCATTGGGGTCTCTAGAGCCTTCACTTATTGATGAATTGTTGATTTCCATGCTCAGCAGGGCACTGTTGTGCCTGACAGAGTCATGCGGCTACATCCAAGCCTGTGTTACTGCTCTGGTTTGTCAGACACTGAAGTAGATTCCTTTGATTTTCCAGGTGCATAATTGCATGCTAAAAGCATCCTCCATCCTCAAAAGCTTGTAAGTTGGAGAGGGCAAAGGGAAGTTTAAGCCTCTGAATTTCCTGTGTCAGGTTGTGGTTAATGTGTTCCATTCCTCCCATCCAGGAGGAAGGACAGGATTGTTCCCTTGCCATTGTGAGGCTTTGCACATTCACATACACCCTCACCACCACTTTTTTTTTTTTATTCTAAAGTGATTTTCTCATAAAATTGCCCTTGATCTCCAGCCTTGAGACATTGATACATATTTATAACCCTTCCTCTGTATTTTCTTCTCTCTTGACTTAACCAAATCCCAGTCCTTGTCTGAGTTGGGGATACAAAGCACAAGCTGCAGCCTGAGTGGGGCTGAGAACTGCAAGGACTCTCTTGATCTGCTTTTACTCTGTTCTACTTTGAGCTCCAGATGTATGCAGGGGCACTGTTTTGCTGCCTGCTAATGAAGACATTCAGTGGGATGTCACCAGTTTTATTCAAATCCCTCCAACTCCAGGACACCTGGCTGACTGTCACTGCACTGTTATCTGAGGTCCTCTGTGGGCAAACAATAAATGGCGAAGTCCCCCAGCAGAGGGAGGGCTGCCTCAACATTCTTTCCGGAGATATAGTCCTAAGAAATTGAAGAGCAGAGGCCAACTCTCAGCCAGTGTTGACTGTCACAGCTCCATCACCTGATTCAGTTTGCCCTCACAAAGGACTTGTGATCACTGTTTGGTGATGAATGAGAAACTGGGGTTTGTTGCACAGCTCCCAGTCTCTGGATCACACTGGGGAAATTGGAATCATGCACCCCAAGCAGTGAGCAAAGCCTGCACAGTGTCTGAGGCTCTGGCTGTGGCAGTGAGGGTGCTGACAGTCTCACAGCTTCCTCTGGAAGGATCCCTCCTCTCCCTGAGAAGCAGAGCACAAAGCAGGACAGCTGCCCAAGGCCACACTTGGGTTAGAATTCAGCAATTCTTGCACCATAATCCCAGGGACTATTAAAACTGTGCACTGGGTTGGTGGGAGACTGTTAGGAAGAGCTGTAAAAGCATGTTTTACACTCTGCCCTTGGATGCAAAATCCATATTCTGTGAGTAGTGAGCATTTGTATTCAGTTGATTTCCCAAGTTCTGGTGTTGAATGCTGTGGAAGAAAGTGATTGCTGTTGTTTTTTCAGGCAAAGACAAAGTGCAGGGTGGTCTAGTGAGCTGCTTTCTGTAAGCTGCTCTAGAGATGTGTTTATTGGGTTCTTTTGCTTGTTCTCTGCTTATACTGAGACAGACCATTCTGCTTTCTTTCACCTGCTGTTGGTGCAAGACAAAACCTGATTCTCTGCACAGGTCTCAGTGAAAGGACTGGTTATGGTTTGGTAGCTGAATTTCTACCTGCTGGTCTTTGCAACCTAAATTCTGGTGTCTGCTAGATATGAAGCATACTCACACAGAGAAACATTGCCTGCCTTCAGGAGTGTCTGGGCTTTGGGGGTTTTTTTTGGTGGTGTTTTTTGCTGCTGTTCATTTTGTGTTTTTAACTCCAAAACAGGGGTTTGCTGTGGCTTGGACAGGGGTGTGTCTTTTCCTTTTCTATCTGACCTGTCCATGTCAGGCCCTTGGCTTCCTGTCTTGTGGGGATGAACGAAAGCTGTCCCTCCTGAGCTGTACTGCAGAGATAGCAGCCAGCAGTTGCTGCACAGGTGTCCTCTCCTCTGCATCTTTGCATTGCACTGTGACGGTGCTCCAGTGGAACTTCTCTTCCTGGCAAGGCTTCTCAAGAGGTGCTGAAAGGGCAGGGCAGCCTCTGAAGGCATGGAGAGCTTTGTATCGTGGGCTTCCTCCATTGACACAACACATCTTCTGATGGTGCAGTGATAATTCAGGCCAGGTGCTGAATGGGACGCTCCAGCTGGTGCCACGGATCATCTGTTGAGTGCTGGCTGAGCACACTTAGGGCCATCCCACTGAGTTCACCAGCTGTGCCAGTTAAGTGACGGCTGCACGCTTCCTCAGCAGCCACTGCCTTCTGGAAGCCATGGAAGAGATCATCTCCACTGGGAAGACAATTTCTGAGCTTCTCCTGCGGAGCAGGTGTGAATTGTGTAGAAGTGGGGTCATCTTTAGTTAAGTGCCCTCAGCATCAATCAGCTACCAATATTTCATCTCCCTTCCCTGGTGCCTTTGAAGGCATCTGACATCCATCAAATAAAGCAGTCTCCAGATGGCCCCAACATATGGTCCATGTCTCGGAATAGCTGAAATCTAAATGCTTGCCTCCTTGGGAAGCTGCAGCCCCTTGCTGAGTCTCAGCATCCAAGGGAGATGCCTGCTGCTTTAATCAATGTGTGTTCCATTTTTTTTCTGCTTTGTCATAGTCATAATAATAAGCAAGTCTCGCTTCAGCATCCCTGGCTGCAAGAACCTTTCTGTGCTTGAAATACTAAATGCGTGTCAGTCCCTTTCTTTCCTCTTGTCTTCTCCCTCATCACTAGGGCCCTACTGATCTTCTGAATCCTCACAGCACTAATTACCCTCCTCTTCCCTCCTGCTACTGCTGCTCTTCCTGCCTTCGTTCTTCTAATCTCTTGTTTGTGTAATTCACCAAGGGTGAAGGCAGAGTAAATATCAATAAAGCAATTCAAGCCACTCATGATGTCTCTAAGGGCTGCCCAAGGGGAATGGCAATTAGTGACAACTGTTATTGGTCTGTCCCACTTCACACCTAAGTTCTTCTCAGTCTATCATCTCTTCATTCCTTTGTCCTCACTCTGTTTTGCATTGTAAAATCCCTGAGCCTCCTGGGATAGGCCTCCAAATTTGTACTAATTTATATATTCTGTCTGATTTGATGCTGTGGTCCTGCTGTGTACTACTAGCATAAGCACAGGGAGTTGGGCAGCACCCCAGGAAAAGTAGTCTTGAGCCTATAATGATAATTTTCCTTGTCCCTGTTGAAATATGTTTTAAGGGAATCTCCAGAGGAAGACACACTTCTGTAACTCCTGCTCCTTATCAAAGCAACAGATCTTTTAAAAATACTTTTAAATAATAAATTATTGAAATTGGATAGAAAAAAGTCCCTGCACAAGAACTTCAGATGGAAATCTTCCACTAATTCAGTAAATATATCAGGAAAAAAGAGGGTGTTCCTTTAAAAGTGATACGTGTGACTAAATATTTGATGATACTGCTGCTTTTAGGGTATGTAAGTAGTTATGATTTGTATGTATTTGCTTTGTGTGCAGAAGCATTTGGTCAAGACTTACCTAAATCAAAATTGCAGTTAAAATTCCCATTGAAAAAAGGGCCCATTTCTGCCAGTACAAGCCTTGAAGAACTGTTTGTGCTGCAGTAGATCTGTCATCCTGCAAGGTTCATAAACACCATGAAGTTTACCTTGTGAGTGATGTAACTCTGTGTTCCAGATGTCAGAGGCTGAACAAATTTCCTGGGACTTGTGCCCTGGTCCCTACTGGTCTTGACCTGCTGAGCTCTGCACAGGTTTTTGTTATTGCAGAGCTGAATTCCCACAGCCTCCAGATGCTGACATTGCCATGGTGCGGTCTACTGGTGTGAGATCTGGCCTTGTGTACT